>CM077156.1:182630265-182892765 GCA_039583875.1 Platanthera guangdongensis
TTGCTGCTGCTTTCTCTTGACTGTGATGCTGCTGCAGCATCTATCTACCTCTTTGTAATAACTCAGTATATGCTGCTGCTTTTATGCTGCAAAGCATTGCTAATGTTTTGATGTTGCTACCCCTCCTTGCTGCTGCTGCAAATTCTGATGTTGCTAATATTGTTGTACTATTGCTTACTGCTTGACCCAATTTCTAAAGAGATCCTTATGACAGAGGCACATGAGTTTGAGCCTTCTGAATTTTCTGCTGATATTTTTGCTACTGATATTACTGTTAGTGAATCTGTTGCTGCTGCTGTTGTTACTTCTCCAGAACCTGTAGTATCTGCTGCTGTTGTTACTGTTTCTTCTTCAATTGCAACAACTTCTGTATCTGCTATTGTCACTACTGTTACTGCTTCAACCTCTGCTGCTACACCCTCTGCTGCCTTATCTGCTTTTATACAGCTCAAGCAAAATTGATGAAGAAGATTGATGCCATGTATGATGATCAGAGTTCTGAAAGTGATGAGTTCAGAACAGACTCTGATGATTCTTCTGCTACCATTGCCAGGAAAGAAAGGCAAGGAGCAAAGCCATGAAGAGAGTACCTCCAGCCAAGGTCAAGGATAACAATGATATACCATACTATATTCTTCATGATTGCCCCATCACTGAGCACTGGATGCAGTACTCTAAGAATCAACTGAAAGCAATGAAAAAGAAGAGAAAATATGAAAAGGGCTCTTCTCAATTCCAACATTCTCATCCTCCTCCACCACCTCCTCCTGATGCAGGTGCAGGTGGAAGTTCTGCTGCTCAGCCCCCTGCTAGAAGTCAAGCTCCCTATCAGCCACATGCTAGATCCTACTATAGGGGAAGTCAATCCAGGGATTCTCAATCCAGGAGAGGAGGATACAGAGGTAATCAAAGAGAAGTCCAGGTCTACTCCAAAGGATACTCAAGGCAACATCCATACTCCAGGGAAGGACAAATTTCATCTGACACCACATCTGGTCCTTTTCCCTATAAGCTGAAGGAAACTGTTTCATCCAGGCCTACTCAGGACAATCCTTCTAATAGAGATATGAGCCACCAGTACCTTTTGAGGACCCTGAGAATAATCCAGCTGCTTGGACTGCAAGGATGAAGGAACTTGCTGCACTAGATCAAATCAAGAAAGCTAAAGAGCAAGGAAGAGATTCTTCCAACATCTCCACAATGTCTGAACAGAGAAAGAGAGAGCTAGAAAGATATGCATCAAGCAAATTTTTTGATTCTGACAGGTACATGGAACTGCATCCTGAAGCTGTAGTTCCCAGGCCCAAACAGCAAATCACTTTAGGTGCAGCAGATGATACTAGATCAAAGAAGAAAGCCCTCAACCCTAACAGAGAAATTAAACTCATTAAAGGCAAGGAAAAGAAATGATTATGTAAGGTGACAATCTCTCTGACTTCTGGTTATTATCTGGTTGATATATATATATATATCTGTGGTTCTGCAATGTCTAGCTTGTTGCTTTTCTGTTTTGCTGCTTGTTGTTATTTAAATTTTCCAAACTCTGTAAATAGTAATCCTAACCCAAATAGGGGGAGATTGTTGGAACACCCTATTACTAATTTGGGTCAGGATCACTATGTCTCTAGGAAACCAATGTTTGACCTCCTGTATAGCTCTAAAGGTCAATTAGAATTGAGTCTAAGGGTTAGAAGTCTAAGTTTGGAAACTGCCCTCAAGACCAAGACCTTTTTCAGTTTGAGACTAAGTCACATCGTCGAGCTCAGCACGACGATTCGTCAAACTCCGATCGACGATCGTCTAGCTCAACTTCGACAGATCGTCAAACTCCATTCGACGATCGCTGAGCTCAACTTCATCAAATCGTCAAACTCCATTCGACGATCGGTGAGCTCAGTTCGACGATCTTGACTCAGCTTTGGATCTCTATCTCTGAGCTCAGTTCGACAATCTTTGAGCTCAGATCGACGATATTTTGTTGCAGTATAAGTCCATATCGCTGAGCTCAGTTCGACGATAGCAGAGCTCAGTTCGACGTTTTCAGATAACTTCAAGGATGTTTCAAGATTCAAATTCAAATCAGTTAAGGAGTTATTCTGCAATTAATTCAGAAGATTTGTTAGCCGTTTTCATTCATTTCTGGACCAAGTTTCAAGGGATTTTCAAGGAATAATTCTATGGACTTTCCTCCAGAAGACATTTTGCAATTAAGAATGCAATTAATGCAGGCCAACGACTATTCTTGACAGAGAATGCTTTTTCATTCTGTACCAGAGAATAAAAGAGAAGAATTTTTTGAATCTCATATAGAATACAGATACACAGACAGACATCAGTAATCTTCAGAACAAGAACAAAAATACTCTGTCTCAAAGAATTCTCAAGAACACACATCCAAGGAGATCAAGTTTTTCTGAAATCTTCTGATCTCTCTTGTCTCAAGTGTTCAAGGCCAACATCTTTCAAGACTCCAGACATCAAACATTTCAGCTGTTGCTGAAATCATCTTTTGCTGGAGCTCAACTTCTGAAGGCCTATCACCCTACAACAAAGCTTCTTTTCCTGAAGATCTCAAGGACTCAGGGGAGCTTTGACACCATCAATCCACATAGTCTTCTCAGCTGTTTGAGAAAGAGAAGACTTCATCACTCTCTCACCCCCATCTCTGTAAAGGGTTCTCAAACTCCCTTCAAAATTTTGAGTTTGGTTTTTGAGCACCTTGTCAAAAGCTCATTGGTGGCAAGACACCTGATCAAAAAATCTGATTTGGTTTTTGAGCACCTTATCAAAAGCTCATTGGTGCCCAGGACACCTGATCAACTCATCCTGCAGTGGATTCCTACCTAGGGTGGTAGAAGAGTGGATGTACCCAAGTTTAGGGGAACCACTATATTTCCTTGTGTCATCTGGTTTTGCTTGTCTTTATTTTGTTTCTGGCTGTGATTGTTCTGTGACTAGCTTTTGTTTAGTTTAGTTCTGTGATTAGATTTGCTTACCTGCTCACTCTTATTACAACAATTGTTGTAAGAAGTTTTTAAAGCACTATATACTCTATTCACCCCCCCTCTAGGGTATATCAGATCTAGCTGCACTTTCAGGATGCCACACTCCCCCGAGTGGATCTCCTCCAGGACAAGAGGGACTTCAATTGCCGACAAACAGCGAGCTAGAGGGCCTGAGATAGTTTTACGATAGAGCTCTCCTTCCTATAGTAGATAATACGCGGCTTTGTAACGGAACTTCCTCTGATCATCCTCGCTGGAAGGAATCTGTCCCGTTGTTAAGAAAGAGACAAATGGATCCCTCCAGGATTCCTCTGTTCGATCTCCATCATCTACCCTTCCTTAATGGACGATCAGAATAGTTCAATCATAGTTCCTCCAGCCCGAGGGCCGTGCTCGACAAGGTAGTCGACTTCTGAATTCTCTTCTCGGGGTACATGCTCGACGAAGAAAGATTGAAACCCCCAATCAGACCTTTCACTTTTAATAAGTATTTCTGCAGGATCGGATCATTCACCTCAAACTCCGCCTAATCTGAGACACGACTACCATCGAGTTGTGAAGGCCCTAATATCTCGTATCGCAAACTCCTTGGCGAGACACAAGCCAGCCACCATAGCTTCGTACTCCGCCTGATTGTTCGTAATTAGGAAGAGGATCTCGACCACTTGCTCTATCTTAGTTCCCTAGGGGCTCACCGGCACGACTCCGACTCCCACTGAATATATGCCTGAAGCCTCATCCACAAACATATTCCATGAAACTGGACTAGAAGAGCCTTCCTCTCCTTCAACCTCGGCTGAGAAGTCAGCAAGGAAATCCGCCACTGCCTGCGCCTTGATCGCTAACCTTAGAGAGTAAGAGATATTGAACTCGCTAAGCTCCACCGCCCACTTTGCCAGTCTGCCAAAATGCTCCACTCCATCCAGGATACTCTGTAGAGGATGATCGGAGACGACCCTGATGGAGTGAGCCTGAAAATATGGACAGAGCCTTCGCGCTGAAACTACCAAAGAAAACACCAACTTCTTCAGGATAGGATATCTCGTTTCCGCCTGTCGCAGCACTCTACTCACATAATAGACAGGGAGCTACCTCTTGCCTTCTTCTCGGGCCAACACCGAGCTAACTGCCTCTGCTCTGACTCCTAAATAGAGAAAGAGATCTTCGTTACCCCGCGGGCCTTGGAGGAGAGGAGCTTGGGTTAGCTGTTGTTTGAGCTTTCTGAAGGGCTCCTCGCACTCCGCGGTCCACTCGAACTTCTGATTCCCCCGAAGAGTTTTGAAGAATGGAGAGCACTTCTCCCCTGCCTTGGACAAGAAACGACTAAGGTCTGCCAACCTTCCCGTCAACCTTTGAACCTCCTTTGGATCCCTCGGGGACGCTATCTCCAGAATGACATTTACTTTGTCGGGATTATGTTCCACCCCCCCATGGGAGTAAGGAGGTGACCTAAAAACTTCCCTCTTCCTACACCGAAGACGCACTTGGCCGGGTTGAGTCACATCTTGTACATCCTCAGGGTAGCGAAAGTCTCCACCAGATCCGTTATGTGCTCCGCAACACTTTTGCTCTTGACTAGAAGATCATCCACATATACTTCCAGTTCCTCCCCTTCTGCCCCTTGAAGATTTGATCCATCATTCTCTGGTAAGTCGCGCCTGCATTCTTAAGCCCGAAGGGCATCATCTTGTAGTTATATCAGCCATCGCTAGTTATGAAGGAGACGTCGGGGCAGTCGGGGGGATGCATCCAGATCTGGTGATACCCTGAAAAAGCATCAAGAAAACTCATCGTAGGAAACCCGACGGCGGAATCAACTAGCGCGTCGATTTGAGGCAAGGGGTATAATCCTTCGGGCAAGCTTTATTCAACATGAAAAAGTCAATACATAGACGCCAGCCCCCTCCTGGCTTCTTCACCATTACAAAATTGGAGACCCAGCCCGGATACTGGATCTCCGAGACAAAACCTGCCTCCAGCAGCTTCTCTACCTCCTCCCTAATCGTCCCGGCCAGCATGGCAGTGCTCTTCCTCTGCTTCTGACAACAGGAGCCACCGCGGGATCCAGGTTGAGGCGATGGCAGGCAACATCAGCGTCGACCCCTGGCATCTCGGCGGCGCTCCATGCGAAGACGTCGACATTGTCCTATAGGCAAGCGGCCATCTCTATCTTCCCTTCCAGCGCAGGGATCCTCCAACCTTCAGCAGCCCCGACTCTCCTCCCTGAGAGATCACTTCTACTTCCTCCACCTCTTCAACAACACAAAACCCCTTCTCCTTCTCTAGCAGCTCCTCCAGCTTCTCCGCGTCACCCATCCAGCTGATGGTGCTAACGACATTCAGGTAGCATTCCCTGGAGGCCTTGGGATCTCCCCTGATCCTGACCTGAACATCTCCGCGGCAATACTTCAGGCACTGGTGATAAGACGACGGAACGGCCTTGAAGTAGTTGATAATGGGCCGCCTGAAGATGGCGTTGTATCCGCTCGGTGCGTCGACGATGATGAAGCGGCATCAGATCGATGTCCCTCCAAGTGTAACCAGAAGCTCCACCGCTCCCTCCACCTCTTTCTTCTCTCCTGAGAATCCAAAGAGAGGTCCATCTGCAGCCTGGACCCGGGACGCTTCCACCTGAAGCCCGACAATGGTTCTCTTGAAAATGACATTCATCGAGCTCCCGTTATCTGCGAGGATTCGGTCGACAGTGAAGTCTTCCATGGCGGCTTGAATCACTAAGGCGTCGTGGAAGGGGTTCTCATTCCCCAACATGTCCTCCTCCGAGAAGGTGATCTCCTCCAACGGCGGCGGGTTCTGCGACGTCGAGGCGATGTTCTTCCGATAGATCTGGTGGAGACTCCCCTTGCGGGAAGCTCCGAGTCCGGCCACTCCGTTGATCACTCCTACATGCCCACCTCCTGGGCCATGTATCACTTCTCCACGACCTCCCTGGTCGACTCGATTTTCATTCCTCCTCCTCGCTGGAGCTTGGAATACCACCTGCCCCACCGGGGCCTCCTGCCTCTGCTGTTCTCTCTCTCCGATGCTCCTGCTTCTAACCTCCTCCTTGCTTCCCAGAACTCCGGGCTAGCCAAGGTCCCGTGCCCCTCTACTCGATGAATATCGTAGTAGAGGGGAATCTCCGCCTCCTAATGCATCGCCCGCTGCTCCCTCCAGCGCTGTTTGTTGTCTTGGCAAGCGATGACCATCGTCTCCCTTATTCCTCCTCCTCGGCCTCCATCCTGCCGGTTACCATTCCTCCTCTCCTCCTGGAAGTGTTACCTTGCTGGTGGTCTCCATTGGGGGCGATTCTCGGAATACTGGAATCGCCTTTTCCCCTTCCTCGTTCTTTGGCCTCCGCTGGCCTCCTCTCTTCTTGCCTTCGATGCCTCTCCTGCCTCCTCTCCTTGACCCTACTGGGCTACTCTCTCTTCCTTATTTCTTCTCTCCTTGGCTCTTCCTTCCTCCTCTCCACCTGCCTCTCCGACATCCTCCTTGCCTTCGCTCCTGAAGATCCTGATCTTCCCTTCTCCCTCGAATCCTCTCCATCCAGCCTCTCCAAGAAGTCCTGGTTCTTCTCCTCTCCGCGAACAAAGGTGTTCGCCCGCTCTATCATCTCTTCAAAAGATCTTGGGGGATTAGACCCATCTCCATGCTAAACAAACCTTGCTTCAGCCCGAACTTCAAGGCCACCATCAAGGTAAAGCTGCCCACCTCCTCTACCTCCAGGATCTCTTCTTGGAAACAGTCAACGTAGTGTCCCAAGCTCTCGTGTTGCCCCTGCGTAACCTTGAATAGAGCCGTCGCCTCCTTCTTCCTCTGCTTCGATGTCGCGAACCTCGCCATAAGGCCCGACGCAGATCGGAGAAAACAGTACACAGACCCTGTGGCAGTTGATGGAACCAGTCTCTGGCGTTACCCTTGAGGGTGATGGAGAACACTACAACATTCTTGTTTTATGGCAACGTTTTTTTGTGGCGTTTTTAAAACGTGTCCAAAACATTCCTTATTTGCGACGCCTTTTCTACCAAACATCGCTATTATGCATTATTTTTATCATCGTTTATTACTATAAAACCTATCTAAAATTTCAATTATTTTTTTAAATAAATTCTGGGTAGTTATTAGGTTAAAATCCTCATCAAATGTTCCCACATCAAAACCTCATCCGCGGGAGATTTTTTCCACTCGCGCGCTGCCACCGTCGTCAATACCCGATCACCGCACCATCCAAATACCTCATCCGCTGCTCCTGTAGTCTCTCCCGTCAAAACCCGCGCTTCACCGACGGCGTGCTCCTGATCGCCGAGAACCTTCTCCTTATCACCGACTGCCAGAGATCTAAGGGAGCGACTCCCGATCTTCCAGGTTAGGGTTCTTTCCGCCATTTATGATTCAAGCAAAATGGGTTACCTAACTACCAATCTCTCGTTTTTCTACTAAATGTCTAAAGTTTTCACACAAGCAGCCTCCAGGAGCTTTTTTTTCACCCGATTACCGGACTCCCTCTCTCTTTTTCACGCACGCAGCCGTCAAGATTCCATCTTTCAGGTTAGGGTTCTTGCGGGCTTGTCCATTTCGCTCAATATTTCATGGAAACCTATGATAAAAACATTTGCAGCAAGTGAGATTTTCTTCTCCCGTGTCTATTGTTTATGCCAGATGCTCGTGTGTGTCTTTGCTAGTTTTTTTCTGTTATGAAATCAGTTGGTATTGTTAAATCGATTGGTATAAGCTATCTTTTTAGTATTTTTGAGATTCTTAAATACAAAATTTGTCTAATGACGATAACCAACAACCTTTGTCTGGTTATCTTGTGCCTGATCTTGGAAAGCTTTAACATTTGCAGTATTCGTACTTGTATTTTATTAATACAAAATTTTCTCCATTATAAATTTGGACATCACAAAATCGTTGTCTACCTTGTATTTAGCTGTTAAAATTGTAGTATTATTTGCAAAAATGTTGTCATGAACATTTATTTCTTTTCTAGCATTAGCTAATGCTGTGCATTTATTCGTACAAAAATGTTGGCTTGTGTATTTAGCTCGTGTGGTATATTCGTACAAAAGAGACTGTTAGCGCAAGCAATCTCCCATTCTTCCCCTCTCTCTCTCTCTCTTGTTGCCCCCCCTCTCCATCTCCAGAGTTACTTCTGAGCATCTTATTTCCCAAGAGATACAATGTTGTGAAAGATGATGTTCCAAAAGTTGCAGGTATCTCCGTACTTCTTCAAGGATCATCCAGTACTAAATGACCCATTTTACAAGGAAAGACATTATCTGCTACAAATATTCTTAATTCAGTGCCTACTTATGATAGACATAATGACAATGTTTTGAGAAGAAGCATTGGACTGGATAGTTCTTCTACTACTTCAGTTGTTCAGCACCAGTTGAGTTGTAAAACTGAGGCATTTGGTGTAGAAATGGATATCGATAATGATGCCTCATTTAGTTCCTGTGAACCTAGGAACGTCAGAAATGAATTTGGTGAAAATTTTGGCAGTGCAGAGTACTTAGAGTATGATTCATCCAGGGACATGACACTGGTTTCTGAAGAGCATGGTGACTTTTTGGATCAATCAAATTTGAATTCTACTACAACTTCATCTTCAAGGCCGGTCATTTTTGAGGAGTACAGATCTTTGCATGGGATACTTGTAGGAGTCTTGGAAATGAAATTGATGAAATTTTTAGCTAGCATATCTTCATCCGATGAAAATATACGAAAGCTAGGGTATGAATGTCTTGGAAGGTTCAACTTTTCTTTGGAGGTTAGCGTCTCTCGAGTTATTATACTTAAGTAATTTGATTCTTCGTATGTGCACATTTTTTTACTCCTGTTAGATGTATGCTAATTTTTATCATTGTGAGCTTCTACAAGGCCTATAGAGGTTTGACTGCTGCTATGTGCTCCTCTAGATCAACATTATGGATAATTCAACAAAAAAATGGGCAGTGAGACTAGAGGAGACATAGGTTTATAATGAGAAAGAAATGAATTACTTCTTCAGGAAACCCAAAAACCGCCCTCTACATCCGTATAGCCCACTGTATCTCATCCAAACTACCTTGAAAACTGAATTACTTCTCCAGGAATTGCCTTTCTAGTACACCCCAATTCAGCAGTCATACCCTAAGACAAAGAACAATTCCGCATTTTATAGGACATTCATTTATGCAAACAGTAGAGATAGTTTTACAAAGATAAGCTATTTAACTTTTGTTTTATGATGACTGTAGATATACATAAAAAAAGATTGCTGCTACTGTCTGATTTATTTGATACAATATTTGTAATGATTAAATTATTTTATTGCAGGATCCTGAAATATGGACTATATGGTCATGATCGCAAGTCACAACAAGACTTTTGGGAGGTGGAATCCGCATTTTGGTTCTCGTGTGGACATGGTCATGCTACACAAGCTTATGTGCACTCTTTATGAGAACATAAATCTTCTCGTTAAAATTTTGTAATGCATGAACAATTTTGTTTTTTTATTGTAAAACGAAACAATATTATTATGGAATGTATATTTTCATATTGATTGATTGATACTCTTGATATATTTCGAATTAAGTCTAGATATTTTTCCTCAAGAAATGCCAATTTTCAGTTTGCATTGCTTAATTTGTTCAACTGTATTAGGATACAAAAATTTATTTTTTTTATATTAAATAATATTGGCAGCGTTTTTTTAATAAACGTGACCAAAACAATTTTAACTGTTGCGACGTTTCTATAGGAAAACATGGCTAAAGCTTGCCACGTTTTACATTCCAAAACGTGGCCAAATACCGCCACGTTTATAACCGTAAACGTCGCAAATGTCATCGCTGTATTGGCGACGCGGGCAGTGAAAACGTCGCGAATACTTTTGGCGACGCTTGTATTCGCGACGCTTATGCGACGTTTCTAAAAGCGTCGCGAAAACTTTAGCGACGTTTGAAAAATGTTGCCAAAGACTCTTAAAAACGTGGCCGATGTCCATATTTGTTGTAGTGGAAGAACCAGCACTTGAAGGCGTTGGACATATTGCGGATTGAGACGATGTCTTCGAACCGCTGAAGATGTCTGACAGGGTCATCCCTGCCAGAATCGTAGGTGAGGACGAGCTCTCTGAACCCTTCAGGAACTGGGGCTGCGAGGATCTCGTCACAGAAGGGGCTCCTCCCTCCCTGGCGGTGGCGAGTTTCATCATCGCTGGAGACGTCATACTCGCTATAGTGTCGAGTATCTCTGTATCTCGCCAGCGACATCGGATCCCGAAAGCGGACCCCTTGACTGCCCGCCGGATGATATCGCGACTGCATCGGTCGCTCCTCTCTCGCCCAAGTGGGCTCCTTTCCAGCTCGCCTCGGCGGCGCTTCTTCCTCCAACGGTGTCACGCGACGGGGAGAAGTCGCCGTGACATCGGGGCGATGAGCAAACCTGACGAGAATGGTCTGCTCGATTCTCTTCGCAAACTCTTCAAACGCGGCAGCCGTCACAAACTCGCCACCTCGAGCGACTTCTCCTCCTCCTGCAGAGGTGCCGACCAACTCTCCATGCTCGCCACCGTTGGCCATCTTACTCAACCACCAAACTTTCTTCCTTGGCTGCGATCCACGCTCACCGCACCAAGTGTTGAAGCCAGGAAAAATCCTAACCTCAATATTCGGATCAATGCCGCCTAAGGTAACCGGTTCAGGGGAAAGATCGGACGGCAAAGATGACTACGTCGGGAGAGTTTCGAATATCAGCACCTCATTCATGGGGTGCGCCTCTAAGGAGACCCCGTCAAACTAAACTATTTCTTTTTAAAATATTATATATTATATGATAAGGTGTACAATTCAAAAACTAGGTGCGTTGTTGGATTATTGAGCGGTTTATTTGAATTTGTTAACTTTTTCGATAATAAATATTATATGATAAGGTAATAAATATTATATGACCAGGTCATATGTAGTACAAGTCAAAAACTATGTGCTTTGTTGGATTATTGAGCGGCTTATTTGAATTTGTTCAGCTTTTTCGATAATAAATATAATATGATAAGGTTATATGTAGTACAATTCAAAAACTATATAAATTGTTGGATGATTGAGCTGTCTATTTGAATTTGTTCAGCTTTTTCGATAATAAAAATTAATATACGTTACCTTCTAGGTGCCCAGCTGTTCATACTTCATAGTCTTATTTTCGATAAACTATTTATATATACATGTACCTCATGAGTTAATAATGTATATCGCAACTAATCAAGACAAAAGTAAATGAGGTTGTCCTGCAGATCAATCATCCTTCCAGGGCTGTTCCTCCTCCTCCTCCTCCTCCTCCTCCCCCAAGTGTAGGTGATGACTCTCTCTCTCTCTCTCCCTCTCTCTCTCTCTCTTCCATGTATCCCCTCCGCACCTGGATGCTTTCATGCATTTATATATACCGAGTATTAATGGTTTGTTTAATTTCTTAAGCTGAACTGGTGCCGCACCGCAGAGAAAAGCCGAAGAAGAAGAACTGTCTTTTGAGATCCGTAAGATTCCCGCAATATGGTTTTCCGTGCAGTGATGGGCGCTGCGAAAATGCATGTTATGACCGAATTATTAGTTCTCGAGTCTACTTGTACTACTCTAGGTGCGCTTACAATTCGCCGGAAGATCCCTCGGCCCATGGGAGACGCTGTTATTGTTGGATTTGCCCTCATGAGGAATATTCTGTTTCCGCCGCCTACTTCTGGAGAAAAAAAAAGAAAAAAAAGAGACCTACTCTTCCTCGGATATTTTCACCAGCATATGGTATGTAAGACCCACTCAACATGTGCAGCCATATATGGGGTTGAGGACGTACGAATAAGCATCGAGTTGGTGTGCCCACTGCCCAGACAAACATTACTGTGTGCTAGCTAGCTAGCACTTTGTTCCGTTCTATTTTATTTCAATAAGTGGGAAGCATAATATATAGTTTGTGCGCACAAACTATATATGCCTACTCCCAAATAATAAATAGTTTGGACGCATTTGCATTTGATAAATTGTTTATTTTACTTTTATTTCACTGTCTTCTTAACTTGTTTTTTTGCTATTTAATTTGTTGTTTTCTATTATAAATTTTTAAAAGTTAATTTCTCTTCAACTTCTCCATAAAATTACAATTTAAGGCTGCGTTTGGCGCGGCTTATCGCAGCTTATTTGCTCCGGTGAGGTTGGACAAAAACGTCATTGTCATAGAATGCATGTTTTGTATCACAATTGTTACAAAAAAAAGAAACTAGTTTGATCCATATGATTCTTGTATGACAATGACATTTTTGTCCAACCTCATCGGAGCAAATAAGTCGCGATAAGCCGTGCCAAACGCAGCCTAAACTTTAAAGTGATGTTGGATTCTCCTCGGATTGACATATACATAAAATAGAATCATTATTCAACAGTTTTCATAAAGTTTTGACCGTGCTTCACTTTTGCACAAATTAAACTTTTTGGGTGACGTTATAGAAATCTGATGATCAAATAAAGAATCATTCCTATTATTATATAGACTTGCGGAGACTAAAATTCAGAAAATTCCTAAATTATCACCTTATTATAGAACTTTTTTTTTTGCTCGGTGGCCACTAGTGCCTAACACTTTTTCATGTCATATGAGTCAACTTTGGTCAGGAGAAATTTTACTTTATAATGTTGAATTGTTGATGATCTATGTGAAATATTTTAAATAATTTTATTGATCATCATCATTAATTATACAATATACGTATGTTCCCTTCTAAGAGCCAGACTATTCAGTTTTATTTTTTGATCCAAAGTTTTCGAGTCATTAATCAAAGTTTTCAAAGAGTTTTGGCCGAGCTTCACTTTTGCACAAATCAACCTTCCTGGGTGGTTTTTTAGAAATCTGGTGATCAGATCGAAGAATCATCGCACTATTATATAGACTTGCATAGACTATTCAGAGAATTCCTAAAAATATCAGCTTATCATGAAACTTTTAATTTTTTGCTCGGTGATTACTACTACGTAACGCCTTTTCCTGTGATCATATCAGTCAACTTTGATCAAGCAAAATTTTAATACAACTATGTGAATTATAATGTTAATGATCTATGTGAATTATAATTTTAAGTAATTTTATTCATTATCATTGATGGGGTGCCCCCTAAAGAGTCCCAAGTCAAACGGGTAGGGCTTAGACCAAAACACTTAAGCAATACAACTTGGAAAAAGTCAACCCTAGAATGGGTCCCCATGTGGGTGAAGGTCAAAGTGATTCCAAGTCTGTCGAGTCACGAGTCAATGTTGGGGTATTGGAGTAATATTGGTATGTTCACGCTTTTTGGTGCACCATAAAGTTTGATTTGACCAATGTTGACCAGTTGATGTCGGAATTGAGCGCAATGAATTACGTTGGTCTCTTATTCACCATGCGAGTCCAATGCACCTGGCTGGGGTCAATTCCAAGTTCACATGCTCAGTATATTAAAATGGCATCGCCGTGACGCGCAACAATGCTCAAAATGACGGTCATATTCTTCATATGACCTCAGATCAAAATGAAACGAGTTCTGTCGAACTTGTATTGACTACATGAGTCTAATGTAACTGACAAAACTCAAATCGGAGCGCGTGTGCTCAATATACAAAAACAACATTGTCATGATGCACTACTTAAAATGGTCATATTCTCCATCTGATCTCGAATTGGAATGAAACGAATTTTATTACACTCGTATTGACTATATGAGTTCAATGCAATTAACGAAACTCATTTTGGAGCACGTATGCTCAATATATAAAAACGACGTCATCGTGACGCACTCCTCAAAATGATTGTATTCTCCATATGACCTCAGATTGGAACGAAACGAGCTCTGTTGCACTCTTATTTACTATACGAGTCTAATATAACTGATAGAACTCAATTCAGAGCACACATACATGTTTAATATACAAAACGACGTCATCGTGACGCACTACTCAAAAATGATCATATTCTCCCAATGACCTCGGATTTGAATGAAATGAATTCTGTTGTACTCATGTTGACTATACGATTCTAATGCAACTGACATGACTAAAATCGAAACATGTGTGCTCAATATCCAAAGTCTAGGTTACCTCCTAATTTTTAGGGTACCTTACAGGTGATCAGATTACTTTTATTTGGTCAAATATGGTTCTAGTGACCCAATAAAAGTCGGCATGTTGCACGCAGTCCCCCACCGGAGCATGCATTCGATGCTCCAAGGAATGCATGCGAGGAAAAGGGTCTTTCTCGTCTGAAGCCCTCTCCTCCTAGAGCTCGCGAAGAAAGAATCCATATTTCAGTAGCACCACTGCCATGCGACTTTTCAGTTCGGTGACAATGGAGGGGTCGCGAGGAATAAGGCTGATATCGAGTCAATTTCGATCGATTCCAATAATAGGGGACGCTGCCACTGTTGGATTTGCGCTCGGAGGAAATATTTTGTTTCCACCAACACTGACTTCTGGAGCAAAGAACCGAAACCTTATCCTCCTCACATATTTTCACCAGTAAATATTATGTAAGACCCACTCAACATGTGCAACCATGGGATTGAGGACGAAGAAGCATCGAGTTGGTGTGCCTAGACCTTTTATGTATGTTTACACTTTACAGTGTGCTAGCTAGCTAGCACTTTGTTCTGTTCTATTTCATTTCAATAAGTGGGAAGCATAATATATAATTTGTGCACACAAACTATATATGCTTATGTAACACCCCCATCTGTCGCATGACATATAACAGAAGGTCCAGCTGGAACCCGACGCCATATACCACAGACAGTCGTAAGGATTACCAAATGAATACTCAAACTATCCAATTAAGACTACTCGTCCTACACAGAGCATTCTAGCGGAAGTTTTTAAAAGTTGAAAGAACCCAAAACTTGAATCCAATAAATATGAATGTCCACAACTACAAAACAAGAATGACACCCAAGAACACTGAGAAGGTACATGGCCTTATGGCCTTACAATAATTCACTTAGTATAACATGTCTTACATACATCGGCTCGCAGGCCGGCCACACATGATAAATGTAAAAACAACTATTCTACGGCCTTCTAGGGCCAGCACAGCAACATGGGCTCCATCCCGCTATTTGGCGCTTGGCTCCGCAGCACCTACAAACACATACCACCGCACGGTGGCAAACAAGGCAACGGTCCGCTAAAAGCCGACCAAATTATAACGACCCCGCCCCTTACTCGGGACGGCGGTGCTCTTTCCCTGCATAGCATTAGTCCAATAAAATAATATAGCGCAATTATGTTTCTCCACAGGTGTAGGCTCGCACGGCCAAACACCCCGTGCACTCAGGGCACATTCATGGTGAACCCTGACCAATCAGTGCATTCACCACCACCCCCAGGATGGCAACAACATGTGAGCATTTAGCCTATCTGACCACCGTCTAAGGCTCCGACTATGCCTACGGCCAGTGCCCGTTTTCGGATTTCTCGCACCGTACCACATAGCCTAGGTCCAATTCCACTTGCCCGTTGCTCACGCCGCATATACAATTTAAGTCCTACGCGCGGGCCAAGCTTCTCTCGGATCCCAAAAGTTTCCAAAACAATCTCATAACCCAGTTATGATCAAGGCCGGTTCCCAGACCGCCAAGATAGCAGAACACGTTTCCGCTCAGTTTTCCGGGTGCGCCTTGAAGCTAACCCCCAAGGATCCCTGCTGCAATCTACCGCGTAGAAACCCGAAAAACCCAAAGCACGGAGTCTTCTCCGGCAAATCATAGCAAATGCAACATCACCGATCCAGACGGTACACGTCCGGGTAGGCTTCACACACAATGCCTATGCCTGTACTTACGATTCCGGGCTATGCAACACAAGGGAGACTATTCACATCAACCCCAAGGAACACCACGCACTCACCGCATGCTCGCGGGAGCGGGGTTCCCTATGCAAAAGAAAGAGCTTCACATGCTCAAGTTGAGAATCGTTACCCTTGTAGTCCGTTTTGGCGCCATGGAAAAACTACGCGGACAAAACTCTTCGCAATGACCTTCCCTCCACGGATCCGCTCTCAGATTTCGAAACGGTGCTCCGGTGCTCCGCCGGCGGCCGAAAATCTCCTTCTTCTTACTCTCCTCTCTCACCTTGGAAGGAGAAAGCTTTTGAGAGAAAATGAGGGATTAACCTCCTATTCCCGGCCTTAACAGAGCAGAATCTCATCTGGGCCGTCGGATTTTAATTAAAGAAAACGAACGGCTCAGATCTGTACAAAATTCTCCAGACCTGGGCCGAACACGGCTTGGCACACGGTCGTGTCCCAGGCCGTGTGCGTCGATCCAGGCACGATCGTCGAACTGAGAGACGCACACGGGCCAAGACACCCCCGTGTCTCACCTGACACGCCCGTGTCGGATTCCTCGACACGCCCGTGTTCGGGGGCGTGTCACGCATAACCGCCACGACAACGGACATGACCCAACTGCACACGGGTAGGGACACGGGTTGGCACACGTCCGTGTCGGATGACACGCCCGTGTCATCCGGCCGTGTTCCTGGCCGTGTCCTTCTCGTGTTGAAAATTGCCAAAAAATCACCAGCCAGACACGTCCTTGGACACGCCCGTGTCCTAGGCCGTGTACCCCTATACAGGCACCAAAAACCCTTTTTCGCGACCGACTCGCACACAATATTCAGGGCGTTACAAATCTCCCCCACTTAAGGAATTTCGTCCTGAAATTAAACAAAGGTACACAAAATCTAAATGATACCTGAGTGGAATAACTCGGGGTATTCCTCCAACATAGCTTGCTCTCGCTCACAAGAAAGCTTCTCACATCCGCAATTATCCCAACGGACTTTAACCATTCGGACCTCCTTGTTGCGGAGTCGTTTGACTGCAACATCTTCAATTCGTACTGGCCTGACCCTTGTTGTTAACTCATAATCAACCGGTACCTGATTGTCCGCAACGATCTGCGAAGGCTCTTGCACTGCCTTACGCAACACCGATACGTGGAACACGTCATGCAGCCCACTCAACTCCGTCGACAGCTTCAACCTATACGCCGCCTCGCCAACACGCTCCAGGATTTCAAATGGTCCAAGGTATCTCGGACTCAGCTTCTTCAAGCGTCGAACCCGCGATACACCCTTGAACGGCTTGATTTTTAGATATACCATGTCGCCAACGTTGAGCTCCACATTTCTATGTTTGGCATTGTAATACTTTGACTGTCTATCCTGAGCAATCTTCAGCCTTTCCGGAATTGTCCGTATCATTGAAGTGGCGTCTTCCACCGCTTGACGTTTATACAACTTCGATTCGCCTGCCTCTAACCAAGACAATGGCGTACGACACTTCCTCCCGTACAAGGCTTCGAAAGGCGCCATACCAATACTTGCCTGAAAACTGTTGTTATACGCGAACTCCACCATGTACAGGTGATCTTCCCACTGCTTTCCAAAATCTAGGGCGCACATGGGAAGCATGTCCTCCATAGTCTTGTAGACCCTCTCGGTCTGGCCATCCGTGTGTGGGTAAAAGGCTGTACTGAACTTTAGCTTAGTACCCAACAGACTATGCACCAACCTCCAGTAATTCGACGTGAAGCGTCCATCTCGATCACTAACAATACTGCGGGGCACACCATGCAATCGTACAATATTCTCCACATAGAGTTTGGCAAACTCTTCCACCGGATCTTCCTTCCTGACCGGGATAAAGTGTGACACCTTTGTCAACTTATCTACGGCCACCCAAATGACGTCGTTTCCCTTCTGCGACTTCGGCTAACCATGCACAAAATCATAGATATGTCATCAAATTTCCATTCTGGGATAGGAAGGGATTTCAAGAAACCTCCGGATTTCTGGCATTCCGCCTTCACCAATGCACATGTACGGCACTTGGCCACATAAAGTGCTACGTCTTTCTTCAAACCCGATCACCAGAATAATTTCTTCATGTCTCTATACATCTTCGTGCTTCCCGGGTGGATTGAGTACTTGGTATGATGAGCCTCATACATCAACTCCTCACGAATATTATCCGCACTAGGAACGCATAGACAACTGTCCTTCCTTAGCAACCCATCTTCAACCACAAACTGGGAATTTGACCCATCCAAAGATTCATCCAAGATCTGCTTCATGTTGTTATCCTGAACCAAAGCCCGACGAACTCTATCCGCTAGGTTATACTGCAACTCTGTCCAAAATAGTTTCGCCTCAGCACTAGACTACTTGTCGACACAAGCTGTCTCCAAAGCCTCCAACTCATGGACCAATCTCTCATCATGTACCAAAAACCAGTTGGCCTGTGTCGGAGTCCTGCGACTCAACGCATCCGCCACCGCATTTCCCTTCCCAGGCACATAATGAATCTTGAAGGTGTAGTCCTCTAAGAACTCCATTCACCTTCACTGTCTCATGTTCAGATCCTTTTGGTCTAACAGGTACTTCAAGCTCTTTTGATCGGGGTAAATGTCGACCTTTACACTGTACAGGTAGTGCCTCCAACGCTTTAGAGCAAATATCACGGCCGCTAACTCTAAGTCGTGGACCGGATAATTCCTCTCATGAACCTCCAGTTGCCATGAACCATAGGCTATCACTCTCCCATGTTGTAACAGAACACAGCCCAAACCATTATCCGAAGCATCACTATAGATCTCGAACCCTTCGGTTCCAACTGGCGAACAAAAAATAGACGCCGTGGTCAACCGCCTCTTCAACTCTTCAAAAGCCCGTTCGCACTCCAGCGACCACACAAACTTTTGATCTTTCCTTGTCAACATCGTGAGTGGAAGTGCTATCCGTGAGAAGTTCTCTAAGAAGCACCTGTAGTAGCCAGCAAGCCCCAGAAAACTCCGGACCTCTGCAACTGTAGTCAAAGTAGGCCACTCTCGTATCGCCGCCATCTTCGCCGGATCCACAGCTATCCCTTCTCCACTTACAACATGACCAAGGAACGCTATCGAGGATAACCAGAATTCACACTTGGAGAACTTTTCATACACGGATCCCTTCTCAATGTCTCCAACACCATATGTAGATGATTGTAATGGTCCTCCTCATATCTCGAGTACACCAGGATATCATCGATAAATACTATCACGAAACGATCCAGGTACTCTCTGAACATCCTGTTCGTCAGATCCATAAACATGGATGGCACATTCGTCAACCCAAACAGCATGACCGTGGACTCATAATGCCCAAACCGCGTACTGAATGCTGTCTTTGGGATGTCGCTCTTCCTTATCCTCAATTAGTAGTAACCGGATTTTAGATCTAACTTCGAATATACCGTTGACCCAACCAACAGATCAAATAGATCGTCAATCCTGGGGATCAGATATTTGTTCTTTTCCGCAAGCTTGTTCAATTCCCGATAGTCATTGCAAAGCCTCAAGCTCTCATCGTTCTTCTTAACAAAAGGAACCGGTGCGCTCCAAGGTGACGAACTTGGACGCACATATCCTTGCTCCAACAACTCTTGCAGTTGCACCTTTAACTCCGCCATCTCTTTTGGCTCTATACGATACGGAGAGCGTGACACCAGTTTGGCACTACACCAAACCATCTTAAACACATGAGGGGCAGACATCAATGTCTTACACGACCCCTTTCACGCCCGCAAATGTCGTCTCATGACTAGCTCTCAACTGAGCCCCTAGCAACTTCGATCAACGTATGCTTGCTGCTCCGAGAGCCTGACCATACTAAAGATCATGCTGAATTCTCCTAGCGGTATCAACAACGCTTGCAAATCAAACTATTGACTCACAATCCAGACCTAAACGCAACAGATTCTATTTGCGCGCATTGAGTACCATAAGACAACAACATCTCCGAAACGTCTTTTGCCATCAAAAGAAGTATTCCGACGTGCAAAACAATTCTTTTGGGCAAGCGAAGACGCGAAGCCCCCTTTAACGAACGGTCCTCTCGCCAAACAAACGAAAGTCAGGACAAATATCAACACAAACAGTTCTAAACTAATATGCACAAGGACGACATGTGGTTACAGTTAACTGTTATAACTTTAAACCATACCTGTCACCACGACAACGTGCTTTCTGGCCTCTTGCTGACCCAGCCTGTACACTTTAGAATTCCTCTCGGACATAAAGCGTCCGTTCCAACAGCTACGGGCAAAATGCCCCACTTTTTCGCAGATATTGCAAGCTCCTGGGACTCGACTTGTGGTTGCCCCCAACGCACCAGACGAAGGGGCTGAGTTCGAAGTCTTCAGCTTCTTATTCCAACTGCGGACATCGGACTTTGAACTGTGGTTTCTTAGTACTAGAGTCATCACCTACTCCTGACATAGCTTCCTTAATCTTCTGAGCACCATCCCAACATTCTCGGGCAAAGTGCCCTTTCTTGCCACAAGTATGACAGTTGTAAGTAACCTTGCTAGTCGATGATCTAACCTTTTTCTTCACCGTTCTGCGAGATGCACCCCTCATAGGACTTGCAGAGTTCGATACCCAACTCACTGGTATCTGGTGAATTTTTCCCATTTCCACTTCCAAAGATCTGGCCGACTCTACCAAGGCTCGGAATCCCATTAGTTTTGGTCCTAGAAGTAGAATTCGCAGTTCATCACGTAGACCACTATAGAATCTATCAACTATAGACCTCTCGTTCTCCAACTCAAAGCATGGGTAGCGGCTTATCAAAAGGAACGCCTGCAAATACTCATCAACTGAGTGCGTAGCCTGCACCAAGCACATATTCAACGGCTGACCTGATGGCCTCCTAAATTTCATTTGATCCAACACACCACCCGGCATTGAAGTCATCTTGGGGACAAAAGGTTGCACATTGCTTCCCTGCTGTGCACTAGTCATAGCGAGCACCACTTCAACGATCCTTCTTATGGTTTCAAACGAAAGAGGGGTCTCAAGCGCGCCACTGGGTGCACTATAATCCTCAGAAACCAGATGTTCTGTCGACTCTGCGCCACTCCCGGTCACCTATAGTCGTACAAAACACCAATAAGTGACCAAACAAAATTGCAAAAAGCAATTATAGGAACGCGCAGGTTCCTCAAACATGAGTATTTTTCATTCCTAAGTGGACATACATGTATTCTTTTTAATGTTATAACGATGACACACACATGTGCTCACCACCCCTTAAAAGAATTCACCCACGAATTCATTTAAGCCTGACCGTAACTAGAAGTCTGATACCAAATTGTAACACCCCCATCTGTCGCATGGCATGTAACAGAAGGTCCAGCTGGAACCCGACGCCATATACCACAAACAGTCGAAAGAATTACCAAATGAATACTCAAACTATCCAATTAAGACTTCTCGTCCTACACAGAGCATTCTAGCGGAAGTTTTTAAAAGTTGAAAGAACCCAAAACTTGAATCCAATAAATATGAATGTCCACAACTACAAAACAGGAATGACACCCAAGAACACTGAGAAGGTACATGGCCTTATGGCCTTACAATAATTCACTTAATATAACATGTCTTACATACATCGGCTCGCAGGCCGGCCACACATGATAAATGTAAAAACAACTATTCTACGACCTTCTAGGGCCAGCACAGCAACATGGGCTCCAGCCCGCTATTTGGCGCTCGGCTCCGCAGCACCTGCAAGCACATACCACCGTACGATGGCAAACAAGACAACGGTCAGCTAAAAGCCGACCAAATTATAACGACCCCGCCCCTTACTCGGGACGGCGGTGCTCTTTCCCTGCATAGCATTAGTCCAATAAAATAATATAGCGCAATTATGTTTTACCACAGGTGTAGGCTCGCACGGCCAAACACCCCGTGCACTCAAGGCACATTCATGGTGAACCCTGACCAATCAGTGCATTCACCACCACCCCCAGGATGGCAACAACATGTGAGCATTTAGCCTATTTGACCACCGTCTAAGGCTCCAACTATGCCTACGGCCAGTGCCCGTTTTCGGATTTCTCGCACTGTACCACATAGCCTAGGTCCAATTCCACTTGCCCGTTGCTCACGTCGTATATACAATTTAAGTCCTACGCGCGGGCCAAGCTTCTCTCGGATCCCAAAATTTTCCAAAACAATCTCATAACCCAGTTATGATCAAGGCCGGTTCCCAGACCGCCAAGGTAGCAGAACACGTTTCCGCTCAGTTTTCCGGGTGCGCCTTGAAGCTAACCCCCAAGGATCTCTGCTGCAATCTACTGCGTAGAAACCCGAAAAACCCAAAGCACGGAGTCTTCTCCGGCAATTCATAGCAAATGCAACATCACCGATCCAGACGGTACACGTCCGGGTAGGCTTCACACACAATGCCTATGCTCGTACTTACGATTCCGGGCTCTATATGCAACACAAGGGGGACTATTCACATCAACCCCAAGGAAGACCACACACTCACCGCACACTCGTGGGAGCGGGGTTCCCTATGCAAAAGAAAGAGCTTCACATGCTCAAGTTGAGAATCGTTATCCTTGTAGTCTTTTTTGGCGCCATGGAAAAACTACGCGGACAGAACTCTTCGCAATGACCTTCCCTCCCCGGATCCGCTCTCAGACTTCGAAATGGTGCTCCGGTGCTCGCCGGCGGCCGGAAATCTCCTTCTTCTTCCTCTCCTCTCTCACCTTAGAAGGAGAAAGCTTTGGAGAGAAAATGAGGGATTAACCTCCTATTCCCGGCCTTAACAGAGCAGGATCTCATCTGCGCCGTCGGATCTTAATTAAAGAAAACGAACGGCTCAGATCTGCACAAAATTCTCCAGACCTGGGCCGAACACGGCTTGGCACACGGCCGTGTCCCAGGCCGTGTGCCTCGATCCAGGCACGATCGTCGAACTGAGAGACGCACACGGGCTAAGACACGCCCGTGTCTCACCTGACACGCCCGTGTCGGGTTCCTCGACACGCCCGTGTTCGGGGGCGTGTCACGCATAACCGCCACGGCAACGGACACGACCCAACTGCACACGGGTAGGGACACGGGTTGGCACACGCCCGTGTCGGATGACACGCCCGTGTCATCCGGCCGTGTTCCTGGCCGTGTCCTTCTCGGGATGAAAACGACCAAAAAATCACCAGCCAGACACGGCCTTGGACACGCCCGTGTCCTAGGCCGTGTACCCCTATACAGGCACCAAAAACCCTTTTTCGCGACCAACTCGCACACAATATTCGGGGCGTTACAGCTTACTCCCAAATAATAAATAGTTTGCGCGCATGTGCATGTGATTAATTGTTTATTTGCTATTTACTTTTTTTTCACTTTCTTCCTAATTTGTTTATTTGTTATTTAATTTGTTCTTTTCTATTATAAATTTTTAAAAGTTAATTTTTCTTCAACTTGTCGATAAAATTACAATCTAAAGTGATGTTGGATTCTCCTCGGAATGACATATACATAAAATAGAGTCATTATTCAACCGTTTTTCATAAAGTTTTGACCGTACTTCACTTTTGCACAAATTAAACTTCCTGGATGACTTTATAGAAATCTGATGATCAAATAAAGAATCATCTCTATTATTATATAGACTTGCGGAGACTACTATTCAGAAAATTCCTAAAATATCAACTTATTATTGAACTTTTTTTTGCTTAGTGGCCACTAGTGCCTAACACTTTTTCCTGTCATATGAGTCAACTTTGATCAGGAGAAATTTTACTTTATAATGTTGATGATCTGTGTGAGATGCCCTACAGAGTGGGAGAAAGATATTCTGTAATGCGGGAGCGAGATGCCCTGTAGTGTGAGAGCAAGATGATTTGCAACACGAGAGTGAGATGTCATGCAACGTGGGAGCGAGGTGCTCTTCAACATGGGAGTGAGATGCCCTGCAACATGGTAGCGAGATGATCTGCAATGCAGAAGCAATATGTCCTACATCATGGGAGGGAGATGCTCTACAATGCGGAAGCGAGATGCTCTACATCATGGGAGGGAGATGCTCTGCAATGCGCGAGCAATATGCCCTGCGGCATGAGAGCGAGATGCTCTGTAATAGGATAACAAGATGCCCCGTAGCATGGTAGTGAGATGCTCTGCAATGCGGAAACAAGATGCCCTTCAGCGTGGGAGTGATATGCTCTATAGCGTGAGATAGAGATGCCCAATAGCATGAAACAAAGATGTTATACAACGTGGGAGCGAGATGCCCTACAACGTGGGAGAGAGATGATCTACAACGCGAGAGCGGGATGCCATGCAGCATGGGAGTGATATGTAGGGGTGTAAGCCGGAACCAACCGAACCGCCTAACCGAATCAAACCAAACCAAACTGCACGGTTTGGTTCAGTTTTAGTAGCCCACGGTTCGGTCATGGTTCCAATTTTTGAAAAACCGCGTGGTTCGGTTTGATTCACGGTTCAAAGTGTCAAACCGAACCAAACCATTTTAGTTTTAATTATATTTTATTTTATTATGGATACTTTATGAATAAGCTCTAATCCTAATTTATTAAAAATAAACAATATAATTATTAACTTTTACTATTTTATGCTGAGTATAATATATTAATTAAGTTTTGACATCACAACTGTTTTTAAGATTAAATTTTTTTCATTTATTTTTAACATTAACATTTTTCATTGTATGATAGTTTTATGATCGATTCAGTGTCACTTTCTTTCTATAGTGGGATCAAAGGGAGAAATTATTCTTGATTAGCCACACAAGGTCTATACATATATCAGGATAGAAAATCAGTTGGTGAATTTTTTCATTATGCCGTTAACTTTGACAATGTCTTGATTTGACATTAATACACTCATCAATGCTAGTATTGCTCTTGTCAGTTCTCAATATATATTATTATATATATATTTTATATTATCATATTATAAATATTATTAACATTTATATTATATAATATTATAAATACAGGCCGGTGAACAGGCGCACGCCACTATTCATCTGCCTGTATATATATTTTATATTTTATATTTTATATTACAAATATTATATTATATATACTAATATATTATTAATATTATAATATTATGACTATTAAATGCAAACAGTGGGGTGGGGGGGGGGGGGTGGGGGGGGGGTGGGGGGGGGGGGGGGGGGGGGGTGGGGGGGGGGCTTCGCCCGTTGTTCGCCCGCCGGGGGCGGGCGAAGCCGGCCGGGTGGGGGGGCGTGCGAAGCCGGCTGAGTGGGGGGCGGGCGAAGCCCGCCGTCGCCGGCGGGATACTGTGGCGCGTGGCCATCGAGCCGGAGTCTCGTGCCTGTCACTCGTATATATATAGATAAATATATATATATAGATGTATATATATATATATGTATATATGTATATATATATATATATATATATTATATATATATATATATATATATGTATATATATATGTATATATGTATATATGTATATATATATATATGTATATATGTATATATATATAATATATGATAAGGTCATATGTAGTACAATTCAAAATTTCGTAATTTACGTACGATGTTGGATCATTGAGCGGTCTATTTAAATTTTTTCAGCTTTTTCGTTAATAAATGTTATATGATATGGTAATAAATATTATATGATAAGGTCATATATAGTACAATTCAAAAACTAGTCTGTTGTTGGATTATTGAGCAGTTTATTTGAATTTGTTCAATATTTTCGATAATAAATATTATATGACAAGGTGATATGCAGTACAATTCAAAAACTATGTAAATTGTTGGATTATTGAGCTGTCTATTTGGATTTGTTCAGCTTTTTCGATAATAAAAATTAATATACGTTACCTTCTAGGTGCCCAGCTATTCATAGTCTTATTTTCGTTAAACTATTTATATGTGCCTCATGAGTTAATAATGTATATGGCAACTAATCAAGACAAAAGTAAATGAGGTTATCCTGCAGATCAATCATCCTTCCAGGGCTGTTCCTTCTCCTCCTCCTCCTCCCAAGTGTTGGTGATGACTCTCTCTCTCTCTCTCCCTCTCTCTATTTCTCTTTCTCTCTCTCTCTTCCACATATCCCCTCCGCACCTGGATGCTTTCATGCATTTATATATACCGAGTATTAATGGTTTGTTTAATATTCTCTTAAGCTGTACTGGTGCCGCACCGCAGCGAAAAGGAGAAGAAGAAGAACTGTGTTATGAAAACCGTTCAATTCCCGCAATATGGTTTTGATTGCGATAAATGGCGCTGCGAAAATGCATGTTTCCTCCGACTTATGAGTGATCGAGTCAAGTTGCAGAATTCTCAGTGCGTTAAAATTTTGGGGACTGATCCGGGACGCTGCTACTGTTGGATTTGCGCTCGGAAGAAATATTATTTTTTCGCCAACCCCAACTTCTGGAGCGAAAGTGCGAGACCTTATCTTCCTGCATATGGTATGTAAGACTCACTCAACATGTGCAGTCATGGGGTTGAGGACGAAGAAGCATGGAGTTGGTGTGCCCAGACAAACATTACTGTGTGCTAGCTAGCTAGAACTTTGTTCGGTTCTATTTTATTTCAATAAGTGGGAAGCATAATATATAGTTTGTGTGCACAAATTATATATGCTTACTCCCAAATAATAAATAGTTTGGGCGCATGTGCATGTCATAAATTGTTTATTTGAATTTTTTTTCAACGTCTTCTTAATTTGTTTATTTGCTATTTTATTTGTTCTTTTCTATTATAAATTTTTAAAAGTTAATTTCTCTTCAACTTCTCGATAAAATTACACTTTAAAGTGATGTTGGATTCTCCTCGGAATAACATACATAAAATATAATCATTATTCAACAGTTTTTATAAAGTTTTGACCGTGCTTCACTTTTGCAAAAATTTAACTTCCTGGGTGACGTTATAAAAATCTGATGATCAAATAAAGAATCATTCCTATTATTATATAGACTTGCAGAGACTAATATTCAGAAAATTCCTAAATTATCACCTTATTATAGAACTTTTATTTTTTTTTTGCTCGGTGGCCACTAGTGCCTAACACTTTTTCATGTCATATGAGTCAACTTTGATCAGGAGAAAGTTTACTTTATAATGTTGATGATCTATGTGAGATGCCCTACAGAATGGGAGAAAGATACTCTGTAATGCGGGAGAGAGATGCCCTGTAGTGTGAGAGCAAGATGATTTGCAACACGAGAGTGAGATGTCATGCAACGTGGTAGCAAGGTGCTCTTCAACATGGGAGTAAGATGCCCTGCAACATGGTAGCGAGATGATATGCAATGCAGAAGCAATATGTCCTACATCATGGGAGGGAGATGCTCTACAATGCGGAAGCGAGATGCTCTACATCATGGGGGGGGGGGGGGGAGATGCTCTGCAATGCGCGAGCAATATGCCCCGTGGCATGAGAGCGAGATGCTCTGTAATAGGATAGCCAGATGCCCCGTAGTATGGTAGTGAGATGCTCTGCATTGCGGAAACCAGATGTCCTTCAGCGTGGGAGTGATATGCTCTATAACGTGAGATAGAGATGCCCAATAGCGTGAAAGAAAGATGTTCTACAACGTGGGAGTGAGATGCCCTACAGCGTGGGAGAGAGATGATCTACAACGCGGGAGCGAGATGTCATGCTGTAAGACCCCTCCCCCTTACCAAGGAGGCTCCCGGTCTTATGCCCAGAACCGCCGTCTTACGGTGGCACTAACACACGGGTTAGTCGACACCGCAACACGCCGATTCTGTCGGCTAGTACGATCATATAACCTGTTAGGCCAAAGGAGAGAAAGAAGTAAAAGTTGTATAAAGCAACAACTAGTCCACAAGTCACAGTACTATCACATAATAAATTAGAGTACACCAGTCCATATTGAGTTCTTAAAAAATAGAGATAAGGGCTTATGCCCAGTACATAATGACAAATATCTCTCTCATAAATGACAACAAGCGGAAGCTACTCTATCATCAGAAGATGAGTCCCACCTGACGCCGAGCTACAGTAGTAGTAGTAAGTGGTGGTGGTATCAGCTCCTCACGTCCTGCCACCTCGTCCTGCTGGTGCTCCCTCTACTCGAGCTCCTAAAATGTTTGGTCACACCGACCGTTAGTCAAAAAGACTAAGTCGTTTCCTCCACACCTCGCCCCAGCAACTCCTAGGCACCGGGCGAGAGGACGAAGCGGAGGACAACAAGGGGTAAAGCAAGGAAGCAGGTGACAATGGAACTATACTAACAAGTATATATAAATCCAATATTTCTACTATAACAGTTCTATATATATATATGGTACAGGAAAGTAAGAAGAACTGAACAGAACAAGTATGTGCAGTAGGTAAACAGTACTGGAAGTAATCTGAGAAAAGACAACAAGTAAAATAAGCTACTACTACCATCACAGAAGTACCTTAACTTATATGAATGCTCATACAAACTTATAAGTTTAGGTTTTCAGAAATATAACTTATCATATAAAAGAGCTCATACTAATTTATATGATAAAGATCCATGGTGCATATGACCTAGTTATGAATGTATGATATGCATGCGTTTTATGGTTCATGCAAGTGCAACTCACGCACACGACTCTGTGATCACAGACCTTTAGTTCCCACTTTTCGGAGCTAGCATCACTCTCTGGTACCACCGTTGTGGCTATGACAGCAGTGGAGCGGGCGTATCCACTCCTAGGCGGGTATACACACTACCAGGCCTAGACCTCCCATACGCCTCTGTACACATCGTAGATGCACTCTAGAGTCTCTGCGTACTATTTGTCATGTGGGCGACATTTGTCATGGGAGCGACATTGGTCGGGGGCGGCAACATTGGTCGGGGGCGGCGATAATGGTCGGGGGCGGTGACATTCGTCGGGGGTGGCGACATTGGTCGGGGGCGGCGACATTGTTTGTGGCAGGCGATATTGATCGTGGGCAGCGACATTGATTGTGGGCAGCGACATTGGTCGTCAGGGGCAACATTGCTCGTGGGGCGATATTGCTCGTTGGGGGAGACATTGCTCGTTGGGGCGACATTGGTTGCGGGGCAACATTGATTGGGGGGGGGGGGGGCGACATTGGTCCGGGAGGGCGACAACGATCCTGGGGGGGCGACATCGATCCTGGGGGGGAGACATCGGTTGTAGCCGGAGACATCGGTCGTATGCGGAGACATCGGTCTGTCGCCCTCGATTCTCCAAATATATTGTAACCGCAAGCTGATAGTGGACTTTGACCGGCAGCAGATCCGGTCACGTATTTTTTACGCAGTTGAGGGGTATTTCACGTCAAAACCTCGTGTCAACTTTCTGTTTTCATTGACTGTGTGCACGCTCGACCACCCCTGAAGTTAAGACGGTCTGATTTGTTCTGGTCCGACCGGGACGCCGAGTTAGTCCGCAACAATGAGAAAGACCAAGAACACAGATCACTTAAAGGTCAAGAGGAGATCAATATAAAACAGAAGAATGCATAAGAATGAGATTATTTTATAACATTTTGCCGTATTAAAAGAAGAATGCTAATAATGTGAGAATCTTATAAGATGGAAGTTTGTCGTAATACAACAAACCTATCGGAAGACTTACAGAAATTAAGTAGATAACAAAGCATTAGAAGGTTAATCTATGAAGGCACAATGAGAGTGAAAAACTTCACTCGGACACAATCATCTAAGGCTAATGCAACAGAGAACAAAGAATTAGGAACTTAATTTCTTAAACATATACTGGTGCCATTAATCCACTGGAGTTTGATTAATCCTTTAATTAATCAAACTATTTAAGAAGAGATTGTCTTATTCATTACTTATATTTTTGCTTCTCAACTAAATCTTTTTATGCTTCTCAACTATATTATGGCTGCAGCCAAAATTTAGAACAAAAGGAGGAAACTTTTTAAGTTTCTCAAACTATTTATGACTTCTCAACTAAATTACAGTATATTGATCCTTCTTAAGAGCCCATAGGATACAACATAACATGAACTTGAGAATACAAAGACATCAATTATAATGTTAACTGTTTCCCCAATGCAAAGCCATCAACTTTTGGGGATTCAACAGTATATTGATCCTTCTTAAGAGCCCTTAGGAAGCAGCACAACATGACTAAAAAAGAAGATAAAAGAAGAAAATTTAGAACAAAAAGGCAAAACAATATGAGATTAGGTTTCACCTTCAGGAACCTAGAAATCATCGGCGTTATTGCTTGACACCATCGAAGAACCAGGAGTCTGAAGGAGAAGACGTCAATTGCAGGCGGAGATCGCAATTTGTGAAGAGCAATGCAGGACCGAAATCGCTATTTGCGAAGAGCAGGTGAGAAGCCCTAGCATCGTGAACCTCCTTGCGAGAGGAGGTGCGTGGAATAAATCGCGCGGAAGAAGCCCTAGCGCCTATAGCATAGCGAGGACTTGCGTGGAGGTGGACGCGATCGGAAGCAGAAAGAGAGGAGATGTTGCGGCGTTGGAGTGACGCCGCAAGAGCCGCCCTACCTGCGCGTTGAGCTGCCCTACCTGCGCGATGAAGAAGCAAGGAAGAAATGGGTATCACGATTTTGAGATGGGTGAACAGTGGAGCTAAGGAGGAAATTTGTTTTAATTAAGATATCATCCGGCCAAAAGACAAAAGATCCTCGAATTAACCCACAAAAGTTGTTTTAACAGGGGTATAACTGGATTAAAATGTTACACCATGAAGTACTTAGCTCCTTCCTTATATTATAAAGATATATTATATATTATAATTATTATATTATATATATATATATGTTTTATATTATAATATTATAAATATTATTAACATTTATATTATATAATATTATAAATACAGGCGGGTGAACATGCGCACGCCACTGTTCATCCGCCTGTATATATATTTTATATTTTATATTATAAATATTATATTATATATACTAATATATTATTAATATTATAATATTATAACTATTAAATGCAAACACGGGGGAGTGGGCTTCACCCGTTGTTCGCCAGGCGCCGGGGGCGTGCGAAGCCGGCCGGTGGGGGGCGTGCGAAGCCGGCTGGGTGGGGGGGGGGGTGGGGGTGGGGGGGGGGGGGGGGGGGGGGGGGGGGGCGAAGCCCACCGTCGCCGGCGGGATACTGTGGCACGTGGCCATCGAGCCGGAGTCTCGTGCCTGTCACTCGTATATATATATATATATATATATATATATATATATATATATATATATATATATATATATATATATATATATATATATATATATATATATATATATATATATATATATATATATATATATATATATATATATATATATATATATATATATATATACGAGCGACAGGCACGGGCCTCCGGCCCGATGGCCACGCGCCACAGTACCCGGCCGGCGACGGCGGGCTCCGCCCGTCCCTCGGCGTGCTCCGCCCGCGATAAGCACCCTAATGAAACAATTAATTAATGAAATAATTAAACCCGAAATAATTAAAAAAATAAAATAAGTAAATATTATAATTAATAATAAAATAAAAAAATTCATTCATTACAACACCGGCTTGCTACTTATAATAATTTATAAATAATATAATAAATTATAAATATATAAATATTATAATAAAATAGGCGGCCCGGCGGGTGAATAATGAGTCAAGCCCGGGCATTGACAGCCCGCCAAGCACGCCACCATGCAGATTTCAAACATATTTCCAGAAAATCTATATTTATACCCAAAAATAAAATTTGATTTGGCAGTGTGGGACTAAAATAGGCGGGTGAACAGTGCTCACCCGCCTATTTTAGTCCCACACTGCCAAATCAAATTTTATTCTCGGGTATAAATATAGATATTCTGGAAACGTGTTTGAGATGTGCATTGTGGCGGGCTTGTGCTCACCCGCCTATTTTAGTCCCACACTGTCAAATCAAATTTTATTCTCGGGTATAAATATAGATATTCTGGAAACGTGTTTGAGATGTGCATTGTGGCGGGCTTGGCGGGCCTGGGCTTGGCTGTTAAGGTGATGTTGTTAGCGGGCCGGTTTGTGTAACCTGTTTTTGAAATTTTTTCACATAAATTTAGGATCCTAGTAGTAGGTTTAGGAGCTCTAGTAAAATGTGGAGAGAGAATCTTAGTTTGATCAGACGGCTGCCGATATAGTGGAAGAGATCAGATGGCAGTTGATTTTTCTGTGAATTTCGAACTCATGCTATTTGCACACCTCAGTATTTCTTTATAATATGGTATATATATATATATATATATATATATATATATATATATATATATATATATATATATATATATATATATATATATGATAAGGTCATATGTAGTACAATTCAAAAACTAGTCCTTTGTTGGATTATTGAGCAGTTTATTTGAATTTGTTCAATTTTTTCGATAATAAATATTATATGACAAGGTCATATGCAGTACAATTCAAAAACTATGTAAATTGTTGGATTATTGAGCTGTCTATTTGAATTTGTTCAGCTTTTTCGATAATAAAAATTAATATACGTTACCTTCCAGGGCAACTAATCAAGACATTCATAGTCTTATTTTCGTTAAACTATTTATATATACATCAACCTGATGAGTTAATAATGAATATGGCAACTAATCAAGATAAAAGTAAATGAGGTTATCCTGCAGATCAATCATCCTTCCAGGGCTGTTCCTTCTCCTCCTCCTCCTCCTCCCAAGTGTAGGTGATGACTCTCTCTCTCTCTCCCTCTCTCTCTCTCTTCCATATATCCCCTCCGCACCTGGATGCTTTCATGCATTTATATATACCGAGTATTAATGGTTTGTTTAATTTCTTAAGCTGTACTGGTGCCGCACAGCAGCGAAATGCCGAAGAAGAAGAAGGAGTGTGTTTTGAGATCCGTAAGATTCCCGCAATATGGTTTTCCGTGCAGTGAAGGGCTCTGCGAAAATGCATGTTATGACCGAATTATTAGTTCTCGAGTCTTCTTGTACTACTCTAGGTGCGCTTACAATTCGCCGGAAGACTTTCATAAAGTTTTGCCCGTGCTTCACTTTTGCACAAATTAAACTTTCTGGGTGACGTTATAGAAATCTGATGATCAAATAAAGAATCCTTCCTATTATTATATAGACTTGCGGAGACTAATATCCAAAAAATTCCTAAATTATCACCTTATTATAGAACTTTTTTTTTTTTTGCTCGGTGACCACTAGTCCCTAACACTTTTTCCTGTCATATGAGTCAACTTTTATCAGGAGAAATTTTACTTTATAATGTTGATGATCTATGTGAAATATTTTAAATAATTTTATTAATCATCATCATTAATTATACAATATAGGAGCATTCCCTTCTAAGAGCACGACTATTCAGTTTTATTTTTTGATCAAAAATTTTCGAGTCATTAATCAAAGTTTTCAAAGAGTTTTGACCGAGCTTCACTTTTGCACAAATCAATCTACCTGGGTGATTTTTTAGAAATCTGGTGATCAGATCGAAGAATCATCGCACTATTATATAGACTTACAGAGACTATTGAGAGAATTCCTAAAAATATCAGCTTATCATAAAACTTTTAATTTTTTGCTCGTTGATTACTACTACGTAACGCCTTTTCCTGTGATCATATCAGTCAACTTTGATCAAGCAAAATTTTAATACAACTATGTGAATTATAATGTTAATGATCTATGTGAATTATAATTTTAAGTAATTTTATTCATTATCATTGATGGGGTGCCCCCTAAAGAGTCCCAAGTCAAACAGGTAGGGCTTAGACCAAAACAGTTAAGCAATACAACTTGGTCAAAGTCAACCCTAGAATGGGTCCCCATGTGGGTGAAGGTCAAAGTGGTTCCAAGTCTGTCGAGTCACGAGTCAATGTTGGGGTATTGGAGTAATATTGGTATGTGCACGCTTTTTGGTGCACCATAAAGTTTGATTTGACCAATGTTGACCAGTTGATGTCGGAATTGAGGGCAATGAATTACGTTGGTCTCTTATTCACCATGCGAGTCCAATGCACCTGGCTGGGGTCAATTCCAAGTTCACATGCTCAATATATTAAAATGGCATCGCCGTGACGCGCAACAATGCTCAAAATGACGGTCATATTCTTCATATGACCTCAAATCAAAATGAAACGAGTTTTGTCGAACTTGTACTGACTATATGAGTCTAATGTAACCGACAAAACTCAAATCGGAGCGCGTGTGCTCAATATACAAAAATAGCATTGTCGTGATGCACTACTTAAAATGGTCATATTCTCCATCTGATCTCGAATTGGAATGAAACGAATTTTGTTGCACTCGTATTGACTACATGAGTTCAATGCAATTAACGAAACTCATTTTGGAGCACGTATGCTCAATATATAAAAACGACGTCATCGTGACGCACTCCTCAAAATGGTTGTATTCTCCATATGACCTCAGATTGGAATGAAACGAGCTCTGTTGCACTCTTATTTACTATACGAGTCTAATATAACTGATAGAACTCAATTCAGAGCACATATATATCTTTAATATACAAAACGACGTCATCGTGACGCACTACTCAAAAATGATCATATTCTCCCAATGACCTCGGATTTGAATGAAATGAATTCTGTTGTACTCATATTGACTATAAGATTCTAATGCAACTGACATGACTCAAATCGAAATGTGTGCTCAATATTCAAAGTCTAGGTTACCTCCTAATTTTTAGGGTACCCTACAGGTGATCAGATTACTTTTATTTGGTCAAATATGGTTCTAGTGACCCAATTAAAGTTGGCATGTTACACGCAGTCCCCCACCGGAGCATGCATTCGATGCTCCAAGGAATGCATGCGAGGAAAAGGGTCTTTCTCATCTGAAGCCCTCTCCTCCTAGAGCTCGCGAAGAAAGAATCCACATTTCAGTAGCACAACTGCCATGCGACTTTTCAACTCGGTGACAATGGAGGGGTCGCGAGGAATAGGGCTGATATCGAGTCGATTTCGATCGATTCCAACAATGGGGGACGCTGCCACTGTTGGATTTGCGCTCGGAGGAAATATTTTGTTTTCACCAACACTGACTTCTGGAGCAAAGAACCGAAACCATATCCTCCTCAGATATTTTCACCAGTAAATGGTATGTAAGATCCACTCAACATGTGCAGCCATGGGATTGAGGACGAAGAAGCATCGAGTTGGTGTGCCCAGACCTTTTATGTATGTTTACACTTTACAGTGTGCTAGCTAGCTAGCAATTTGTTCTGTTCTATTTCATTTCAATAAGTGGGAAGCATAATATATAATTTGTGCACACAAACTATATATGCTTACTCCCAAATAATAAATAGTTTGCTCGCATGTGCATGTGATTAATTGTTTATTTGCTATTTACTTTTTTTCACTTTCTTCTTAATTTGTTTATTTGTTATTTAATTTGTTCTTTTCTATTATAAATTTTTAAAAGTTAATTTTTCTTCAACTTGTCGATAAAATTACAATCTAAAGTGATGTTGGATTCTCCTCGGAATGACATATACGTAAAATAGAGTCATTATTCAACCGTTTTAGTAAAGTTTTGACCGTACTTCACTTTTGCACAAATTAAACTTCCTGGATGACTTTATAGAAATCTGATGATCAAATAAAGAATCATCTCTATTATTATATAGACTTGCGGAGACTACTATTCAGAAAATTCCTAAAATATCAACTTATTATAGAACTTTTTTTTTGCTTAGTGGCCACTAGTGCCTAACACGTTTTCTGTCATCTGAGTCAACTTTGATCAGGAGAAATTTTACTTTATAATGTTGATGATCTGTGTGAGATGCCCTACAGAGTGGGAGAAAGATATTCTGTAGTGTGGGAGCGAGATGCCCTGTAGTGTGAGAGCAAGATGATTTGCAACACGAGAGTGTGATGTCATGCAACGTGGGAGCGAGGTGCTCTTCAACATGGGAGTGAGATGCCCTGCAACATGGTAGCGAGATGATCTGCAATGCATAAGCAATATGTCCTACATCATGGGAGGGAGATGCTCTACAATGCGGAAGCGAGATGCTCTACATCATGGGAGGGAGATGCTCTGCAATGCGCGAGCAATATGCCGTGCGGCATGAGAGCGAGATGCTCTGTAATAGGATAGCCAGATGCCCCGTAGCATGGTAGTTAGATGCTCTGCAATGCGGAAACCAGATGCCCTTCAGCGTGGGAGTGATATGCTCTATAGCGTGAGATAGAGATGCCCAATAGCATGAAAGAAAGATGTTATACAACGTGGGAGCGAGATGCCCTACAGCGTGGGAGAGAGATGATCTACAACACGGGAGCGGGATGCCATGAAACACAGGAGTGATATGTAGGGGTGTAAGCCGGAACCAACCGAACCGCCTAACCGAACCGAACCAAACCAAACTGCACGGTTTGGTTCAGTTTTAGTAGCCCACGGTTCGGTCATGGTTCCAATTTTTGAAAAACCGCGTGGTTCAGTTTGATTCACGGTTCAAAGTGTCAAACCGAACCAAACCATTTTAGTTTTAATTATATTTTATTTTATTATGGATACTTTATGAATAAGCTCTAAGCCTAATTTATTTAAAATAAACAGTATAATTATTAAATTTTACTATTTTATGCTAAGTATAATATATTAATTAAGTTTTGACATCACAACTATTTTTAAGATTAATTTTTTTCATTTATTTTTAACATTAACATTTTTCATTGTATGATAGTTTCATGATCGATTCAGTGTCACTTTCATTCTATAGTGGGATCAAAGGGAGAAATTATTCTTGATTAGCCACACAAGGTCTATACATATATCAGGATAGAAAATCAGTTGGTGAATTTTTTCATTATGCCGTTAACTTTGACAATGTCTTGATTTGACATTAATACACTCATCAATGCTAGTATTGTTCTTGTCAGTTCTCAGTAGCAAATTTTTTTTCTTTTATTGAACCACTCAGACCGAACCAAACCAAACCGAAGGGTTCGGTTCGGCTCCAATGTTGTTCGCGGTTCGGTTCAATTTCAGATTTTTGGAACCACGCATGAGTGGTTTGGTTAACGGTTTTGATCAAAAACCGAACCAAATCAAACCGTTACAGCCCTAGTGAGATGCACTGCAATGTGGGAACAAGATGCCCTGCATCATGGCAGCGAGATGATCTACAACATGGGAGCTAGATGCCCTGCACCGTGGGAGCGAGATGCTCTAAAATGCAAGAGCGAGGTTCCCTGCATCATGGGAATAAGATGCTCTGTAATGCTGGAGCGAGATGCTCTGCTTTATAGACTAGTCGTGCTTCCTGAAATTATAGGGTATGTTGCTTGGTGTTTAAACCCGAATCTGTGGCTTTAATTATCAGAATTTTGCTCGAGAAGACCTGAAATTTTTTTTAACAACGTTAATATCATTTTAGTATTGTAGATAACCAAAGCATAAATGAACGTTTATGTTTAGTTTCGTGACCCATTACACCAAAGCGAAAGATAGGAAAATGAAAAAAAGGGAAGTAGCTGATAAATGAGGCACAAGCTTTGCACATTCTACTAGGGAAGTTCCTTTTTGCTTGGGGTATCCAACTTATCCACATCGGGGTCCAGAATTGCCCTATGTTAGGTTATCAGCCTGTGGCATACGCTGGTTTGGGTTCTAGTTCAGTAAGAATCTTCCGAGAAGATCTTGTGGGACTAGGCACTCGATCTCCATCTTCAACCGCTAGCAGTCTTTCGTGCTATGGATGTGTCCATGTTGGAAGTCGCAATACTCCGAATGATTTTGCTTTTTTCGTGCGAGTAGCTCAGGCCTGCGAAGGACATCACTATCGTGAATGATAAGGAGCGTGTTGGTTTCGAGTAGTGTTTAGGGGGTGTAAACCTGGTGTTGATGTGGGTCTAGGTCCCGACAGGGGTTTTCGTGGCGCGTGTCATTCTTTTTGTGAATCGGCAGTGGCGATGACTCCCGCACATACTGTCTCTTCGAGTTCCTCTCGAACTGCCGACGGTAAGCTTCAATTGCTTCATCTATTGCAATATGGGCCTTGACTTGCTAAATGAGATCAGGATGGCTGGGCACTGTCTCCCGCATTTGTGCGTGGGAGCGAGATGTCCTGTAGCGTGGGAGTGAGATGCTCTTCAATGTGGGAGCAAGATGTCCCGCATCATGGAAGCGAGATGATCTGCAACATGGGAGTTAGATTTCATGTATCGTGGGAGAGAGATGCTCTAAAACACAAGAGCGAGATTCCCTACATCATGAGAGCGAAATGCCCTGCTTTATAGACTAGTCGTGCTTCCCGAAATTATAGGTCCTGCCGCTTGGCATTGAAACTCAAATCTGTGGCCTCAACCATCAAAATTAAGCTCGAAAAAACCTGATTTTTAACAAAGTTAATAGCATTATAGTATTGCATGTAGATAACCATAACATAAATGTACATGTATATTCAGTTTCGTGACCTATTAAAACAACGTGAAAGATAAGAAATTGAAAAAAGTGAAGTAGCTGATAAATGAGGCGCAAACTTTGTGCGTTCTACTAGAGAAGATCCCCTTTGCCTGGGGTCTCTAGCTTGTCCACATCAGGGTCCATCATTGCCCTATGTTAGGTTATCAGCTTGTGGTGAACGTTGGTTCAGGTCCTAGTTCAATAAGAATCATCCGAGAAGATCTTGTTGGACTAGGCACTCGATCTGCACCTTCAACTGCTAGCAGCCTTCCGTGCTATGAATGTGCTCACGTTGGAAGTCGCGGTATTGTGACTGATTTCACTTTTTGGTGTGCGTAGCTCGGGACTGCAAAGGGCAACACTATCATGAATGGTAAGGGGCGCGTTGGTTTCAAGTAGTGTTTAGGGGGTCTAATCCTAGTGTTGATGTGGTCCTAGGTCCCACGGGATTTTTGTGGGAATACTGAGTGTTCTTCAAGTCTTATTATAGTTGAGCGGTCTTGGCAGGCTCTGCCGCTGGTCTTGCAATTGTTGGCGGTGTGGGGGCACATAAACTTCAGGAACTCTGATGGGCTTGGTCTGCTGTCACCGAGGAGGTCTGCGGTTGGTTCAGTCGCCGCACGGGCAGCTGATGACAGAAGGAAATTATTGGTTCTCTTGTAATCTTCAGAGTGCTTGATGTATCTTGTAGGCTGCTTCAGCGGTCAAGACGGGCTTCCACAGACTAGACAGTCTTTGGCTGTCTAGACGGGGCGCTGGTAGGAGCGATCTGGAGAATGGGGCCCATGACGACGCACTTGGAATGGTGAGGGAACTGAGGGATTCACGCTACGAGGATTGTACGCATGATGGAACGTGCACACAGAGGGATGTGTACAAAGGGGCACACACAAGGAGGAACTTGCACACAGATTGACGCGCGAAAGGGGTGAACGTGCGCACAGGAGGGCATACACACATTGGAAGAGGGACGCGCGCGTAAGGAGGAATGATCACACGAAAGGATGTGTGCACGGGGAAGGAGAGACACGCGCAAGGGGGAGCGAGCGTAAGGAGGAACGTGAGCACGAAAGGATGTGTGCACAAGGTATAAGAGACGCGCACAAGGGGGAGCGCGCGCGCACGAAAGGACGTGTGAACGAGGATGGAGAGACGTGCACATTAAAGAACGTGCGCACTTTAGAGGAGAGATGTGGGAGAGGGTGGAGCATAGGAGGAGGAGGTGAGAGAAAATATGTAGAAGGTGGAGATACAAATTTGTAAGAGGAGAGAAAAAATCCGTAGGAGGAGGAGAGAGAAAATCCTAAGAGGATTTTTTGGGTGGAGAAAAAAGAATGAAAATGAAGGAGGAAAGAGGTCTATTTATAGATTCCAAGAGGGAAACCCGGTAATTTCCCCCGACAACTACCAGACGGATGAATAAGAATGCTCTGTTTAAAGCACGTGAATCACCAATTTTACGTAAATGACGAGTCCGCCCATGGGCGGTTTTGGGTTTACCGAAAAAGTAACTACTCATCCCGTGAGGGGAGGAGCGTTCGGCAAGGCCAGTGGCCGGGGAAAAGGGCCCACAGACGTGGTTGGCCGGCTAAATGGCCGCGCGCCCAACCTAGGCAGCAGGGAGGCCATCCAAACTGGGCATCCAAGGGGCCGCCCAATTTAGTCGCCCGCGTAGAGGTCAGGCGGCAAGCCGCCGCCCGACCGGGGCGAAAAAGAAGCCGCCCTCGTTGGGGGTTGCGTCCGAGATCGGGAGGTCAGGCTGCAGTTTGACCTTGCAGTCCCGCTTGAAGTGCCCTCGCTGATGACATCGGTAGCACTTCAAATTCTTCTTCCAGTCCTTAGGAGCATTGCTCCTCTCCGGCTGATATGAAGTTGAAGTCTCCTTCTTACCAGTGACCTGCACCTTCTTCTTCTTCTTCTTCCCTTCCCATCCTTTCTTCTTGCCTGAGAAGAGAGCTTCGCTGCCTTCCTGATTAAGATTAACTCCAGCCATCTGCCTTGCCAAGCTCTCATGCGATGCAAGCAGATTCTCCAGCTCCAGCAAAGACGGCTGAGTAGCCCACCCTTGAACAGATGTCACAAAGGCCACATACTCCTTCCGCAAGCCGCGTATTATGTGCCTTTTCATATTCTCCTCAGAGATAGGCTCATCAGGATCCAGTGCCGACAGCTCAGCACACAAGCTCTTCATCTTTAAGAAGTACTTCGAGATGGAAAGGTCTCCCTGAGTTGCTCTAGCCAACTCATTCTCCAGAAACTGAAGCCGCGCCACATTCTTCCAATTGAACAACTCATCAATGGTTGTCCAAATATCAGCGGCCGACTCACATCCAATGATGTGATCAAACAGTTCTGGTGACACGGCCCTCTTGAGGATAAACTCCGCCTTATCATTTATTTTCCTTCAGAGCCTAACCTGCTCAGTAGTACCGAACGCAGCTGTCACTTCCTGTCTGCCGTCACCACCGACGACTTCCCATAGCTCCTCGCCAAGAAGATAACTCTTCGTGCACGACTTCCACTTCTTGAAGTTAGTCGGCGTTAAGAGTTCAATGACAAGACCACTTGCAAAGCTCCCTTCCATTGCAACACTTGCTTGGATAAGCCTTCAGAAGCACAGAGCACCAACACAGGTTGATCACCACTCAAACACAGAGCACAACACTGGTTGAAGACCGCTCAAGCAACTGAACCTAGCTCTGATACCAAGTTGAATTTTCTCAGTGTGGTCAGCAAGGTAGCCCAAATGCCAAATTAATATCTTCGGCACTACCCAGTTCTCACATTGAACCAGCGAAAAAACTAAGGAACAAGGTTACTCCAAACAAACAATGGAAGCACAAGCAGATCTTTTATACATTCACTTCATTACAAGGCGAAGTATACGTAGCGAGACATGATTTCGCTCGTACACAAGCTATAACAGAAAGTTCAACAAATCAAGCCGGGCGGACAGCACCGGAGTCCGCCGAGACCGCCGAGGTCGCCCGAGCTTAGCTGCAATCCGCCGAATAGACACGGAGTCCGCCGAGACCGCGAGGCCACACGGACACACCGTTATTCGCCTCCTGCTGATGAAGTGAGGAACAACCGCCTACCCGCCTGAGATCGGCGGACAGGTTATTGAAGTTGGCAAAGTTGAAATAGAGCTGACAAGCCGCAGAGCGACCTCCTGCTGAATCCGCAGAGACCGCACAACTTCCAAGTACTTGACCGAAGTCACAGCCAAACTCCTGGCTCCTTGAAGCTACCCACGCGACCTGCACACAGCACACAGTTAACTCTGAATCAATCTGCGCGGACGAAAAAACTGAGACCGCAACACCTCGCCGAACCCAACTTACTGTTCACTCAGTTACTGTAGATGTGCCAGGGGGTCCTATTTATAGACGAGGTGAGAAGTGTGGTCACCGCCCTAGAGATAGCGACACCGCCCTAGCCCGTGCGATAGTAAAACACCGTCCGCCGAGTCCGCAAGGACTTAGCCGGATACCAAGGAAAACCGCCAAGAGCAAGGCAACATTGGCGAACCATCTTCAGTCCGCCTAAGCTATGCGGACAAGGCATCAGCCCGCAAAGCCTACAACCACTGCAGGACAGCAACCCCCTTCAATGGCTGTCCGTACAAACCCGAGGCAGTCCGCAAGACTCAAACCTCATTCCGCCACAAGTCCACGACTAAAAGCAGATAGCAACAGTCCGCCCGGTCAACAACGGACTTGGTGGATACGGCGGACACCATGGTCTTGGCACAGAGTGTGACCAAGTACAAAACCATCAAAGGACAATACGAGCATGGCGGACATAAAATCCCGTCTGCCAAACACCCTAGCACACAGACCGCCAGCAGTCCGCAAGCTACTTGCACACCTACCCAATGCAGCAGCCATCTCCCGGACTCCACACACCAGTCTGCCAACGAACTCCACAGCAAAACATCTGCTGTATCACCAGAGCTCGACAAGGCCTCAGCCAAGCTCTAAGCCCAGTCCGCAACAGCACACACCGCGGACACACCAGTCCGCAAGCTTCCCTCGGACATGAGCCAAACCGCCGATCAGCACAAGTTTGCACCACGGCCACTGAGCAAAGCACCAGTCCGCAAGCCTCTATCCGCTCAAGCCGCTCCTTGGCTAAACCAAACAGCTAACGTCCTATCCGCAGATAACAGATCGCATAGTCCGCGGACTTCACCCGAACAACCCGCTCAGAAGAACAACCAGCTTCCACTATACTTTCCACCAGGCCGCACACAGCAGTCCGCTCAGTCCGCCTAGTCCGCCAACGCTGTCCGCCCAGGCTGCCCGACCTGTCCCGTCAACCACTTCCACTTCAAAAATTTCAACACTCCCCCTTGAAGTGGGAAGTGGTGACCAAGCCCAGCAAGCTGCGCAAGCGCTCAAGGGCCCCTTCTACAGTGGCTTCGTGAAGATGTCAGCAAGATTATCTTCACTCCGAACATGCCCGACCAGCAGAGATCCTTCCAACACCTTATCCCTGATGAAATGGTGATCAATCTCTATATGTTTGGTCCTGGCGTGACACACTGGATTGTTTACCATCTTGAGAGCACTCTCATTGTCACCCCGGAGTAAAGTTGGCTCGCGCACTTCTTCATGAACATCCTCTATAAGCCTCCTCAACCAGATGGCTTCTCGAGCAGCCAAGGCCGAAGCCTTATACTCTGCCTCCGTAGTTGAGACGGACACCGAGTCCTGCTTCTTGCTACACCACGAGATGCTAGCTGAACCGCAAGTGAACACATAACCTGAAGTAGACCTCCGATCATCCGAATCACCGCCATAGTCAACATCCGTGTACCAAAGTAACGTAAACTCCGAGTCCCTTCCATATAGGAGTCCTATGTCAGAAGTCGGCTTGACATACTTCAGAATACCCTTCGCTGCCACTAGATGAGATTTCCTTGGTTCAGCCATAAACCGACTTACTCGACCAACAACATAAGCAATGTCCGGCCTTGTAATCGTCAGGTAAATCAAGCTCCCAACAAGAGCCCTGAACATCAAGGGATCATGAAGAACCCTTCCCTTATCTCGTCGAAGTTTCAGCCCAGGTTCCAGTGGAGTAGAACACTTCTTCCCTTCGCCCATGCCGAACCGCTTCACTATGCGATCTGCATACCCTTTCTGGCAAATGAGAATCCCGCACTCCTTCCTCTCCACCTCAAGACCAAGAAAGTGATGAAGCACTCCCAAGTCTTTCATCTCGAAGCGTATAGCAAGCTCAGCACTGAGCCTTGCTACTTCCCCCTCTGAATTCCCTGTGATGATCATGACATCCACATACAGCAGGACCAAGGCTTGTAGCTCCCCCTTCTTCTTGACGAACAAGCTTGAATCCGAGTTGGAAGCAAGGTATCCACAGAATTGCAAGTACTCTGCAATCTTCCCATACCAAGCTCTAGGAGCTTGCTTCAACCCATAGAGAGCCTTCCTGAGCTTGCAGACATAGTCCGGATGATCTTCAGAAACGAAACCGAGCGGCTGATCCATGAAGATGTCCTTGTCAATCTCTCCGTAAAGAAAAGCATTCTTCACATCGAGTTACCATAACCTCCATCCCTTGCTAGCAGCCAAGGCGATCACCACTCTAACTGAAGTCATCTTCGCAACCGGACTAAACGTCTCCTCATAGTCTTCTCCATACAATGAGAAGTGCACGGCTAGAAGATTATCTTCACTCCGAACATGCCCGACCAGCAGAGATCCTTCCAACACCTTCTCCCTGATGAAATGGTGATCAATCTCTATATGCTTGGTCCTGGTGTGACACACTGGATTGTTTACCAGCTTGAGTGCACTCTCATTATCACCCCGGAGTAAAGTTGGCCCGTGCACTTCTTCATGAACATCCTCTATAAGCCTCCTCAACCAGATGGATTCCCGAGCAGTCAAGGCCGAAGCCTTATGCTCTGCCTCCGTAGTTGAGACGGACACCGAGTCCTGCTTCTTGCTACACCACGAGATGCTAGCTGAACCGCAAGTGAACACATAACCTGAAGTATACCTCCGATCATCCGAATCACCGCCATAGTCAGCATCTGTGTACCCAAGCAACATAAACTCTGAGTCCCTTCCATAGAGGAGTCACATGTCAGAAGTCGGCTTGACATACTTCAGAATACCCTTCGCTGCCACTAGATGAGATTTCCTTGGTTCAGCCATAAACCGACTTACTCGGCCAACAGCATAAGCAATGTCCGGCCTTGTAATCGTCAGGTAAATCAAGCTCCCAACAAGAGCCCTGAACACCAAGGGATCATGAAGAACCCTTCCCTCATCTCGTCGAAGTTTCAGCCCAGGTTCCAGTGGAGTTGAGCACTTCTTCCCTTCGCCCATGCCGAACTGCTTCACAATGCGATCTTCATACCCTTTCTGGCAAATGAGAATCCCGCACTCCTTCCTCTCCACCTCAAGACCAAGAAAGTGATGAAGCTCTCCCAAGTCTTTCATCTCGAAGCGTATAGCAAGCTCAGCACTGAGCCTTGCTACTTCCCCCTCTGAATTCCCTATGATGATCATGTCATCCACATACAGCAGGACCAAGACTTGTAGCTCCCCCTTCTTCTTGCAGAACAAGCTTGAATCCGAGTTGGAAGCAAGGTATCGACAGAATTGCAAGTACTCTGCAATCTTCACATACCAAGCTCTAGGAGCTTGCTTCAACCCATAGAGAGCCTTCCTGAGCTTGCAGACCTAGTCCGGATGATCTTCAGAAACGAAACCGAGCGGCTGATCCATGAAGATGTCCTTGTCAATCTCTCCGTAAAGAAAGGCATTCTTCACATCGAGTTGCCACAACCTCCATCCCTTGCTAGCAGCCAAGGCGATCACCACTCTAACTGAAGTCATCTTCGCAACCGGACTAAACGTCTCCTCGTAGTCTTCTCCATACTGCTGTGAGAATCCTCTAGCGACCAGGCGAGCCTTGAACCTATCAATGCTCCCATCAGCCTTCTTCTTTAACTTATGCACCCACTTGCAAGTAACCGGAGTAATGCCATCAACCTTTAGCACAAGGTCCCATGTTTCATTATTCTTCAGAGCATCAATCTCTTCCTTCATGACATCTTCCCACTCCTTCACTCCAGTGGCCTCGTTGAAGGTTGCAGGCTCTCTCTCATCCAGAGGACCTGCAAAGAAGCAGGAGACAAATCTCACTGCATTCCCATCACAGTACCGAGCCGGTGGCTTAACAACCCTCTTCGATCTCTGAAGGGTCGGCTCCTTTCTCGCTGCTTCCGTTGATTCTTCGGGCTCAACTCCTACTTGGGGCAAGCATTGAGCAGTGCTCCCCCTGCTTCCTGAGCCAGAAGGCTCAGCCTCAGAGTTAGAAGCAACAGGAGCTGCTGGTGAAACAACAAGCTCCTCTTCCAAGCCTTCAGCAGCCACCACCGGTGCTTCATCAACCTTGCTACTTCCGGTTAACTCAACCGAGCCACCTCCATATGACGTCAGCTCATCAAAGACAACGTCTCTTGACACCATGAACTTCTTCGTCACAGGATCCATGCATTTCCATCCCTTCTTCCGCTCATCATAGCCAACAAAGACAAGCTTCCTTGCCTTCGCATCCAGCTTAGTCCGTGAAGCATCCGAGACATGCACGTAGCAAGTCGAACCGAACACCTGAAGGTGTCCCACACTCGGCTTCTCCTTTAGCAACAGCTCAAAAGGAGTCTTCATGTTGATAGGGCTGAGTGGCATCCTGTTGATGACATAAGCAGCACAAGACATCCCCTCCACCCAAAAGGACCTTGGGATATCTTTCGCATGAAGCCAACATTTCCAGGTCTTAGTCAGATGACGGATCTTCCACTCCGCTACCCCATTTTGTTGTGGAGTGTGAGCACAAGTAAGCTCCCGTTGGATCCCGTGCTTCCTGCAGAAGTTAGAAAACTCGGAGGAAACAAACTCACCCCCGTTATCAGTTCTACGCTTCTTAATCCGCAAGCCAAGCCGGCCTTCTACCAACTCCTTAAACTCCACAAACAAATGGAAGGCTTCTGACTTCTCCTTTAAGAAGTACATCCAAGTATACCTTGAGTAGTCATCAACCAAGACAAGCATGTATCTGCTTCCACCAAGGCTGGCAGTAATAGTCGGTCCCATCAAGTCGCCATGAATACACTCTAATGGTAGCTTGCTCCTTGTTTGTGATTTATCAAACGGAAGGCGATGTGCCTTACCGTATTGACAGCCCGCGCAAACATGCTCGTCACCAAAGGAGGACAACTTAGGCAACCCCTTCAGCAAACTTCTACTAGTCATCACCTTCAGCTTGTCCATGCCTACATGCCCCAGCCTCTCATGCCAGATAGCAGCTCTATCATTGGCCCTCATACGATCAACATAAGAATTGGTGGCAAGAACAAACAAGTTCTTCACCCTCCTCCCTACATGAGCAACATCAGCCTTAACCGCTGATACATTGCGAAGGAACCTCACGCCTGTTGGCCCAAACAGAACGTGATAACCAGCGTCCACCGCATTGGTCACCGAGAAGAGGTTCTTCTTCATGCCCGGCACGTGATACACACTCCTTAACGTGAGTGGCCCCTGATCACTACCCAAAGACACGACCCCCTCTTTCTCTACTGCATAAACAGTATTATCAGCAGTGATAATAGCTTCATTACCTGAGTATGCTTGCATGGAGGTGAACTTCGACTTGTCTCCGATGAGGTGGTGACCACACCTGGAGTACACGATCCACTCGCAGTTGAAGTCCTCAGCAAACAAGGCACGGACACAAGTGCCCGTCATGAAAGCTCCGCCCCATTCTGCTTCTTCACTTCTCGAGCAAGCTTCCTCCTTTCCCGCAGCATGCCCAGGCTGCAGTTTGACCTTGCAGTCCTGCTTGAAGTGCCCTCGCTGATGACACTGGTAGCACTTCAAATTCTTCTTCCAGTCCTTAGGAGCATTGCTCCTCTCCGGCTGATATGAAGTTGAAGTCTCCTTCTCACCAGTGACTTGCACCTTCTTCTTCTTCTTCCCTTCCCATCCTTTCTTCTTGCCTGATAAGAGAGCTTCGCTGCCTTCCTGATTAAGATTAACTCCAGCCATCTGCCTTGCCAAGCTCTCCTGCGATGCAAGTAGATTCTCCAGCTCCAGCAAAGACGGCTGAGTAGCCCACCCTTGAACAGATGTCACAAAGGCCACATACTCCTTCCACAAGCCGCGAATTATGTTCCTTTTTCATCTTCGCCTCAAAGATAGGCTCATCAGGATCCAGTGCCGACAGCTCAGCACACAAGCTCTTCATCTTTAAGAAGTACTTCGAGATGGAAAGGTCTCCCTGAGTTGCTCTAGCCAACTCATTCTCCAGAAACTGAAGCCGCGACACATTCTTCCTATTGAACAACTCATCAATGGTTGTCCAAATATCAGCGGCCGACTCACATCCAATGATGTGATCAAACAGTTCTGGTGACACGGCCCTCTTGAGGATAAACTCCGCCTTAGCATTTGTTTTCATCCAGAGCCTAACCTGCTCAGCAGTACCGAACGCAGCTGTCGCTTCTTGTCTGTCGTAACCACCGACGACTTCCCACAGCTCCTCGCCAAGAAGATAACTCTTCATGCACGACTTCCACTTCTTGAAGTTAGTCGGCATTAAGAGTTCATTGCCAAGACCCCTTACAAAGCTCCCTTCCATTGCAACACCTGCTTGGATAAGCCTTCAGAAGCACAGAGCACCAACACAGGTTGATCACCACTCAAACACATAACACAACACTAGTTGAAGACCGCTCAAGCAACTGAACCTGGCTCTGATACCAAGTTGAATTTTCTCAGCGTGGTCAGCAAGGTAGCCCAAACACCAAATTAATATCTTCGGCACTACCCAGTTCTCACGTTGAACCAGTGGAAAAACCAAGGAACAAGGTTACTCCAAACAAACAATGGAAGCACAAGCAGATCTTTTATACATTCACTTTTTTACAAGGCGAAGTATACGTAGCTAGACATGATTTCGCTCGTACACAAGCTATAACAGAAAGTTCAACAAATCAAGCCGGGGGGACAGCACCGGAGTCCGCCGAGACCGCCGAGGTCGCCGAGTCCGCCGAAGTCGCCCGAGCTTAGCTGCAATCCGCCGAATAGACACGGAGTCCGCCGAGACCGCGAGGCCGCGCAGACACACCGTTATTCACCTCCTGCTGATGAACTGAGGAACAACCGCCTACCCGCCTGAGACCGGCGGACAGGTTATTGAAGCTGGCAAAGTTGAAATAGAGCTGACAAGTCGCAGAGCGACCTCCTGCTGAATTCGCAGAGACCGCACAACTTACAAGTACTTGACCGAAGTCACAACCAAACTCCTGGCTTCTTGAAGCTACCCGCGCGACCTGCACCCAACACACAGTTAACTTTGAATCAATCTGCACGGACGAAAAAACTGAGACCGCAGCACCTCGCCGAACCCAACTTACTGTTCACTTAGTTACTGTAGATGTGCCAGGGGGTCCTATTTATAGACGAGGCGAGGAGTGTGGTCACCTCCCTAGAGATAGCGACACCGCCCTAGCCCGCGCGATAGCAAAACACCGTCCGCCGAGTCCGCAAGGACTTAGCCGGATACCAAGGAAAACCGCCAAGAGCAAGGCAACATTGGCGAACCCTCTTCAGTCCGCCTAAGCTATGCGGACAAGGCATTAACCCGCAAAGCATACAACCATTGCAGGACAGCAACCCCCTTCAATGGCTGTCCGCACAAACCCGAGGCTGTCCGCAAGACTCAAACCTCAATCTGCCACAAGTCCACGACCAAAAGCAGATAACAACAGTCCGCCCGGTCAACAACGGACTTGGCGGATACGGCGGACACCATGGTCTTGGCACAGAGTGTGACCAAGTACAAAACCATCAAAGGCCAATGCGAGCATGGCGAACATAAACTCCCGTCTGCCAAACACCCTAGCACACAGACCGCCAGCAGTCCGCAAGCTACTTGCACACCTGCCCAACGCAGCAACCATCTCCCGGACTCCACACACCAGTCCGCCAACGACCTCCACAGCAAAGCACCTGATGTATCACCAGAGCTCGACAAGGCCTCAGCCAAGCTCTAAGCCCAGTCCGCAACAGCACACACCGCGGGCACACCAGTCCGCAAGCTTCCCGCGGACATGAGCCAAACCGCCGATCAGCACAAGCTTGCACCACGCCCACTGAGCAAAGCACCAGTCCGCAAGCCTCTATCCGCTCAGGCCGCTCCTTGGCTAAACCAAACAACCAACGTCCTATCCGCAGATAACAGGCCGCATAGTCCGCGGACTTCACCCGAACAACCCGCTCAGAAGAACAGCCGGCTTCCACTAGACTTTCCACCAGGCCGCACACAGCAGTCCGCCCAGTCTGCCTAGTCCGCCAACGCTGTCCGCCCAGGCCTGTCCCGTCAACCACTTCCACTTCACAAATTTCAACACCCCCGTTGGGGGCGGCGGTCGAGATCGGACGCCCAAATTGGCAGCCCGATCTAGGCAAACTAGGAGGCCGTCCCCGTTGGGGAAGGTGGCCCAGGTCGGGCAGTTGCCCGTCTCCAGGGCGGCAACGGAAGCTGCGCAATGGTTTTGGGTACGCCGGTCGGGCTGAACGGAGAAGAAGAAGAAGGGGGTTAATGCGGTGACGGCTTTGGCGGTTTGCGGCAGCGGTTATAGGGGTTGGCGCGGCGAAGGCGATGTCGGCTGGCGCGACGACGGCGATTTCGGTGCGGCGGAGGCGATAGGGGAAACACCTCGGGTGATTACGTCGGGGGAGGTTCAGATATCGGCACCCCATTCATGAGGTGCGCCTCTAAGAAAACCACGTCAAACTAAACAATTTCTTTTTAAAATATTATATATTATATGATAAGGTGTACAATTCAAAAACTACGTATGTTGGATTATTGAGCGGTTTATTTGAATTTGTTCAACTTTTTCGATAATAAATATTATATGATAAGGTCATATGTAGTACAATTCAAAAACTACGTAAGCTGTTGGATTAATGAGCGGTCTATTTGAATCTATTCAGCTTTTTCAATAATAAATATTATATGATAAGGTCACTACAATTCAAAAACTATGTAAATTGTTGGATTATTGAGCCGTGTATTTGTATTTGTTCAGCTTTTTTTGATAATAAAAATTAATATACGTTATCTTGTAAGTGCATAGCTATCAGGGGTGCACATAAAGACCCCGGTCCCGGTCCGGGACCGGTCCTGTGAAGGACCGGTCTTTTGGGATACCGGTCCCGGACCGGTCCTGCCAAAACCGGTCCCGGTCCGGGACCGGTTTTTCCTTTGAAAACCGGGACCGTCTGGGACCGGAAGGACCGGTCCTAACCGGTCCTAACCGGTCCCAGACCGGGACCGGTTATTTAAAATAATTATTTTAATTATTTTTTTATATTATTATATTTTAATTTTAATGATTTAATTAAATTAAATATTATTATACTAACATGTAAATAATACAAATTACAAAATACAAATTACAAAATTGAATTGCAAAATTGCAAAGTAAATAAAATTTTTATTAAATTTGAAATTAAACTACAAAATCAAAATACAAATTACAAATTATAATAAAAAAATCAAAATACGAAGATTTTTATTAAATTTGAAATTATATTACAAAATACAAATTCAAAATTTTGAGTTGAGCACTTGAGCCTTGGACTCGTCTTCATTCCGCCGCGCTCCCCAGATTTAAGTTATTAAGCTCGTCTTCAACTTCAGACTCACTGTCTTCAATTGACGAGACGTGTTGTCTCCTCCTCAAAGCGTCCAAATGGTCCTTGTAGCAAATGCAAATATCCAAAGATTCTTCGGTCAAACGGCTCCTTCGCTCGTTCAGAATCCTGCCACTCAAAGAAAATGCAGACTCCGAAGCTACTGTACTAGCTTGGATGGTTAGTAAATCACGGGCCATTAAGGCCAAATAGGATAATTATTACATTTAATTTTCCACCATTTTAAAATATCAAAATTTTCTATTTCGTATGCGGTCATAAAATCTTGAAATTGGGTTTTGCTATATAAACCTAATTCGTTAAAGTACTCGAAGTTCGTTGTTTTTTCTTCGAAGCTAACTCTAAAAATCTATTTTTTAAAATATCTTTTGTTCGAGGGGCGGTGGATTCCTCGCGAGGTCGCAATCCATATAGTTGATCGTAATAATTATATAGGCGAGTAAAATCAGAATTAAATTTTGCAACGCTAACGTTGTGAAAATCACTAGAAGATTCGTTTAACTCTAAATTTCGATTAATTTCCTCTATAAAATTTTCAACCCCGTCTACACCCATTAAAGGGTTTAAAGCCGCAGCACAAGAAAACATAGGTGGCATATGCGTATAATATTTTAAAAACTTTTCCTCCATTACTAATATTAACGGACGCCACATTGGGTTAATTTTGTAAGTTTTAAACGTTTCAGTAATTAATAAAAAATTTTCAATAACAAGCGAGCTAGTAGGATAATAAACGCCCGATAAAATAGTTGTTGCCCGATAAAAACTTTCTAATAAATTTACGTAATCTTCGATTATAGCCCAATCTGACGCATCTAAATCATGTGATTCTTCTACACTATTATAAAATTCTATCAATAACGATTTTTGTGACAAAGCCGTTTTAACATTTTGTACGTGGAATTCCATCGTACCGGCATATCATAAGATGGACCCAAAAATTTTTTACCCTGTACTATAACAAATTTTTTGAAATCTTGTTTTCGCCGTTTTGAACTATAAATAACTCGTAACATAGTACGTATTTTAATAACATAATTTTTCATAAAACTTAAACTATCTTGTACAATTAAATTAAGAACGTGACATACGCAACGTGTATGAAAAAAAATACCATCTAGCATAGGTTCCAAATCATTAATCAAATATTTAATAGCCATATTATTATTCGAGGCGTTATCAAACGAAATACTTAAAATTTTATCTTTTATTTTAAAATCTCTAATACACTTAATAATCACCTGATAAATAGCTTTACCGGTGTGCGGATATTCAAAACCTTCAAAACAAATTATACGTTTATTTAACTCCCAACTATCGGGATCGACCCAGTGACAAGTTATGCAAATGTACGAAAGACCGTCAACTAAACCGCTAGTCCAAACGTCGCTCGTTAAACTAACTCGACCGTCGAATGTTTCAAAAAAATTTTGTAAAAATAATTTTGATTGCAGGTAAGCTTGTAAAGCATCACGTCGAGTTGTAGTACGACTTACTGTTGATATTTTGGTTGAAGTGCTTCGTGTATGTAAACGTCATTTCGTCGTTGTCGTAGTGGTTGAACGGAAGTCCGCTTTTGATGACATTCTCCATTTGTCGCTCCCGTTGTCGAGCTTGGTCATACGTCCAAATGTGCCCGGTCGTCGAAATTTGAGCTTGGTTGGCCTCCGACGGGGCTTGCTTGGAAAGACACGATTTGTTGTGTCGGGCGAGCGTTGTGTTGCTACTATTAGCGGCCATAAGCTTCGCGCAAAGTTTGCACTTCGCCTTAATTTCGCCGCCGATCCGCACTTTGTCGAAGTTATCCCATACCGCCGCTTTATGTCGGTGCTCAACGATCTCATGATCGACGGACGCTGAGGAGGACGCCGGCATGGAGGAGGAGGAAGCCATTAAACACGAGTATGAGTGAGAGAGAGTGAGAGAGGTAGTGAGAGAGATAGTGAGAGAGAGAGAAAGAAATATGAGAGAGGGAGGGGGGGGGGGGGTTTAAATAAAAAAAAATATTTTTTTTAATTAAAATAGAGCCGTTCGGCTCTTTATATGAGCCTGCCACGTGGCAGGCTCATATAAAGAGCCGTTCGGCTCTTTTAATGAGAGCCGAACGGCTCTCATTAAAAGAGCCGTTAACGGCTCTTTTAATAGAGCCGTTAACGGCTCTATTAAAAGAGCCGTTAAGGCTCTATTAAAAGAGCCGTTAAGGCTCTTTTATAGAGCCGTTAACGGTTCTATTAAAAGAGCCTTAACGGCTCTTTTAGCCGGTCCCGACCGGTCCTGACCGGTCCCGGACCGGGACCGGTCTAAGACCGGTCTTTTACCGGTCCCGGTCCGGGACCGGTTTTTACCCTTTTTACAAGGACTGTCGGGGACCGCAGGACCGGTCCGGGACCGGACCGGTCCTAACCGGGACCGGTCTCTGTCCGGTCCCAACCGGTCCGGTCCCAACCGGACCGGTTGGGACCGGTTTTTTTGTGCACACCTAATAGCTATTCATAGTCTTATTTTCGTTAAACTATTTATATGTATTCGAAATGGTTGAGCTTTTTTCGATAATAAAAATTAATATACGTTACCTTGTAAGTGCCCATCTATTCATAGTTTAATTTTCGTTAAACTATTTATATATACATGAACTTCATGAGTTAATAATGTGTATCTCAACTAATTAAGGCAAAAATAAATGAGGTTGTCCTGCAGATCAATCATCATTTCAGGGCTGTTCCTTCTACTCCTCCCAAGTGTAGGTGATGACTCTCTCCATCTCTCTCTCTCTCTCTCTTCCATATATTCCCTCCGCCCTGTTCAATTCAATTTTCAGAAGCTCCTATATAATATAATATATATATATATATATATATATATATATATATATATAACTCCATATGACCTCAGATTGAAACGAAACGAGTTCTGTTGCACTTTTATTGACTATACAAGTTTAATATAACTGGCAAAACTCAATTCAGAGCACGTATATATGTTTAATATACAAAACGGCGTCATCATGATGCACTACTCAAAATGATCACATTCTCCCTATGACCGCTTATTTGAATGAAATGAATTCTGTTGTACTCATATTGACCATACGATTCTAATGCAACTGACATGACTCAAATCGAAACATGTATGCTCAATATCCAAAGTCTAGGTTACCTACTAATTTTTAGGGTACCCTACAAGTGATCAGATTACTTTTATTTGGTCAACTATGTTTCTAGTGGCCCAATAAAAATCGGGATGTTACACGAGCGCAGCCCCCCGGCCTCCCTAGCATGCATTCGATGCTCCAAGGAGTGCATGCGAGGAAAAGGGTCTTTCTCGTCTGAATCCGTCTCCTCCTAGAGCTCGCAAAGAAAGAATTCATATTTCAGTAGCACCACTGCCATGTGGCTTTTCAGCTCGGCGACAATGGAGGGGTTGCCCCGGAATAGGGCTGATATCGAGTCGATTTCGATCGATTCCAACCTGGCTCGAAATCAAAATTTTCGACACAGCGGTAGCATCTGTAAAGTGAATGTCTGAAAGACTGAAAGAGACAACACAACGCGAGTCGTGACAAGTTAACAAAACCGATGCACAAAGACGTCTGACTTCCGAGCTTCTCTGCGTCAGCCGTCTCTGCCTCTGCTTTGGAAAAAGGAAGACTTTAAAAATAATATTTTTGATTAAATTTTAAAACCGAGCCAGCTCGAATCATTGATCGAGTGATTCATATTAGGCTCGAAATCGACTCAAAATTGATTTCGCGACAATTTTTATTCGATTCAATTTGATTCGATTATTTTATTTCAATTTCAAACCGAATAAAAACTCAAACAACTATCAATTTTCGATTATTATGGTCACCCCTACCCAGGATGTCATCATTCATATCGGGGGAGGGCGGTGCCAAGTAAATCATTGCATTATCCTACTCATCAATTATTCGGAACCTCAGTTTAATTTGAGAAGGTGGGCGAGAGGTTAGAGCTAGTACAAAACAGGATAAAGGAAGAAGCGAGTACATTAACTTACCGTGCGATGTCTCGATACCCTTCCCCTAGCGGTGGGTAGATGGCTCGTGTTGACGACTGGGGGTAGACTTGGTGTCCCGCCAAATGGGTTGGCGAGGGGGAGTACTAGGGACTTCCCTGAATGCACACGCTGGAGAGCTTAGTCAGGGCCCTGCACTATAAGGGGAACAATGATGTTAGGAGCATTACTCAATGAGGTGATAACTGTGCTGGTGAGCTCCAATGCATGGTCTCAAGTAGGCGACTTTGGTGGCGGTGGTGTCCTGATGAGGTCAATATAAGGGGGAATTACGAATTAAAACATGTGGTAAATGATGCTCAAAAAGCGTGAGTCGAGCGCGAGGAAATGGTTAGTTACTTATCAGGTACCAAGGGGCGAGTGTTAGGGTTCATCTAGGCGCTCGATCTGTCCTAGTTACATCTATCATGGCTGACAGGATAGTGGTAGGCGTTGTGGTGACCTCAGTATGGGAGGGACTGATATTGCGGAGGTCAAAGTGAGAATCCCATTGACCAGCTCTTGCGGATCTCAATGATTATTCATAACAAAGGACGAGCTAATATGTCTGCTCGAGGGACTACGAGCTATGATAAACAACCTTAGTATGAATGTCAGAGCAAAACCTTGACCGAAACCTGGTAGTGGTCATGGCTTGGTCATCTCGGTTTTTGCTCCTCACAACTAACTCATCAAGGCGATCCATGTACTCAGCAACTGACATGGATCATTGTTGAAGGAAAAATAAATGGTCGAGCAAGAAACTCCGATACGATAAAGGCAGATACCTCTGACACAATATCTGCTTCATGTCCACCCAACTAGTGATGCGACGAAGATGGTGTCGCTCGCGGATCCTCTCAACACTAGCCCAATATGCCCTCACCTGATCTAGAAGTCTAAGTTTTGCAAACTTGACTTGACGCTTACCAAATATCTCAAAATGATCAAGATAATAGTTCATATCCACGAGCCAATAACTGAATGACTTGAGACTCGATGAACCGTCAAAGGAATGGGCATTGTACTAAACTGACTCTCAAGATCTCTCTTTGAACGACAATCCTCATAATAATCATCCTTAAGGTAACCGAGTCGTGTCGAAGGATCAACACGATCCGCTCGCATGTATGGATATGAACGACAACAATAATCATATTGATCGTATCTAGTGTAGTGGGGTCGTGTCGGTGGGTAACATGATCTTTAAAAGTGGCGTGTTGTGTTCGAGAATAATCGTCGTATTATCGTGAGGATCTCCCTGACGGGGTTGAGTGAGAGCAAGTGCAAGTGGACTCGAGACCTCCAAAATTTGAATAGAAATAATTGTGACACCTAAACATAATGAAAAAACCTATAGACTTTACAACTATGTATCAAAAAGTGTGCGCAACCTCGCTGCGTGCAACCTCCCTCTTATACCAATTTGAAGGAGGGCAAATCTAAGGCGGCGGGAAATCTACGACCTAACCCTACATGTTATGCAAATCGGACAGTTAGATCACATATTAGATAATAAAGTTCAAACATCCCATGCAGTTAATTCACAGCAAGGTAAAATAATTTACTACGACAAAGCAAGCTTTAGTTTTTCTACACGTGGAGGGCCAAAGCAAGAGCGCTACGAATAAATCTTGCAAATCACGATAATTTTCTAACAAACCACCATAATACAAGATATCCAAACTAATATAGTGATCTAATCCAATATAAATATGCTGAAAATAATAATCAAGTATAATGAATTCTCACCAAATAGTGGACTGACCAAGGCACTGAAGAATCTAGAGCTGGAGATGCGTGAATGGCGATTCGAGGTGGAGGCAGAGGCGAGGAAAATGGTGTAGGTGGCTGTGCTCGACGGCGGAGGGTGGAATCAGACTGAAAATGGATAGATCTGACCACGTAAGGAGAGAGCCGGGTGGGGAAGGGTAGATCCGACAATATGAGATTGGATCCGAGCAGAAAACTCCAGATCGGGGCTGATCCAGGAGGAGGGATTTTGATGGTTGTTCTACTGAAGGAAGGGCAGTAAGGGGCTTAAAACAGGCGGCTGGAGTATTGTCCAGCTGTTAGGAGGATTTTGGAGGGGGCGACGGTGGCATGGGAGGGAAAAGCTAGCCGTTAGTGGCTTGCTGGGAGGGCATATGGGCCGACAGGTTAATTGGGGATGGGTAAACGAAAAGCTAGTGTTGCGGGCAAACTCGGCGTCCCGGTCGGACCGGAGTAACTGGACCGCCTCAGCTCTCGGGACGGTCGAGCGTGCACACAGTCAGTGAAAAGAGCGAATTGACACAAGATGTTTTTACGTGGAAAAACCCCTCAACTGGGTAAAAAACCACGTGACCGGATCTGTGCCGGTCAAAGTCCACTATCTGCTCGCGGTTACAGCGCGTTTGGGGAATCGAGGGCGACATGACGCTCCTCGTTACAACTTAGAGGTGAGAGAGATTTTCCCGACTCGCGACGAGCAACAGGCTGCGCCGAAGGAGTGCTAAATGCTAACTTGGTGGCTGGTGTGCTTGAACGTTGGCGGCTGTCGTCTTTTTCATTCTTCCGTGCACTTGAGGACTTGGTTTGTAGGCGGCTTGAAGACGACTCGAGTGAGGAGTTCGGTAGAGCTCTGGTCTGAGGAAAAAGAAGACTCCGGGGCAAAAATGTGAGAAATGAGGAGACCTGAGACTCCTTTTATAGCCTCCAGGAGGTGGTTATGGCGGGCTCCCCCACTAACTTGGTGGTTTAGTGGGTGGTTACCTGTAGATCGGACGGCGACAGAGGCCCCGTAGTGATCGGACAGTGGCCAACCTACAAGCGGCGGCAGTGGCGGCGGCGACCGACGGCGACGGCAGGCGGCGGCGGTCGGCGACGGCGGCGGCTGGCGGCGGTAGTTATGGCCGCTGTGAGGTCCGAAAATAATGACGGCCACGACCGCGGCCTTGGGAGACGTTAGAGGAGAGATGTCAGAGAGGGTGGAGAGTAGGAGGAGGAGAGAGAAAATACGTAGAAGGTGGGGAGGAAAAATTTGTAGGAGGAGAGAGAAAATCCGTAGGAGGATGAGAGAGTTTTCTGGGTGGAGAAAAAAGAATGAAAATGAAGGAGGAAAGAGGTCTATTTATAGATTCCAAGTGGGGAAACCCGGTAATTTAAACTGAAAACTACCGGACGGATGAATAAGAATGCTCCGTTTAGAGCACGTGGATCACCGCTTTTACGTAAATGATGAGTCCGCCCATGGGCGGTTTTGGGTTTACCGAAAAACTAACTGTACATCTCGTGACGAGAGAAGCGGTCGGCAAGGCCGGTGGCCGGGGAAAAGGGCCCCTGGATGTGGTTGGGCGGCTAAATGGCCGGCTAAATGGCCGCCCAACCTAGGCAGCAGGGAGGCCATCCAAACTGGGCAGCCAAGGGGCCGCCCAATTTAGGCGGACGCGTATTGGCCGCCCAACCGGGGAGAATAGGAAGCCGCACTCATTGGAGGTTGCGTCCTAGAACGGGCGGCCAATTATCTGGGCAAATCGGAATGGCTGCCACAGTCGGGGGGGGGGGGGGGGGGGGGGGGGGGGGGGGGGGGGCGGCCAATTCTGGGTGAATCAGGAAGCCGTCCCCGTCGGGGGCGCTGGCTGAGATCAGGTGGCCAAATTGGGCCCGATCTGGGTGAATCAGGAGTCCGCCTACGTCGGGGGCAGCGGTCGAGATCGGGCGCCCAAATTGGCCGCCCGATCTGGGCAAACTAGGGGGCCGTCCCCGTTAGAGGAGGCGGCCCAGGTCGGGCGCCTGCCCGTCTCCGGGGAGGCAGAGGAAGCTGCGCGGTGGTTTTGGGTACGCCGGTCGTGCTAAACGGAGAAGAAGAAGGCGGCGGTTAATGCGGTGACGGCTTTGGCAGTTTGCGACAGCGGTAATAGGGGTTGGCGCGACGAAGGCGATGCCGGTTGGCGCGGCTACGACAATGACGGTTTCGGTGCGGCGGAGGCGATAGGGGATACACCTCGGGTGGTTACGTCTGGGGAGGTTCGGATATCGGCACCCCATTCATGAGGTGCGCCTCTAAGAAGACCCCGTCAAACTAAACAAATTTTTTTAAAATGTTATATATTATATGATAAGGTGTACAATTCAAAAACTACCTATGTTGTTGGATTATTGAGCAATTTATTTGAATTTGTTCAACTTTTTTGATAATAAATATTATATGATAAGGTGGTATGTAGTACAATTCAAAAACTATGCAAGTTGTTGGATTATTGAGTGGTTTATTTGAATTTGTTCAGCTTTTTCAATAATAAATATTATATGATAAGGTCACTACAATTCAAAAACTATGTAAATTGTTGGATTATTGAGCCGTGTATTTGTATTTGTTCAGCTTTTTTGATAATAAAAATTAATATACATTATCTTGTAAGTGCCCAGCTATTCATAGTCTTATATTCGTTAAACTATTTATATGTACCTCATGAGTTAATAATACGTTATCTTGTAAGTGTTAAATTTTCTCAACGTGGTCAGCAAGATAGCCCAAACACCAAATTAATATCTTCGGAACTACCCAGTTCGCACGCTGAACCTGCGGAAACCCAAGGACTAGAGGTTGCACCCAACAAAACAATGGAAGCACAAGAAAGTCTTATTATGCATTCACTTCTTTACAATCCGAGGCATACATAGCGAGACATGATTTCGCTAGTATTACAGCTGTAAACAGAAGAAACCAAAAAACAAGCCGGGCGGACAGCACTCCAGTCCGCCGAGACCGCGAGGTCGCCGAGACCGCCGAGACCGCTGAGCTCGCCCAAGCTATGCTGCAATCCGCCGAATACCACGGAGTCCGCCGAGACCGCGAGGCCGCGCGGACAGACCGTTATTCGCCTCCTGCTGAACCCGAACTGAGGAACTCCCCTACCCGCCTGAACCCGGCGGACAGGTTATTGAAGCTGGGAAAGTTGAAACAGAACTGACAAGCCGCAGAGCGACCTCCTGCTGAGTCCGCAGAGACCGCACACTTCCAAGCACTGACCGAAGTCACAGCCAAGCTCCTGGCTCCTTGAAGTTATCCGCGCGACCTGCACACAGCAAACCGTCAGCCTGAAACAATCCGCGCGGACTGAAAAACACAGACCGCAGCACTCGCCCAACCCAATTTACTGTTCACTCACGTTACTTAGGTTACTGTAGATGTGCCAGGGGGGTCCTATTTATAGGCCAGGTGAGGAGTGTGGTCACCGCCCAAGAGATAGCGACACCGCCCCAGTCCGCGCGAACACAAAACACCGTCCGCTCAGTCCGCGAGGACTTAGCCGGACACCAAGGGAAACCGCCAGGAGCAAGACAACCATTGACGAACCCTCTCCAGTCCGCCTGAACTAAGCGGACAAGGCATCAGCCCGCAAAGCTCCAATCCACTGCAGGACAGCACCCTCTTCAATGGCTGTCCGCACCAACCCGAGGCAGTCCGCAAGACCCACACCTCAATCCGCCACAAGTCCACGACCAAAGGCAGACAGAAATCAGTCCGCCCGGTCACAGCGGACTTTGCGGATACGGCGGACACCATGAACTTGGCACAATGTGTGACCAAGCCCAAAACCAACAAGGGCCAGTGCGAGCATGGCGGACACAAAGTCCCGTCCGCCAAACACCCTAGCACAGACCGCAACCAGTCCGCGAGCTCCTCGCACTTGTCCAACGCAGTAGTACCAAGCCGGACTCCAAACATCAGTCCGCCAACCGGTCTCCACAGCAAGACCTGCTGTAACACCAGAACTTGACAAGGCCTCAGCCAAGCTCTAAGCTCAGTCCGCAACAGCCAATACCGCGGACACACCAGTCCGCAAGCCTTCCCGCGAACTCGAACCATCCCGCCAACAGCACAAGCTTGCACCCGCGGCCTCTGAGCAATGCATCAGTCCGCAAGCCTCTCTATCCGCAGATACCAGGCCGCACCAAACCGCGGACTCCATGCAACAACCCGCTCAGAACACAGCCGGCTTCCACCAGACTTCTCACCAGGCCGCAACCTCAGTCCGCCCAGTCCGCCCAGTCCGCCAAAGCTGTCCGCCAAGGCCGCGCGGCTTGTCCTGTCACCCACTTCCACTTCACAAAATTCAACACTCCCCCTTGAAGTGAGAAGTGGTGACCAAGCCCAGCAAGCTGCGCAAGCGTTCAAAGGGCCCCTTCGACAGCGGCTTCGTGAAGATGTCAGCAAGATTTTCTTCACTCCGAACATGCCCGACCAGCAGAGATCCTTCCAACACCTTCTCCCTGATGAAATGGTGATCAATCTCTATATGCTTGGTCCTGGCGTGACACACTGGATTGTTAACCAGCTTGAGAGCACTCTCATTGTCACCCCGGAGTAAAGTAGGCCCTTGCACTTCTTCATGAACATCCTCTATGAGTCTCCTCAACCAAACGGCTTCCCGAGCAGCCAAGGCCGAAGCCTTATACTCCGCCTCCGTGGTTGAAACCGACACCGAGTCCTGTTTCTTGCTACACCACGAGATGCTAGCTGAACCGCAAGTGAACACATAACCTGAAGTAGACCTTCGATCATCCGAATCACCGCCATAGTCAGCATCCGTGTACCCGAGCAATGCAAACTCCGCATCCCTTCCATAGAGGAGTCCCATCTCAGAAGTCACCTTGACATACTTCAGAATCCCCTTAGCCGCCAACAGATGAGATTTCCTTGGTTCAGCCATATATCGACTTACTCGGCCAACAACATAAGCTATATCCGGCCTTGTAATCGTCAGATAGATCAAGCTCCCAACAAGAGCCCTGAACACCAAGGGATCATTAAGCACCCTTCCCTCATCTCGTCGAAGCTTTAGCCCAGGTTCCAGCGGAGTAGAGCACTTCTTCCCTTCGCCCATGCCAAACCGCTTCACAATACGATCAGCATATCCCTTCTGGCTAATGAGAATTCCGCACTCCTTCCTCTCCACTTCCAGACCGAGAAAGTGATGCAACTCTCCCAAGTCCTTCATCTCGAAGCGTATAGCAAGCTCAGCCCTGAGCCTTGCTACTTCCTCCTCCGAATTCCCTGTGATGATCATGTCATCCACATACAGTAGGACCAAGACTCTTAGCTCTCCCTTCTTCTTGACGAACAAGCTAGAATCCGAGTTGGAAGCAAAGTATCCACAGAATTGCAGGTACTCTGCAATCTTCCCATACCATGCTCTTGGAGCTTGCTTCAACCCGTAGAGAGCCTTTCTGAGTTTACAGACATAGTCCGGATGCATTTCAGAGACAAAACCAGGCGGCTGATCCATGAAGATGTCCTTGTCAATCTCTCCGTAAAGAAAAGCATTCTTCACATCAAGTTGCCACAACCTCCATCCCTTGCTAGCAGCCAAGGCGATCACCACCCTTACAGATGTCATCTTCGCAACTGGACTGAATGTCTCCTCATAGTCTTCTCCATACTGCTGTGAGAATCCTCTAGCGACCAGGCGAGCCTTGAAACGATCAATGCTCCCATCAGCCTTCTTCTTCAACTTGTACACCCACTTGCAAGTAACCGGAGTAATGCCATCAACCTTGGGCACAAGGTCCCAGGTTTCATTCTTCTTCAGAGCATCAATCTCTTTCTTCATGGCACCTTCCCACTCCTTCACTCCAGTGGCCTCGTTGAAGCTTGCAGGCTCTCGCTCATCCAGAGGACCTGCAAAGAAGCAGGAGACAAAGCTCACTGCATTCCCTTCACAGTATCGAGCCGGTGGCTTAACCACCCTCTTCGATCTCCGAAGACACGGCTCCTTGCTCACGGCTTCCGTTGCTTCTTCAGGCTCCACTCCTACCTGGGGCAAGCATTGGGCAGTGCTCCCCCTGCTTCCTGAGCCAGAAGGCTCAGCCTCGGAGTTCGAAGCAACAGGAGCTGCTGGTGAAACAGCAAGCTCCTCTTCCAAGCCTTCAGCAGCCTCCACCGGTGCTTCATCAACCTTGCTACTTCCGGTAAGCTCCACCGAGCCACCTCCATATGACGTCAGCTCGTCAAAGACAACGTCTCTTGACACCACGAACTTCTTCGTCACAGGGTCCATGCATTTCCATCCCTTCTTCCGCTCATCATAGCCTACAAAGACAAGTTTCCTTGCCTTCGCATCCAGCTTTGTTCGTGAAGCATCCGGGACATGCACATAGCAAGTTGAACCGAACACCCTAAGGTGTCCAACACTCGACTTCTCCTTCAGCAACAGCTCAACAGGAGTCTTCATGTTGATAGGGCTGAGTGGCATCCGGTTGATAACATAGGCAGCACAAGACATTCCCTCCGCCCAAAAGGACCTTGGGATATCTTTCGCATGAAGCCAGCATTTGCAGGTCTCCGTCAGATGACGGATCTTCCGCTCCGCTACCCCATTTTGTTGTGGAGTGTGAGCACAAGTAAGCTCCCGTTGGATCCCGTGCTTCCTGCAGAAGTTAGAAAACTCGGAGGAAACAAACTCTCCCCCGTTATCAGTTCTAAGCTTCTTAATCCGCAAGCCAAGCCGGCCTTCTACCAACTCCTTGAACTCCACAAACAAACGGAAAGCTTCCGACTTCTCTTTCAGGAAGTACACCCAAGTATACCTTGAGTAGTCATCAACCAAGACAAGCATGTATTTGCTTCCACCAAGGCTGGCAGTAACAGTTGGTCCCATCAGGTCGCCATGAATGCACTCCAATGGCTTCTTGCTCCTTGTTTGTGATTTATCAAATGGAAGGCGATGTGCCTTTCCATATTGACAGCCCGCACAAACATGCCCATCACCAAAGGAAGACAACTTCGGCAACCCCCTCACCAAACTTCTACATGCCATAGCCTTCAGCTTGTCCATGCCAACATGCCCCAGCCTCTCATGGCAGATAGCCGCACTATCATTGGCCCTCATCCTATCAACATAGGCACTGGTGGAAAGAACAAACAAGTTCTTCACCCTCCTCCCAACATGAGCAACATCAGCCTTCACCGCTGATACGTTGCGAAGGAACCTCATGTCTGTTGGCCCAAACAGAACGTGATACCCAGCGTCCACCGCGTTGGTCACCGAGAAGAGGTTCTTCTTCATGCCCGGTACGTGATACACACTCCTTAACGTGAGTGGCCCCTGATCACTACCCAAAGACACGACCCCCTCCTTCTCTACTGCATAAACAGTATTATCAGCAGTGATAATAGCTTCATTACCTGAGTAAGCCTGCATGGAGGTGAACTTCGACTTGTCTCCGGTGAGGTGATGACCACACCCGGAGTCGATGATCCACTCGCTGCTGAAGTCCTCAGCAGATAAGGCACGGACACAAGTGCCCGTCATGAAAGCTCCTCCCCATTCTGCTTCTTCACTTCGCGAGCAAGCTTCCTCCTTTCCCGCAGCATGCCCAGGCTGCAGTTTGACCTTGCAGTCCCGCTTGAAGTGCCCACACGGATGACACCGGTAGCACTTCAAGTTCTTCTTCCAGTCCTTAGGAGCATTGCTCCTCTCCGGCGGATACGAAGATGAAGTCTCCTTCTCAACAGCGGCCTGCACCTTCTTCTTCTTCCCTTCCCATCCCTTCTTCTTGCCTGAGAAGAGAGCCTCGCTGCCTTCCTGATTCAGATTCACTCCAGCCATCTGCCTTGCTAAGCTCTCCTGCGAGGCAAGCAGATTCTCCAGCTCCAGCAGAGACGGCTGAGTAGCCCACCCTTGAACAGACGTAACAAAGGCCACATACTCCTTCCGCAAGCCGCGGAAAATGTGCCTTTTCATCTTTGCCTCAGAGATAGGCTCATCAGGATCCAGTGCCGACAGCTCAGCACACAAGCTCTTCATCTTTAAGAAGTATTTGGAGATGGAAAGGTCTCCCTGAGTTGCCCTGGCCAACTCATTCTCCAGGAACTGAAGCCGCGCCACATTCTTCCTATTGAACAACTCATCAATGGTTGTCCAAATATCAGCAGCCGACTCACATCCAATGATGTGATCAAACAGTTCTGGAGAAACAGCTCTCTTCAGAACGAACTCTGCCTTAGCATTAGTTCTTCTCCAGAGCCTCACCTGCTCAGCAGTACCGAAAGCAGCAGTAACTTCCTGTCTGTCGTCTCCACCGACGACTTCCCACAGCTCCTCGCCTAGAAGATAACTCTTCATGCACGACTTCTACTTTTTATAGTTAGTCGGCGTTAGGAGTTCAATGCCAAGACCTCTTGCTAAGCTTCCTTCCATTGCAACCACCTGTTGGAATCCTTCAGCAGCTCCGAGCAACAACTGTAACGCCCCGAAACTCAAAGGAGCAAAAGGGGAATAATTTGGGCCAGTTTGAGTTCTGGCTGCAGGCACACGGCCTGGGACACGGGCGTGTCCCAGGGCGTGTCAAGCCTGTGTCGACACTAAGGCGTGAAGTCGACACTTTGGTCTCGACATTGTGTCGAGACTGGGCACACGGCCTGCGACACGGGCGTGTCGCAGGGCGTGTCGACCCGTGTCGACACTTAGCCGTGAAGTCGACACAGTGCTTCGACGTTGTGTCGAGACACGGCACACGGCCTGCGACACGGGCGTGTCGCAGGGCGTGTCAACCCGTGTCGACACTCGTCCCGCGAAGTCGACACTTTGGTGTCGACAGTGTGTCGAGACATGGCACACGGCCTGCGACACGGGCGTGTCGCAGGGCGTGTCGACCCGTGTCGACACTTAGCCGTGAAGTGCCGAGACCTTGTACACGGCTGGAGCCCAGGCGTGTCAAGGTGACACGGGCAAGGACACGGGCGTGTCCGAACCCGTGTCAGCGCTCGGGTTGGAAACGGGAGAAATTGACGGGGTACACGGCCAGATACACGGCCGTGTCAGGTGGAACACGGGTGTGTCAGATCGAACACGGGCGTGTTCGATGCCCGTGTGAGGTTCCAGGTGATTCGATTTTGACGGCGAATGAGGCACACGGCCCTGGACACGGGCGTGTGCCAGGCCGTGTTCGGCCCAGATTGGGCATTTCAGTCCCGAATCGAAGCCGTTCATTTCTTTGACTGAGGATCCAATGGCTGGGGGTTGTTCCTGAAGGGATATACCCGGGTTTTGACTTAGAAAACCCTCACTTTTTCCACTTGATCTCTCTCCAAACCCTTGGAGAAAGAAAAGCTAAGGCAAGAAGAAGAGGAGCTAGATCCGCCATTGGAGGAGCTTCGGAGCTCCGAATCGCAAGCCGACTCCGGATCCGCGGAGGCAACGCTAGTGCGGTCAATTCCATCCGATTACTTTTTGATGGCGCCAAAGAGGAACGCAAGGGTAACGATCCTCACTTTTGAGCATGATAGCTCTCTTTCTTAGCATAGGAAGCCCCCCCTCTCGCGAGTTTGCGAAGAGTTGGAGGCGTTCCTTCGGGTAGATATGTAAAGTCCCCGTTGTTTAGCGTCCGTATGCGAGAACGGACTTAGGCATTTTGGTTGAAGCCTACCCGGACATGTTAGTCCGGATCGGTGATGTTGCATTGCATAAGGCCGGAGAAGACTCCGTGCTATTTGGTGTTTTCGGGTTTTCTACGCGGTAGATTGCAGCAGGGAGCCTTGGGGACTAACCCAAAGGTGCACCCGGAAAACTGGGCGGACACGAGGTCTTGCCAACTTGGTGGCTTGGAAGCCAACTTGAACATAACGAGGTTATGTGACTTGCGGTAGAATGGGACTCGGTGAAAGTTTGACCCGCGCATATGGCTTAAATTGTCGTTGCGATGTGAGCACGGGTTAGATGGAGCCGTACCCGCTTTATGTCGTCCGGTTAGAGCGACCTAAGGTTACATGGGACTCGCCGTTGGCATAAATGGGGGTCTTCGGTGGTCCATGGCTTAATTTGACGTGACCAATACCATGAAGACAAATTGCTCATAGGAATTGCCGTCCAAGAGGCGGTGGTGAGTCCGGAATGTTCATGGCTTTATTTGACGTAACATCGACCGGTTCACCGAGAATGTGCCCTGAGTGCACGGGACGTGTGGCCGTACGAGCCAACGTCTGTGATGAAATGGCTATGTTTATATGGTTATATTGCTCGCTTAATGAAATGCAGGGAAAGAGCATCGCCGCCCCGAGTTGGGGGCGGGATCGTTATAATTTGGTCAGCATTGCTGACCGTTGCTTTGTTTGCCACCGTGCGGTGGTTTGTTTGCTTGCAGGTGCAGCTGGACCAAGCGGTCAATAGCGGGCTAAAGCCCTTTTTGCGAAGCTGGCCCTCGAAGGCCCGAATGGAAATGTTTTATGTTTTGTTCATGTATGGCCGGCCTGCGTGCCGAGGTTTGGAAATCATGTAAAAGACAAGTGAAACATTTTGTAAGGCCTTAAGGCCGACTTTTGAGTATTTTGTAATAACATTCCTATTATCTTGCTAGTGGACATTCATGCTTGTGCTGGGTTCTTGTTTTGCAACTTTAATAAATTGCTTCCGCTAGAATGCTCTGTGTAGGACGTTGAGATTGGTTGGATGGTTTCCATACGTAACCACCCGGTCTGTCTGTGGTATATGGCGTCGGGCCCCGGCCGGACCTACTGCTATATGCTATGCGACGGATAGGGGGTGTTACAACAACACAGGTTGAGCACCACTCAATCACTGAGTAACAACGCTGGTTGACCTCCGCTCACGCAATTGAACCTCCGCAACCTCAGAAACCTGGCTCTGATACCATGTTAAATTTTTTCAACGTGGTCAGCAAGATAGCCCAAACACCAAATTAATATCTTCGGAACTACCCAGTTCGCACGCTGAACCTGCGGAAACCCAAGGACTAGAGGTTGCACCCAACAAAACAATGGAAGCACAAGAAAGTCTTATTATGCATTCACTTCTTTACAATCCGAGGCATACATAGCGAGACATGATTTCGCTAGTATTACAGCTGTAAACAGAAGAAACCAAAAAACAAGCCGGGCGGACAGCACTCCAGTCCGCCGAGACCGCGAGGTCGCCGAGACCGCCGAGACCGCTGAGCTCGCCCAAGCTATGCTGCAATCCGCCGAATACCACGGAGTCCGCCGAGACCGCGAGGCCGCGCGGACAGACCGTTATTCGCCTCCTGCTGAACCCGAACTGAGGAACTCCCCTACCCGCCTGAACCCGGCGGACAGGTTATTGAAGCTGGGAAAGTTGAAACAGAACTGACAAGCCGCAGAGCGACCTCCTGCTGAGTCCGCAGAGACCGCACACTTCCAAGCACTGACCGAAGTCACAGCCAAGCTCCTGGCTCCTTGAAGTTATCCGCGCGACCTGCACACAGCAAACCGTCAGCCTGAAACAATCCGCGCGGACTGAAAAACACAGACCGCAGCACTCGCCCAACCCAATTTACTGTTCACTCACGTTACTTAGGTTACTGTAGATGTGCCAGGGGGGTCCTATTTATAGGCCAGGTGAGGAGTGTGGTCACCGCCCAAGAGATAGCGACACCGCCCCAGTCCGCGCGAACACAAAACACCGTCCGCTCAGTCCGCGAGGACTTAGCCGGACACCAAGGGAAACCGCCAGGAGCAAGACAACCATTGACGAACCCTCTCCAGTCCGCCTGAACTAAGCGGACAAGGCATCAGCCCGCAAAGCTCCAATCCACTGCAGGACAGCACCCTCTTCAATGGCTGTCCGCACCAACCCGAGGCAGTCCGCAAGACCCACACCTCAATCCGCCACAAGTCCACGACCAAAGGCAGACAGAAATCAGTCCGCCCGGTCACAGCGGACTTTGCGGATACGGCGGACACCATGAACTTGGCACAATGTGTGACCAAGCCCAAAACCAACAAGGGCCAGTGCGAGCATGGCGGACACAAAGTCCCGTCCGCCAAACACCCTAGCACAGACCGCAACCAGTCCGCGAGCTCCTCGCACTTGTCCAACGCAGTAGTACCAAGCCGGACTCCAAACATCAGTCCGCCAACCGGTCTCCACAGCAAGACCTGCTGTAACACCAGAACTTGACAAGGCCTCAGCCAAGCTCTAAGCTCAGTCCGCAACAGCCAATACCGCGGACACACCAGTCCGCAAGCCTTCCCGCGAACTCGAACCATCCCGCCAACAGCACAAGCTTGCACCCGCGGCCTCTGAGCAATGCATCAGTCCGCAAGCCTCTCTATCCGCAGATACCAGGCCGCACCAAACCGCGGACTCCATGCAACAACCCGCTCAGAACACAGCCGGCTTCCACCAGACTTCTCACCAGGCCGCAACCTCAGTCCGCCCAGTCCGCCCAGTCCGCCAAAGCTGTCCGCCAAGGCCGCGCGGCTTGTCCTGTCACCCACTTCCACTTCACAAAATTCAACAGTAAGTTTAATTTGTGCATATGGTATGTAAGACCCACTCAATATGTGCAGCCCTGGGGTTGAGGACGAAGAAGCATGGAGTTGGTGTGCCCAGACAAACATTACTGTGTGCTAGCTAGCTAGCTAGCACTTTGTTCTGTTCTACTTTATTTCAATACGTGGGAAGCATAATATATAGTTTGTGGGCACAAACTATATATGCTTACTCCCAAATAATAAATAGTTTGGGTGAATGTGCACGTGATTAATTGTTTATTTGCTATTTGCTTTTTTTTCACTGTCTTCTTAATTTTTTATTTGCTATTTAATTTGTTCTTTTCTATTATAAATTTTTAAAAGTTAATTTTTCTTCAACTTCTAGATAAAATTACAATCTAAAGTAATGATGGATTCCCCTCGGAATGACATACATAAAATAGAGTCATTATTCAACAGTTTTCATAAAGTTTTGACCGTACTTCACTTTTGCACAAATTAAATTTTCTGGATGACTTTATAGAAATCTGATGATCAAATAAAGAATCATCTCTATTATTATATAGAGTTGCAGAGAGACTAATATTCAAAAAATTCCTAAAAAATCAACTTATTATAAAACTTTTATTTTTTTTGCTCGGATGGCCACTGGTACCTAACACTTTTTCCTGTCATATGAGTTAATTTACATCAGGGGAAATTTTACTTTATAACGTTGATGATCTATATTAAATATTTTAAATAATTTTATTGATCATCATCATTAATTATACAATATACCCTCCCTTCTAAGAGCCCAGCTATTCAGTTTTATTTTTTGATTGAAAGTTTTCGAGTCATTAATCGAAAGTTTTCAAAGAGTTTTGACAGTGCTTCACTTTTGCACAAATCAACCTTCCAGGGTGATTTTGTAGAAATCTGATGATCAGATCGAAAAATCATTGCACTATTATATAGACATGTGGAGACTATTCAGAGAATTCCAAAAAATATCAACTTATCATAAAACTTTTTTTATTGCTCGGTGATCACTACTACCTAATGCCTTTTCCTGTGATCATATCAGTTAACTTTGATGAAGGAAAATTTTATTTTATAATGTTACTGATCTATGCAAATTATAATTTAACTATGTACAACCCATATTCGTCGAGGGTGGACCCCCCCCCCCCCCCCCCCCCCCCCCCCCCCCCCCCCCCCCGAGGTTGGTCAGCAAGAGTCAAAGACAACAAGTAAAGAAAGAAGTCAAACACGCAAGACAGTAGAAGGCCTGAGCGAGTATGACGAGCTCGCCTCGCATACTCGTCAGGTAGGCGACTAGGGAAGTTACTCACCCAACCCGAGTGAGCTCCCCCAAGAAGTCGCCTAGTCCGGGTGGTAGGGCTATAAATAAACCTCCCCTTTCCTTGGTTTTGCCTATAAATAAGACCTCATGGATACGAGAAGATGGACTTCGAAATCTCGCAAAAGATCTCGGCCACCTCATTTCCTAGAATTCGAGCTGAGCCTTTAGTTCCTTTTTTCAAAGAGATAGGTCGCGAGCTAGCGACTGTCCATCTTAGTCGCTGCCTTGATTTAGTCGCCAGCTAGAATCTACCGCGTACCCTGCTCGACCATCTTTGGTTGTGTAAGGGAAGCTTCTTTTAAGCATCCGGGTACGTGGTGAGACCTCACTGCAGCAACGCCTGAGCTCCTTTTTGTTGCCTGACTGTTTTTGCATCCTAGCCCGTTAGCCGTCGAGCCCAACCGCTAAACCGGTAACTTTAGGCTGCCTTGATCCGAATTTTAGAGTTAGGATTTTCTCGATTTCAACACTTTGGTGCGGTGAGCCTGGATCACAGTCGAGAAGGAAAGTTTCGTGAGTATGCGAGATGGTGAATGGAGGCGATAATAAGGAGATAGTCGGCAACTCGGCAGGAGTCAGCAACTCCGCGAGAGGAAGTGACTTTATGACAATGGCGATGTTCGAAGAGTACACAAGGAGGATCGAGAAGAGCATCCTGGTTGGGTTCCCTCCTCACCCCGATATCACGACGACCTTGCCTCATCACGTGACACCATTGGAGGATGAAGAGCCACCCAGGCGACCAGGGATGAAGCAAGCTAGAGAGGTTGAAGAGCGACCAATGTAGTCACGGTACTATCGGGCGAGTAGCCAGGGAATCAGGTTCCAAGATGTGGAACAACAGGCGAGATATCATAATATTGCCAGGGTAGCAAATACGACGAAGATACTCGCGATTATGAAACTCGCCATCGCCAAGGAGGGAGGAGCCGCTTCTGTGACGAGATCATAGCGGCCCTAGTTCCTGAAGGCTTCAGAGAGCCCGTTCTGAACTACTATTCCACCAGAGATGACCCGATTAGGCATCTCCAATAGTTCGAGGACATGGTGTCAATGCGCAACATGACTGACGCTTTCAAATACAGGTTCTTCTCCATTACCTTCAAAGGGAATGCGAGGGACTAGTTTCACCAGTTGCCCGAAGGTTCCATCTACTAGTTCGAGGACCTGCGTGGGGGCCTGATGGTAAGGTGAAAGAATTGGTTCTAATTATATAGGACTTGTCTCCAGGCTCCGGCACCGAAAGGAACAGCGCCGGTACCACGTCGCTCGCAGAGAGGCCCGCGCCCTCACTCTTGATTAGGTCATCCTGTCGTAGCGTCTGGAGAGTATACTTTGTCGAGCTGGCGCCGTTCTTCTGCATCATTTCTTCCAGCCCGTACTTGGTATAGTGCGCGAGCTTGCAGCCGCTGTTGGAGGGCGGCGGGACAACTGCTGCGGCCTCTATTCTCACACCCACGCCTATAGCGCTTCCTTTTCTTTCTCCAAAACGACGACGACGGTGTCGGCTGCATCCACCCTCTCCCTCTATCGCTCCGCCTCCTCCTGGGCGAGGCGGCGGGCCTCCTCCTTCTCATCCACCAGCCTCTTGAGCGAGGGGGCATTCTTCTCCATTTTGGTGCACCGCCGACCGACCATGTGGGCTAGCTCCAGGCAGTGGAGCTGGGCCCGCGCGCTCTCGTGGATCAGCACCCACGTGGCCTCCTCGTCGTAGATGGTGCCGTCCTCCCGCGAGTAGAGGCCGAACGAGAATTTATAGGCCTCCCCGCTGATAGTTTCCTGCTCCAGCCAGCTCGGCAGCAGGGTGGAGATGATGGCCCGGTTCGACTCCATGTCTCACAGGAGTAGGGGGATGCCAAGCTCATCTAGGCACTTCTCGCCGTAGCCGAAGTTGCGCTGCCCTCTCAGCACTGGCTTCATGGCGGGTCGCTTCTCTTCTTGCGGCCCGGAGGACCCGGCCGCCTCGCCAGGGGCGCCTCCGGTCGAGTTGGTCGCGGGGGCGGGATCCTCGGTCGGCTGGACCGCCGGGGCCTTGCCCTTCCTTTGGACCGCGGCAGGCGCATCGCCCGTGGACTTCACCTTCTTGGGCGGCAGCGGTGGAGATAGTTCGTGGCTAGGCCGCCTCTGGGCGACAGATGCCGTGGTTTCGCGATGAGCGGTGGCTGCAGCCTCGACAGGGGAGAGCTCGCTGGAAGCGAGCCACGCGCTCTCGTAAGGTGGGTGTAGGGGGATGTCCCGCTCGCCTGCAAGAGAGGAAAGTTAAAGCAGGAAGAATAATCAAGTATAAAGGGGAAGCGCGAGTAGCTTACCTCTCTCGAGCGGGACGGGGGCGAGGTTGTCCAGATTCCGGCGCAGGAAGACAACTTCAAAGTTCTTCCCGGCGAAGAACCCGCAGAGCTCTGCTTCATGGCCCCCCAGGCAAGGGGGCAGTAGCTTGCCTCGCTTAGCTAGACCGGCGAGAAGGGAATGTTGCCGAAGTACCCCTTGACGAACACGAATTGCTTAAGCCAATTATGGCTCTTATTGACGGTCTCCCGCACCTTGATGTGGCCGCTGGAGAAGTAGACGGTCCAGTCCCTCTAGGACTTGCCGCCCGAGAGCTCGCCTCGCCGAATCTCCGTGTCTCGCCGTGTCTCCGAGCCTCGCCTCTTATGTATATTTCTTTTGTTATAATGTAAACGCGGGCCGAGTCCCGAACTTGTATTTCTGCCCATCAATGAACTGTTTTGTACTCGCCACTCGGATATTTGTATATTACTGTTGCTTGTAATGTCGCTTCTGTGCAATGCAGATTCTTCATTTTTTATTTTGTATTTGCGGCATGTTTTGATCCTCCCACTCGCAATTCCTTATTCCGCGCCCTGTCAGCGAGATTGCGCGTCTCCTAAGGACTTAACGTAGGAAGTATATGGGGCTTAGTTAGCCAACCCGCGAGTGGTGACCCACCTCCTCTGTCCAGACCCTTTGTACTGCTTGCTCGCTAGAGGAGGCGAGCCGACTCGGCTCGCACTCGAGCTGCCGAGTTTCGTGCGAGCTGACCCTCATGCGACATGGCCTGGGTTCTCACCGCCTTGGTCGTTTCTTGGCTGCTGGGCAGGGATTATGTCCCGAAAGTTCGCCTCGCCGATCCACAGTCTTGGGCCGGCACTTCCGGCTTGCCGACCTATCGAACCTCGTTCAGTTAACTTTGCAATTTCTTTCTCAGACATTTCAGATGCCTAGGCTTCCGACTTTCAACATTATTTTATTCATCGAGACCTGTCTCACCAGCCAGTTGGGAGCCAGAATAGACTCCTACGAGTGACATCCAACCCTGCCAGCTAGGTGAAAGCCTGGCAGCGGGATTTGCTCGGGGTCCGAGTTGACACACACGAGTGACGTCCAGCCCTGCCAGCTAGGTGAGAGCCGAGCATCGGGATCTGCTCGGGGTCTGAGTAGACGTCATCGAGTGACTTCTAGCCCTGACAGCTAGGTGAGAGCCTGACAGCGAGATCTGCCTGGGGTCTGAGTAGACGCCCTCGAGTGACATCCAGCCCTGACAGCTAGGTGAGAGCCTAGCAGCGGGATTTGCTTGGGGTCTGGGTTAACATGCATGAGTGACATCTAGCCCTGCCAGTTAGGAGAGAGCCTGGCAGCGGGATCTGCTCGGGGTCTGAGTAGACTCCCACGAGTGACATCCAGCCCTGCCAGCTAGGTGAGAGCCTGACAGCGGGATCTGCTCGATGTCTGGGTTGACACACACGAGTGACATCCAGCCATGCCAACTAGGTGATTTCTTAGCAGCGGGATCTGTTCGGGGTCTGGGTTGACACACATGAGTGACATCCATCCATGCCAGCAAAGTGAGAGCCTGTCAGCGGGATCTGCTCGGGGTCTGAGTAGACGCCATCGAGTGACATCCAACCCTGCCAGCTAGGTGAGAGCCTGGTAGTGAAATCTGCTCGGGGTCTGAGTAGACGCACATGAGTGACATCAAACCCTGCCAGCTAGGTGAGAGCCTGACAGCGAGATCTGCTTAGGGTCTGGGTTGGTGAAAGATATTGTACCTAAACACCTAGGGGGGGGTGAATAGGTGACTTGAATCTTGTTAACTTTTTTAGGCAGAATCCAGATTATAACACAGAATTATATCTACTTTATCACAACACACATTCAACAATCACAGAATTCCACAGCACACAGTAGACACACAGTTTTATAGTGGTTCCCCAAGGTTTGGGTACATCCACTTTCCCCCTTCGCCTATCTAGCAGTGTACTAGATTCGGCCAAACTTCTCCACTATCTCAGATCCTCAGATCTTACACTCAGAACCCACAACACAGGTTCCTACACCTCAGGCCCAAGGCCCTACAACTCAGCTTCTTCATAAAGCCTACACTTAGCCACCAAGGCCTACACTCAGCCACCAAGGCCTACACTCAGCCACAACAGGCCTACACTCAGAGATTCCAATCTCCTACACTCAGGCACTCAAGCCCAACACTCAGCCTTTATAATTACAGGCTTACAAGACTTAGATCACTAAGGATCCTACAAGATAATAAGAATACAAAAATGTGTAACTCAGCAACTCAGAGCAAAGAAAGAAGAGTTGTGAGTTTCTTGATGAGTTCTTGGAAGAACTCAGCTGAAATCAATCTAACTTGGCTTTCTTCAAAGCTTCTTGAATGTAGAACACAATAAGATTGACCTCTTCTGCAGTTGATCCTTGATCTCCGCTGCTTAAGATTCAGAATAAATCTGAACCCTTCTTCTCAGCCTGGTTCCAATGGCTGACTTCTTGGATGGAGCTCTCTCTCTCCAACTTCTTAGATCTTCACTAGATTCTTCAAGGAATAACTAGATCTTCTTTGTATTACTTGATGTGTTGATCATCAACTTGGACAACCTCTTTCTGTAGACAGCATAAGCCTATTTATAGGCCTTCTTCATGGTAACCGGCTGGTCCGGTTCATAACTGATTTCTGACAACTCTGATAGGTGCAGTAGACCGGCTGGAATGGCAGCTGTCAAGTCATCCAGTCAGTTCTTGAAAATTCTGTAACTGTCTGTAAGTGTCGAGACTGTCTGTCTTTAAGTGTCGACACTTATAGACCAAGTGTCGACACAAGTTGTCTAAGTGTCGACACTAGTTTACAAGGTGTCAACACAACTCCTTGTGTTGTAGATTTTATATCTCGACACTGCTTCTTCTTCATGTGTCGACACTGAAATTGAGTGTCGACACAAGTACTTGTACTTCAGTATATTGCTGAATTCTTGTAAGTGTTGACACAACTCCTTTGTGTCGACACATCTTCATGTGTTGAACTTGTCAGTGTCGACACTGCTTCTTGGTGTCGACACATGTCTTCAGTGTTGATACTTGCTGAGTGTCGACACAGTTCCTTGTGTCGACACATTCTTCTTCTGTTGAGACTCTGGCTGAGTGTCGACACATCTCCTTAGTGTCGACACTTGTACTTAGAATATTCTTGAACTTTGCTAAGTGTCGACACAGCTCCTTGTGTCGACACTTTCTTCAAGTGTTGAGTCTTCAGCTGAGTGTCGACACATTGTTCTGGGTGTCGACACTTACTTCAAGTGTTGACTCTTCTGCTGTGTGTCGACACATGCTCCTGGGTGTCGACATATGGACTTAGAAACTTTTTCTTCTTTCCTGTAAATACTTAACATGCACAAGTAAACTCAAAACACATCAAATACATTTTGATGTATATCATTGAGTTGGGTGAGGTTTCTTCAAATCAGGTACATTTAAACCAATATACCCAACAATCTCCCCTATTTGGAGAAGTCATAACCCTTAGTCAATGGTATACACCATTCATAATAAAATTACAGAATGATGTAAAGCAGGATTATGTAATCAGGAAAGAACATCTCATGTATTAAACAAACATGCATATACAGATAACATCTCAAAACAATTATGAAATAGATTTAAAACACATCATATTATTCTCACAACTTTATAACATTCATTATACAAAAGTTTTACATAGTGTTTGAAAAACACAAGATTACAATTGTAAACTGAATAAAATTCTATTCTATTTTTGTTCAGCCTCCTTAATTACTATTCATTTTCCAGATTGAACTTTGGCTTGAACAGGAGCTTCAGTAACTTCAGTTTCTGCAGGCTTTTTCCCTTTCAACTCCTTCTTCTTTAGCTCTTCTACTTTAAACTTTTGCCTCTCAAAATAATGATAAGGCTTGGGAAAGTACTTGCTAGGCTCCTGAGCAGTAGGAGGTAGCTTTCCCAACTTGGCCTTTCTTCTATATTGGACTATGGATTCTTGCCTTGTCTCATGTTTCCTCCATTCCAATTCAGAAAACCATTTATTTCTGTCTTGAATGTTATCTTTTGCAGCTTTCCATGCAGTTAAGATAATGTTCCGGAAAGTGGGGCTCCACTGCTCAAAGTCAGGTCTTTGTTCAGCTTGCTCCCTGAACCTCTTCTTAGACAATCTGGTTTCTTCTTCTTTCTATAGAGCTTCTTGCATAGCTTCAGATACTGGCTGAACCACCTTTTCTAGGATAACCTTCTGAGTACCATCAGGTGGACTATACATGGTCTGGATATCATTATGTACCATCTCAAAATCTGGTGGAGGATAGATAACTTGAGCTACTTCAGGTTGCTCACCTCCAAGATATGCAGGGTTAATTCCAGATTCTGCAACATTATCATCATCACAAAGAGGAGGATATCCAAGAGTAGCTCTGATAGAATTAGAAATCCATTTAGCATGATCAGAGCTGGCCTTGACTAACACCCTCTCCCCCTTTATGACTTCTCTAACCATGTGATCCCTCAGATCATCCTTTTGAAATCTTATTTGGGCATCCAAATAGTTGACCCCATCTTTAAAATAAGGTTTCAACCTTTGGAGTTTGTCAGTTATGATCTTCTGAGAGTCTTGTATGGCAGTCTTAACTGCAGTAATTTCCTCTTGGAATGCTTTGTCAAATTCTGCTTTAGCAGTAGCATTAGCTGGAGTCTGCCCTGCATCTAGATTCTTCATCTCTGTTACTATGACATTGTGAGAAGCAGTCAAGTTATCATTCATTCTAATTTGATTTTCAAGTACATAGCCTTGCTTGACTTCAAGTTCATCCACTTGAGCTTTTATCTTCTCCTGATGTGTAGCCAAGTACACCACTGCATTCCCTCCCTTGTGGAAGCAGTCAGTCATCTCCTTTTTATTAAGATTCATTTCAAATCTTATTGACTTTATATCCTGGGCCAGATCAAACTGCAATGATTTTTTCCCTTCATCCACATACTTCTCATTGGCTTTCCTGTGCTCATCAAGCTTAATTTGCATTGCAACCATTAAAGCACTGTAATCTACAGTTGGTGCAGGCTGTGAGATAGGCTGTGGAGCAATAGTTTGGAGAGCCTTTTTGTAATTCTGACTCCTCCTTTTAATTACTTGAAATTTTCTTTTCTTAGCCCTTGAAGTCTCCTCATCTTCAGAAGCAGATGTGCTGGCTATCTCTACCCTCTCCTTAGGTATCTCCTCAACTTCTTTGGGCTTCTCAGGTTCTTGCCTTGCAGGCTCTTCAACATGTACTACTTGCTCCCCATCAACTGGAGCATTCTCCCCCTCAGCAGCAGCAGTTTCCTTGTTAAGATCAGGTTGATCTAGATTGAGGAAGAGGTCTTCCATAGTAAACTCTTGTGGAGAATGAGCTGGAGAAACTCTGGGCTCATCTACCACTGGATCAGATACAACTTGAACTTCAACAGATGTGTCTTCCATGATAACATCTGGGAGTTGGCTATCCAGCTGAGTTTGCTGATTAACATTAACTAATGGATCAGATAAAAAAGTATTCACTTTAAGGAAATCTAAAGCATTAAGCTCAGTGATTACCTCAAGGATGATGTTGGTTGCTTGCTCACTCTCAAGAGGAGTTGGCTCTTCCACTACTAGTGGCTCCCCCTGGACTGAATCCTGGTGTAAGGGCTAGCTTGTGGTAGCTCCCCTACCTTTCAGCAACTACTTGTTGAGTTGGAGACTTCTCAACAGTCCCTTCTTCATTCTCATCAGGTGAGAAGACAACTTGCTCTTCACTATCAGAGCTGCTAGAGGAAACCTGAGCCACTGGGGCAGTTTTCTTCTTCTTCTTTAGAGATGTTGCTTTCTCAGGAGTTATTTTCTCAGGGGTTGGCATCTCCTTAGACAAAACCCTGTCCCATCTGGAGAATATCCTCAAGTCCATCTTTCTCATATGATTGATTTTAGTACCTGCAGCCTGACTCATAACCTCTGGTATGCTACCAGCTAGGTATAAACTTAAGATCCTACCCAAGTTGGGTTTCTTCAGACTTTCTTTAATCTTATCAAAGACAATAACAGACCAATCTGTTTTCAAAGTGAAGATTAGCCTTGTCATAATACTGAACATATGGGCTGATACCCTATCATGCCCTCCAGGCTTACTTAAGATTACCTTGCCAACAATTTCAGAAAGAAATTTACCCTGGCTGTTCATGCCCTTTCTATTAAACACTGATCCAATTTTCATCTTAGAATCCAGACCACACCATGCCAATGCATCTCTGGTCCTGGAAGCAGTAACCTCTTCTTCTTCCTTGGTTCTTGGTAACTGAAGGACTTTCCTCAAACTTTTTGGTGAAACCTTAACCTTTTCACCATGAACCCTGGACTTGATCTTGAGTCCAGATTCGTCGACCTTAGCTCCATTTAGAAACTCTAGAACTTCCTTCTTCCAGATTTTGTGGGCTCTGAGACAAGAAATTCCAACCCTGAGTTTGTGACTAGGGTTATCACAGTCTTGATCTCTGGGTCTGCATCACCAAACGCGTCTCGCACCAGTTCATACCCTTCATTGACGTTCTCTTCGAGCTTTGGCGTCATTAGGGTTTGAAGAATTTGAACTGAGAGAAGAGAGGTGTCGACACACAAGTTTGGTCTCGAAACTTTTGAAAGCGTGTCGACAAACTAAGGCAAAATCCTATCTATACCTTTCTAGGTTTGAAGATGAAAGGGCGGGCAGCTAACTTAAATTGTGTCGACACTGGCGATAAGTGTCGATACTAACTTACAATGTCTCGACACATATGTGTCGACACAAGTTTAGTCAACAGATTATATGTGTCGACACTTGTTTATGTGTTGACACCACTGAACTCGACATTTAGTCGAGACTTTACTTAGATAATTTTGAGTAAACACTAAGTGTCGACACCACCTTGGATGTGTCGACACCTACTTGTCATGTGTCGACACTAATTTTCTGAAGTGTCGACACCAACTTCCTAGATGTGTCGACACCTTTTTCCTGAAGTGTCGACACCACTTTTCTGTGTCGACACAGATATCTCTGTGTGTCGACACCTTTTTACTTAGCCATTCCTATAAACTTATTCTAAGTTTATCATACCTAGTTCAATTTTAAACCTATTGAACTTAGTTTCTTCTAGGGGCTTAGTATACATATCAGCTAGTTGATTATCTGTTTTAACATATTCTAGTAAAATATCTTCTTTCTCTACATGCTCCCTAAGAAAATGATATTTTATTTCAATATGTTTAGTTCTACTATGAGAAACAGGATTATGTGTAATTGATATAGCACTTGTAGAATCACAAAAGAGTGGAGTTCTACTTACCTAAATTCCATAGTCCTCAAGCTGATGTTGTACCCATAGAAGTTGAGCACAACAACTTCCTGCAGCCACATATTCTGATTCTGCAGTGGAGATAGCCACACTTGTTTTCTTCTTGCTACTCCATGAAATCAATCTTCCACCTAGGAATTGACAGGTTCCAGTTGTGCTTTTTCTGTCTTCTTTGCATCCTGCAAAGTTTGCATCTGAATAACCTGTTAGTTCAAAATCCCCATTCCTAGGGTACCAGAGGCCTAGATGAGGAGTGACCTTTAGATATCTCAATATCCTTTTGACTGCTGTCAAATGAGACTCCTTAGGGAATGCTTGATACCTTGCACAGACACATATAGCATACATGATATCTGGTCTACTTGCAGTCAAATATAATAGGGAGCCAACTATCCCTCTATACAAAGACTCATCTACAGGTTTCCCTGCATCATCCTTGCTAAGAGACATACTTGACCCCATAGGAGTCTTCATGGTACTGGATGAATCCATACCATACTTTCTTATGAGTTCTAGGGTGAACTTAGACTGGCATATGGATAAACCATTCTCAGTCTGTCTTACTTGGAGACCCAAGAAGAACTTAAGCTCTCCCATACTACTCATCTCAAATTGTCCTTGCATTAGTTTTGCAAACTTTTTGCAAAGACTACTTTCAGTAGACCCAAATTTTATTGTACAACCCCGTATTCGCCCCTATATAGTTTTAAACTTTTGAGAGATTTTGCACTCTCGGTAGCCAATTTTGGCTCTGGCTTGGAAACATACTAGTAGGGGGAGGAAAAGTCTACCTCCCCCCAGTGGCCCTCTTTTGGGGGGCGGGTGCGACAAGTTGGCTAGGACCCGCCCCCGTCCCGATAGGTGCTTGGCGGCCTAGTGGGGCGAGACCGACCGGGGGCCAGGGTCTCGCCCCCGCCTCCTGCGGGGCGGCCTGGTGGGGCGAGACCGGCCGGGGGCCGGGGTCTCGCCCCTGCTCCTTCTAGCCTGGCGGCCTGGTGGGGCGAGACCGGCCGGGGGCCGGGGTCTCGCCCCTGCTCCTTCTAGCCTGGCGGCTTGGTGGGGCGAGACCGGCCGGGGGCCAGGGTCTCGCCCCTGCTCCTTCTAGCCTGGCGGCTTGGTGGGGCGAGACCGGCCGGGGGCCGGGGTCTCGCCCCTGCTCCTTCTAGCGTGGCGGCCTGGCGGGGCGAGACCGGCCGGGGGCCGGGGTCTCGCCCCTGCTCCTTCTAGCCTGGCGGCCTGGTGGGGCGAGACCGGCCGGGGGCCGGGGTCTCGCCCTTGCCCCCTGCAGTTTTACCTTCTTGCCCTCGGGGGGAATTCCCCCTTTACCCTCCGGCGTGGCTGTTTTCTGTTGGCCCGAGGCCTTTTGGCCGTAGGGGTATTTTGGTCATTTTACCCCAGGACTTGGAAAAACTATAAATAGACCCCCTTGGATGCCTTGGAGAGGGGGGCTTTTCTTATCTTCCTCCTCCCTTAGCTTCCTCTTGGTAGAGTAGAGAGAGCTCTACAAGGCGCCCAGCCTAGCCCTTTGGTAAGGGAGGGGAAGGGCTCAGGTAGCCTTCCGGGTGTGAGGTGGGACCTCCGCGCTAGAGCCGAGGGTCTGTTCATAGTCTCCTAAGTCTCCGGTCCGTGACGTTCTCTCGAGTGTAGTAGGTGTGAGGTCACCCCTTTCAGGGACCCCGAACTCCACAGAGGTCAATTTTGGCTTCAACACTTTTGGTGCGGTGAGCGTGGACAGTGGCCAGCACAGAAGATCTCGAGAGGGTGTCATGACGGGAGGTCAAGGAGATAGTGATGATCTCGGCAAGCTCCCCAGCCCAGGACCCTTTGTTGGGAGGCAAGAGTTCATGGCCTCCATCCAAGGCATCATGGAGATGTTGCGAAGCATTGCTCCTCAGGGTGGTAGCTCCACCCCGATCCCCCAGGAGCTAGCTCCCCCCATTCTCGGCGAGACATCTTCAAGGGATCTCGGCGAGACAGCTTCTAGGGATCTCGGCAAGACAGCTTCCAGGGATCTCGGCGAGGCTGCCCCAAGGTGGTTAGGCGAGAGTGCCCCAGGGAGGCAGGAACCCAGGCAACTCCCATCTCCACCACATCAAGTTTTGGCGGTCGGCCAAGGGAGAAAAAGACGAAGGAGGAATCGCTCAGGTGGAAGGAACCGAGGCCCCAAGGAATAGGGAGTGAGTGGAGAGATCTCACCCTAACTCGCCCAGAGTTCCATATGTATTTTCCTTGTAATGAGTATCCCCTGCCAAGTTAGGTTAGGGTAGGTTGTATGTAATGACTTTTTTCTTTACCAAGTTCCTTTGCTCCGAGATGGTTCCGCTGCCAGGCTCCCACTAGCTGGTAGGGCAGGTTGACCTCTCGTGGAGGTCAGGTACCCTTTGCTCCGAGATGGTTCCACTGTCAGGCTCCCACTAGCTGGCAGGGCAGGTTGACCTCTCGTGGAGGTCAGGTACCCTTTGCTCCGAGACGGTTCCGCTGCCAGGCTCCCACTAGCTGTCAGGGCAAGTTGACCTCTCGTGGAGGTCAGGTACCCTTTGCTCCGAGATGGTTCCGCTGCCAGGCTCCCACTAGCTGGCAGGGCAGGTTGACCTCTCGTGGAGGTCAGGTACCCTTTGCTCCGAGATGGTTCCGCTGCCAGGCTCCCACTAGCTGGCAGGGCAGGTTGACCTCTCGTGGAGGTCAGGTACCCTTTGCTCCGAGACGGTTCCGCTGCCAGGCTCCCACTAGCTGGCAGGGCAGGTTGACCTCTCGTGGAGGTCAGGTACCCTTTGCTCCGAGACGGTTCCGCTGCCAGGCTCCCACTAGCTGGCAGGGCAGGTTGACCTCTCGTGGAGGTCAGGTACCCTTTGCTCCGAGATGGTTCCGCTGCCAGGCTCCCACTAGCTGGCAGGGCAGGTTGACCTCTCGTGGAGGTCAGGTACCCTTTGCTCCGAGACGGTTCCGCTGCCAGGCTCCCACTAGCTGGCAGGGCAGGTTGACCTCTCGTGGAGGTCAGGTACCCTTTGCTCCGAGATGGTTCCGCTGCCAGGCTCCCACTAGCTGGCAGGGCAGGTTGACCTCTCGTGGAGGTCAGGTACCCTTTGCTCCGAGATGGTTCCGCTGCCAGGCTCCCACTAGCTGGCAGGGCAGGTTGACCTCTCGTGGAGGTCAGGTACCCTTTGCTCCGAGAGGGTTCCGCTGCCAGGCTCCCACTAGCTGGCAGGGCAGGTTGACCTCTCGTGGAGGTCAGGTACCCTTTGCTCCGAGACGGTTCCGCTGCCAGGCTCCCACTAGCTGGCAGGGCAGGTTGACCTCTCGTGGAGGTCAGGTACCCTTTGCTCCGAGACGGTTCCGCTGCCAGGCTCCCACTAGCTGGCAGGGCAGGTTGACCTCTCGTGGAGGTCAGGTACCCTTTGCTCCGAGATGGTTCCGCTGCCAGGCTCCCACTAGCTGGCAGGGCAGGTTGACCTCTCGTGGAGGTCAGGTACCCTTTGCTCCGAGATGGTTCCGCTGCCAGGCTCCCACTAGCTGGCAGGGCAGGTTGACCTCTCGTGGAGGTCAGGTATCCTTTGCTCCGAGATGGTTCCGCTGCCAGGCTCCCACTAGCTGGCAGGGCAGGTTGACCTCTCGTGGAGGTCAGGTACCCTTTGCTCCGGGATGGTTCCGCTGCCAGGCTCCCACTAGCTGGCAGGGCAGGTTGACCTCTCGTGGAGGTCAGGTACCCTTTGCTCCGAGATGGTTCCGCTGCCAGGCTCCCACTAGCTGGCAGGGCAGGTTGACCTCTCGTGGAGGTCAGGTACCCTTTGCTCCGAGATGGTTCCGCTGCCAGGCTCCCACTAGCTGGCAGGGCAGGTTGACCTCTCGTGGAGGTCAGGTACCCTTTGCTCCGAGACGGTTCCGCTGCCAGGCTCCCACTAGCTGGCAGGGCAGGTTGACCTCTCGTGGAGGTCAGGTACCCTTTGCTCCGAGATGGTTCCGCTGCCAGGCTCCCACTAGCTGGCAGGGCAGGTTGACCTCTCGTGGAGGTCAGGTACCCTTTGCTCCGAGACCCTTTGCTCCGAGACGGTTCCGCTGCCAGGCTCCCACTAGCTGGCAGGGCAGGTTGACCTCTCGTGGAGGTCAGGTACCCTTTGCTCCGAGACGGTTCCGCTGCCAGGCTCCCACTAGCTGGCAGGGCAGGTTGACCTCTCGTGGAGGTCAGGTACCCTTTGCTCCGAGACGGTTCCGCTGCCAGGCTCCCACTAGCTGGCAGGGCAGGTTGACCTCTCGTGGAGGTCAGGTACCCTTTGCTCCGAGATGGTTCCGCTGCCAGGCTCCCACTAGCTGGCAGGGCAGGTTGACCTCTCGTGGAGGTCAGGTACCCTTTGCTCCGAGATGGTTCCGCTGCTAGGCTCCCACTAGCTGGCAGGGCAGGTTGACCTCTCGTGGAGGTTAGGTACCCTTTGCTCCGAGATGGTTCCGCTGCCAGGCTCCCACTAGCTGGCAGGGCAGGTTGACCTCTCGTGGAGGTCAGGTACCCTTTGCTCTGAGACGGTTCCGCTGCCAGGCTCCCACTAGCTGGCAGGGCAGGTTGACCTCTCGTGGAGGTCAGGTACCCTTTGCTCCGAGACGGTTCCGCTGCCAGGCTCCCACTAGCTGGCAGGGCAGGTTGACCTCTCGTGGAGGTCAGGTACCCTTTGCTCCGAGATGGTTCCGCTGCCAGGCTCCCACTAGCTGGCAGGGCAGGTTGACCTCTCGTGGAGGTCAGGTATCCTTTGCTCCGAGATGGTTCCGCTGCCAGACTCCCACTAGCTGGCAGGGCAGGTTGACCTCTCGTGGAGGTCAGATACCTTTTGCTCCGGGATGGATTCCGCTGTTAGGCTCCCATCTAGCTGACAGGGCTGGTTGATCTCTCGAGGAAGCCAAGTTTGTTCCCCGAGAGGATCTCCTCAGCCAGGCTCCCACTAGCTGGTTGGGTTGAATGTGCCTCGGGGAGATCAAGTCCCACCCCCGAGAGGATCTCCTCAGCCAGGCTCCCACTAGCTGGTTGGGTCGAATGTGCCTCGGGGAGATCAAATACCCTTTGCTCCGAGATGGTTCCGCTGCCAGGCTCCCACTAGCTGGCAGGGCAGGTTGACCTCTCGTGGAGGTCAGGTATCCTTTGCTCTGAGATGGTTCCGCTGCCAGGCTCCCACTAGCTGGCAGGGCAGGTTGACCTCTCGTGGAGGTCAGGTACCCTTTGCTCCGAGATGGTTCCGCTGCCAGGCTCCCACTAGCTGGCAGGGCAGGTTGACCTCTCGTGGAGGTCAGGTACCCTTTGCTCCGAGATGGTTCCGCTGCCAGGCTCCCACTAGCTGGCAGGGCAGGTTGACCTCTCGTGGAGTTCAGGTACCCTTTGCTCCGAGATGGTTCCGCTGCCAGGCTCCCACTAGCTGGCAGGGCAGGTTAACCTCTCGTGGAGGTCAGGTACCCTTTGCTCCGAGACGGTTCCGCTGCCAAGCTCCCACTAGCTGGCAGGGCAGGTTGACCTCTCATGGAGGTCAGGTACCCTTTGCTCCGAGATTGTTCCGCTGCCAGGCTCCCACTAGCTGGCAGGGCAGGTTGTCCTCTCGTGGAGGTCAGGTACCCTTTGCTCCGAGACGGTTCCGCTGCCAGGCTCCCACTAGCTGTCAGGGCAGGTTGACCTCTCGTGGAGGTCAGGTACCTTTTGCTCCGAGATGGTTCCGCTGCCAGGCTCCCACTAGCTGGCAGGGCAGGTTGACCTCTCGTGGAGGTCAGGTACCCTTTGCTCCGAGATGGTTCCGCTGCCAGGCTCCCACTAGCTGGCAGGGCAGGTTGACCTCTCGTGGAGGTCAGGTACCCTTTGCTCCGAGATGGTTCCGCTGCCAGGCTCCCACTAGCTGGCAGGGCAGGTTGGCCTCTCGTGGAGGTCAGGTACCCTTTGCTCCGAGACGGTTCCGCTGCCAGGATCCCACTAGCTGGCAGGGCAGGTTGACCTCTCGTGGAGGTCAGGTACCCTTTGCTACGAGATGGTTCCGCTGCCAGGCTCCCACTAGCTGGCAGGGCAGGTTGACCTCTCGTGGAGGTCAGGTATCCTTTGCTCCGAGATGGTTCCGCTGCCAGGCTCCCACTAGCTGGCAGGGCAGGTTGACCTCTCGTGGAGGTCAGGTACCCTTTGCTCCGAGATGGTTCTGCTGCCAGGCTCCCACTAGCTGGCAGGGCAGGTTGACCTCTCGTGGAGGTCAGGTACCCTTTGCTCCGAGACGGTTCCGCTGCCAGGCTCCCACTAGCTGGCAGGGCAGGTTGACCTCTCGTGGAGGTCAGGTACCCTTTGCTCCGAGACGGTTCCGCTGCCAGGCTCCCACTAGCTGGCAGGGCAGGTTGACCTCTCGTGGAGGTCAGGTACCCTTTGCTCCGAGACGGTTCCGCTGCCAGGCTCCCACTAGCTGGCAGGGCAGGTTGACCTCTCGTGGAGGTCAGGTACCCTTTGCTCCGATATGGTTCCGCTGCCAGGCTCCCACTAGCTGGCAGGGCAGGTTGAACTCTCGTGGAGGTCAGGTACCCTTTGCTCCGAGATGGTTCCGCTGCCAGGCTCCCACTAGCTGGCAGGGCAGGTTGACCTCTCGTGGAGGTCAGGTACCCTTTGCTCCGAGATGGTTCCGCTGCCAGGCTCCCACTAGCTGGCAGAGCAGGTTGACCTCTCGTGGAGGTCAGGTACCCTTTGCTCCGAGACGGTTCCGCTGCCAGGCTCCCACTAGCTGGCAGGGCAGGTTGACCTCTCGTGGAGGTCAGGTACCCTTTGCTCCGAGACGGTTCCGCTGCCAGGCTCCCACTAGCTGGCAGGGCAGGTTGACCTCTCGTGGAGGTCAGGTACCCTTTGCTCCGAGATGGTTCCGCTGCCAGGCTCCCACTAGCTGGCAGGGCAGGTTGACCTCTCGTGGAGGTCAGGTACCCTTTGCTACGAGATGGTTCCGCTGCCAGGCTCCCACTAGCTGGCAGGGCAGGTTGACCTCTCGTGGAGGTCAGGTACCCTTTGCTCCGAGATGGTTCCGCTGCCAGGCTCCCACTAGCTGGCAGGGCAGGTTGACCTCTCGTGGAGGTCAGGTACCCTTTTCTCCGAGATGGTTCCGCTGCCAGGCTCCCACTAGCTGGCAGGGCAGGTTGACCTCTCGTGGAGGTCAGGTACCCTTTGCTCCGAGATGGTTCCGCTGCCAGGCTCCCACTAGCTGGCAGGGCAGGTTGACCTCTCGTGGAGGTCAGGTACCCTTTGCTCCGAGATGGTTCCGCTGCCAGACTCCCACTAGCTGGCAGGGCAGTTTGACCTCTCGTGGAGGTCAGATACCTTTTGCTCCGGGATGGATTCCGCTGTTAGGCTCCCATCTAGCTGACAGGGCTGGTTGATCTCTCGAGGAAGCCAAGTTTGTTCCCCGAGAGGATCTCCTCAGCCAGGCTCCCACTAGCTGGTTGGGTCGAATGTGCCTCGGGGAGATCAAGTCCCACCCCCGAGAGGATCTCCTCAGCCAGGCTCCCACTAGCTGGTTGGGTCGAATGTGCCTCGGGGAGATCAAGTCCCACCCCCGAGAGGATCTCCTCAGCCAGGCTCCCACTAGCTGGTTGGGTCGAATGTGCCTCGGGAAGATCAAGTCCCACCCCCGAGAGGATCTCCTCAGCCAGGCTCCCACTAGCTGGTTGGGTCGAATGTGCCTCGGGAAGATCAAGTCCCACCCCCGAGAGGATCTCCTCAGCCAGGCTCCCACTAGCTGGTTGGGTCGAATGTGCCTCGGGGAGATCAAGTCCCACCCCCGAGAGGATCTCCTCAGCCAGGCTCCCACTAGCTGGTTGGGTCGAATGTGCCTCGGGGAGATCAAGTCCCACCCCCGAGAGGATCTCCTCAGCCAGGCTCACACTAGCTGGTTGGGTTGAATGTGCCGCGGAGGGAGTAAAAGCCCCTTTGCTCCGATGAGGATCCCGCTGTCAGGCTCTCACTAGATGGCAGGGCCGGTGGTACCTCTCGTGGAGGCTAAGTATAATTTACCTGGAGGGGGTCTCGCCACCCAGGCTCCCATAGCTGGCATGGCAGGTTGACTCCCCGGTGAGGCGCGCAAGGAAATTACACTCAGCGAATACGTTGGGTTGGACATTTCTTTCCGAGTTTGTGCCAACCTCGAAAAGAGCGGGGATTGTGTACAACCCCGTATTCGCCCCTGTATAGTTTTAAACTTTTGAGAGATTTTGCACTCTCGGTAGTCAATTTTGGCTCTGTCTTGGAAACATACTAGTAGGGGGAGGAAAAGTCTACCTCCCCCCAGTGGCCCTCTTTTGGGGGGCGGGTGCGACAAGTTGGCTAGCACCCGCCCCCGTCCCGATAGGTGCTTGGCGGCCTAGTGGGGCGAGACCAGCCGGGGGCCAGGGTCTCGCCCCCGCCTCCTGCCGGGCGGCCTGGTGGGGCGAGACCGGCCGGGGGCCGGGGTCTCGCCCCTGCTCCTTCTAGCCTGGCGGCCTGGTGGGGCGAGACCGGCCGGGGGCCGGGGTCTCGCCCCTGCTCCTTCTAGCCTGGCGGCTTGGTGGGGCGAGACCGGCCGGGGGCCAGGGTATCGCCCCTGCTCCTTCTAGCCAGGCGGCTTGGTGGGGCGAGACCGGCCGGGGGCCGGGGTCTCGCCCCTACTCCTTCTAGCCTGGCGGCCTGGTGGGGCGAGACCGGCCGGGGGCCGGGGTCTCGCCCCTGCTCCTTCTAGCCTGGCGGCCTGGTGGGGCGAGACCGGCCGGGGGCCGGGGTCTCGCCCCTGCTCCTTCTAGCCTGGCGGCTTGGTGGGGCGAGACCGGCCGGGGGCCGGGGTCTCGCCCCTGCTCCTTCTAGCTTGGCGGCCTGGCGGGGCGAGACCGGCCGGGGGCCGGGGTCTCGCCCCTGCTCCTTCTAGCCTGGCGGCCTGGTGGGGCGAGACCGGCCGGGGGCCGGGGTCTCGCCCTTGCCCCCCTGCAGTTTTACCTTCTTGCCCTCGGGGGGAATTTCCCCTTTACCCTCCGGCCTGGCTGTTTTCTATTGGCCCGAGGCCTTTTGGCCGTAGGGGTATTTTGGTCATTTTACCCCCAGGACTTGGAAAAACTATAAATAGACCCCCTTGGGTGCCTTGGAGAGGGGGGATTTTCTTAGCTTCCTCCTCCCTTAGCTTCCTCTTGGTAGAGTAGAGAGAGCTCTCCAAGGCGCCCAGCCTAGCCCTTTGGTAAGGGAGGGGAAGGGCTCAGGTAGCCTTCCGGGTGTGAGGTGGGACCTCCGCGCTAGAGCCGAGGGTCTGTTCATAGTCTCCTAAGTCTCCGGTCCGTGACGTTCTCTCGAGTGTAGTAGGTGTGAGGTCACCCCTTTCAGGGACCCCGAACTCCCCAGAGGTCAATTTTGGCTTCAACAATTATGTCATCTACATATATTTGGACTAGTATTACTTTGCCTCTGGATTCCCTAAGGAATAGAGTCTTGTCTATTTTCCCCCTTGTGAACTTATTCTCAATGAGGAAACTAGACATGGTTTCATACCAAGCCCTAGGGGCTTGTTTTAACCCATATAATGCTTTCCTAAGTCTATAGACATGATTAGGTTGAGTTGAATCAACAAAACCTGATGGCTGCTCCACATAGACTTCCTCTTTAAGATTACCATTTAGAAATGCTGACTTGACATCCATTTGGTAAACTTTAAATCCTTGAAAGGTTGCATAGGCCAGGAACATCCTTATGGCATCCAGTCTGGCTACTGGAGCAAAGGTTTGATCAAAGTCAATACCTTCTTCCTGCCTATATCCTTTAACAACCAATCTTGCTTTGTTCTTAATGATGACTCCATGCTCATCCATTTTGTTCCTAAAGATCCACTTGGTTCCAATTATGTTGTGGTCTTTTGGTTTAGGAATAAGCTCCCAGACCTTGCACCTCTTGAACTGATTCAGCTCTTCTTGCATTGCCTCAATCCAATGAGGGTCTAGGATGACTTCTTCAAACTTCTTTGGTTCAACTTGGGATAGAAAACTTGAAAAGAGCACTGCATTCAGATTTCTGCTCCTTGTTTGTACCCCTTGTCTTGGATCACCAATGATTTGTTCTGCTGGATGATCTCTAAGATGCCTATTGGCTGGAGGCATCCTTGCTTCAGGTTGAACTTCTTCAACTTCTTCATCTTGATGTACTCCTTGGACTTCATCTGCATTTGGTACATGTAGTACTCCCCCTGGACAACAACCACTATCTTCTACTTGCTGTCTTGCAGTAGGTTCTTCTTCTAAAGAGAGCTTGTCCATCTTATTTGTTATACATGTGGAGCTGCATATACTACTAGACAACTCATTGTTAATAAGTCTAGTTTCATCAAATACTACATGTACAGATTCTTCTACAACTTGTGTAGTCAAGTTGTAGACTCTATAAGCCTTACTGTTGTTGCTATATCCAACAAAAATTCTCTCTTGGGACTTGGCAGCAAACTTAGTCAAGTAAGACTTTCCATTGTTAAGTATAAAGCACTTACAACCAAAGATCCTGAAGTAGGATAGGTTTGGTTTTCTGCCTTTCACAACCTCATAGGGGGTCTTGTTGTGGCTTTTAGTTATGGTAGCCCTATTAATAACATGGCATGCAGTATTCACTACCTCAGCCCAGAAGTATTCTGGTAGTGATGTATCACTTAATAGGGTCCTACCAGCCTCAATCAAGGTTCTATTCTTCCTTTCAGCAATGCCTTTTTGCTGAGGTGTTCTTGGTGAAGAAAACTCTTGAAATATCCCAAATTCTTCACATAGTTTTGTCATACTATCAGACTGAAATTCAGTGCCATGGTCACTTCTTATTTTGACCACTGCACTATTTAGTTCATTCTGAATTTGTTTAACAAAGCTATGGAAGACACTAGGTGTTTCAGATTTCTGTCTAAGGAAGAACACCCAGGAAAACCTTGAGTAGTCATCTACAACTACTAAGGTATAGACCTTCCTACCTAGGCTGTGAACTGGCATTGGACCAAAGAGATCCATATGCAAGAGGTATAAACACCTCACAACATCTTTGTTTTCAATGCTTCTAAAGGTGGATCTAGTCTGCTTGACCTTTTGACAAGCTGAGCAAATACCATCTTTAATACACTTAACTTGAGGACCATTCCTCACTAACTCTTTACTAAAGAGTTTGTCAATTGTCTTGTAGTTTAGATGGGCTAGCCTCTTGTGCCATTTGACACAATGAGAGACTGTCTCATCAGCTACAAGACATACTGGAGAACCATTGTTCTCAACCATAATGTCTAAGCAATAGACATTCCTTTTTCTATAACCAGTCAAAATGATCTCTTGATCATTTGACCTCCTGATATGACAACCATCTTTCACAAATGAGATGTCATATCCTACATCACTCAATTGACTTATACTAATAAGGTTATGTTTCAAACCTTTAACATAGGCCACTTAAGTAATTGTAATATAGGAGTTATATATGTTACCAAAACCCTTGATGATCCCTTTTTCAGATCCACCAAAGGTGACTTTTGGACCATCCTTTATAGGTGTGTAGTCCTTTAGTAAACCCCTTGTTCCAGACATATGTCTGCAACATCCACTGTCCAAGTACCATATAGGGGCATGGCCACTTGGACTCACCTGCAAAACAGATTAGTGAACCTTAGAACCCAAAGAATTCTTGGGTCCTTGGTACTGGTTAGTTTGCTTCCTAACAAAGCTACCTGCAGGTTTTCCAACAGGCAGTTTGCTACTCACTTTGGCACTAGCATTGTGCCAACAGTCCAATACAAAGTGGCCTACCTTGCCACAGCACCAACACTCAAACTTATTGTACCTTTGCTTAGGTACAGTCTTAGCTGTTTTATCTGCAGCTGACTTGTTGAGAGTTGGGGCTTTGCCCTTGGACTTGGACTTGACAGTCCATGCAAGTTTAGTAAACCCCAGACCAGCTTTACCTTTGTGATGAACTAATTCATCAATTAAGGGTAGAACTCACTTAGGTTTAGAAAACCTAGCAACCAAATCTTTCTCCTTCTGAAGACTAATCTCCAGACTCTTGATTTGATCATTATTAAATGATATAGTCCCCATCTGAATCACAGTTATGTGCTTCAGTCTGGCTATCTCATTTAGCTTTTGATCAAACATCTTCTTATAATCAGTTGCAGTCATTTTGAGACTTGCAATCTCCTTAGCTTGACTCTTGGCCAAGGATTTGCATTTCTTAAATGCTTGCAACAGAACTTTATATTCATCTATCAACTGATGAATATCCTCTTCAGACTCAGATGCACTCTCATCACTTGATGATGATGAATCTGATTCTGTACTGGCACAAGAAATTGAACTTAAAGAACAATGTTGTACCTTACTGGGTCCTGGCTGCTCCAGGATTTTGTCACTTCCTGTCAATGCCATCAGTCCTTGGCACTGACTGTCCTCTTGTTCATATATAGAGTTCATGATCTGGATGAACTCTTCTTATTCTTCCTCAGCAAACAGTCCTATATATGCCTCAGCATCTGACTCAGTTTCTGATGAAGAAATGTCTGACAGGCTCTTACCCTTTTTGGCAACAAAAGACTTTTCCTTCTTGCCCTTGTATTGAGTCTTTTTCTTGTCATTAGACTCCTTCCTTTTCTCTGGACAGTCTGCAACAACATGTCCTTGTCTATTACAGCAATAACATACTATTTTTGAAAGAGTTGCTTTGCTAGACTTAGTCTTTTTCCTGTCTTTCTTTGAAGACTTTTTATTCTGATAATAGTCTTCCTTTCCCTGTGAAGTAGATGGCCTTGTCCTCCACTGTTTCTTCTTTAAGAACTTCTGGAAATGTCTTGTGAAGGCAGCAAAGTCCTCATCACTTTCACTGCTTTCAGACTTTCTGCTGCTTTCTGAATTATCTGACTCAGTTTCAGCAACCTTTGGAGGTAGAGTTGGTGACTTACTTCTGTACTTTCTGGGGGCTTCTGTTTTGAAGGCCACTGTCCTTTCTTTATGTTCACTTCTTGTTGATTTTTCCTCTTCTTTCCTCACCATTAACTGCATTTCATAGGACAGCAGTTTGCCAAACAGTGTTGGTGGAGGAATTTCTACCAACTTTGTCATTTCCCTAATAACACAGATCTTGATGTCCCAATCTTTTGTGAGGGACCTTAGAAACTTATCATTAAGTTCATAATTACTGAACTCTCTGCCATAGGACATGAGCTCATTCGCAATCCTGTAGAACTTCTTATAGCATTCAGTTATGCTATCAGCTTTACCTTGTCTAAAACTTTCATATTCTTGGTTTAGCAATGATTTTCTGTCTTGTCTTACTTCTTCAGAACCCTCCATGTACACAATAAGAGTATCCCACATCTCTTTAGCTGTCTTACAGTGTATCAAATTCTGAAAAGTAGCATCATCTATGACACTCACAATAATGTTTTGAGCCCTCTTATCCATAGTGGCTAGAACAATTTCATCCTTTGTCATTTCAGAGAAATCCTTAGGTGTTCTCTGATTTGCATCTAAGACTGAAACCTTCATAGGCACATATGGCCCTTCTTTCACTGTGATATAAATCCTAGGGTCTGAGTCTTTCATAAACAGTCTCACCCTTTCCTTCCAGATACCAAAGATCTCTTTCCTACATATGGGTAGCTTCATGGATCCCAATTCCTTGTGATTCTCAGTGGAACCCATGGTTCTTGATTTTCTTGAGTCTGTAATTTTACTTAGACTGAATCTGCCAATAGGATCTACTCAGACAGTTATGTCCCTTTGAGTAACCTGCCTCTGATACCACTTGAAAGATATTGTACCTAAACACCTAGAGGGGGGGGGGGGGGTGAATAGGTGACTTGAATCTTGTTAACTTTTTTAGGCAGAATCCAGATTATAACACAGAATTATATCTACTTTATCACAGCACACATTCAGCAATCACAGAATTCCACAGCACACAGTAGACACACAGTTTTATAGTGGTTCCCCAAGGTTTGGGTACATCCACTTCCCCCCTTCGCCTATCTAGCAGTGTACTAGATTCGGTCAAACTTCTCCACTATCTCAGATCCTCAGATCTTACACTCAGAACCCACAACACAGGTTCTTACACCTCAGGCCCAAGGCCCTACAACTCAGCTTCTTCACAAAGCCTACACTCAGCCACCAAGGCCTACACTCAGCCACCAAGGCCTACACTCAGCCACCACAGGCCTACACTCAGAGATTCCAATCTCCTACACTCAGGCACTCAAGCCCAACACTCAGCATTTATAATTACAGGCTTACAAGACTCAGATCCCTAAGGATCCTACAAGATAATAAGAATACAAAAATGTGTAACTCAGCAACTCAGAGCAAAGAGAGAAGAGTTGTGAGTTTCTTGATGAGTTCTTGGAAGAACTCAGCTGAAATCAATCTGACTTGGCTTTCTTCAAAGCTTCTTGAATGTAGAACACAATAAGATTGACCTCTTCTGCAGTTGATCCTTGATCTCTGCTGCTTAAGATTCAGAATAAATCTGAACCCTTCTTCTTCAGCCTGGTTCCAATGGCTGACTTCTTGGATGGAGCTCTCTCTCTCCAACTTCTTAGATCTTCACTAGATTCTTCAAGGAATAACTAGATCTTCTTTATATTACTTGATGTGTTGATCATCAACTTGGACAACCTCTTTCTGTAGACAGCATAAGCCTATTTATAGGCCTTCTTCATGGTAACCGGCTGGTCCGGTTCATAACTGATTTCTGACAACTCTGACAGGTGCAGTAGACCGGCTAGAATGGCAGCTGTCAAGTCATCCAGTCAGTTCTTGAAAATTCTGTAACTGTCTGTAAGTGTCGAGACTGTCTGTCTTTAAGTGTCGACACTTATAGACCAAGTGTCGACACAAGTTGTCTAAGTGTCGACACTAGTCTACAAGGTGTCGACACAACTCCTTGTGTTGTAGATTTTATATCTCGACACTGCTTCTTCTTCATGTGTCGACACTGAAATTGAGTGTCGACACAAGTACTTGTACTTCAGTATATTGCTGAATTCTTGTAAGTGTCGACACAACTCCTTTGTGTCGACACATCTTCATGTGTTGAACTTGTCAGTGTCGACTCCGCATCCCTGGTGTCGACACAATGACTCCAAGTGTCGACACTGCTTGCCTGGGTGTCGACACAAGTCTTCTTAAGTGTCGACACTTTGCTCCTGGGTGTCGACACATGGACTTAGAAACTTTTTCTTCTTTCCTGTAAATACTTAACCTGCACAAGTAAACTCAAAACACATCAAATACATTTTGATGTATATCATTGAGTTGGGTGAGGCTTCTTCAAATCCGGTACATTTAAACCAATGTACCCAACAGTTGGCACACATGAGTGACATCCAGCACTGCTAGCTAGGTGAGAGCCTGGCAGCGGGATCTGCTCGGGGTCTGAGTAGACGCCCTCGAGTGATATCCAACCCTACCAACTAGGTGAGAGCCTGGCAATGGGATCTGCTCGGGGTCTGGGTTGACACACACGAGTGACATCCAGCCCTGCCAGCTAGGTGAGAGCCTGGCAGCGGGATCTACTCGGGGTCTGGGTAAACGCCATTGAGTGACTTCTAGCCCTGCCAGCTAGATGAGAGCCTGACAGTGGGATCTGCTCGGGGCCTGCTAAGTGAAATCTCCACCTACTCATATGAATCATTGTAGGAGATTTGGCATATGAAGAAGCTTCATTAGGAAAAGGGAACCATTTACATATCTTACGGGTAAAAGCACTTCAAGTTATCACAACTCCATGGGAGACTCAGGGACTCGCCCTCCACATGCCGGAGGCAATACCCTCCTTATTTCAATGTCTCTTTTACAATGTATGGACCCTCCCAGTTGGGGTTGAGCTTCCTCACAGCTGCTGATCTTCCCGCTACATCTACCTTCTTTAAGACCAAGTCCCCCTTCGCAAATTATTTGATTCTGACGTGCTTGTCAAAGTACTTAGCCATTCTCCTCTTCACCTCTTCCTGTCGGATGGCGGAGAGGTCACGCAGCTCCTCCACCACGTCAAGGGAGAGCCGCAACTCCTCCTCGTTTTCAGTCGACCATTCTTCTCTGCCTTCCTGCGCCGTGACCACCTTAGGCGTCTGGACTTCAAATTCTATGGGGAGTACTACCTCACATCCATGGGAGAGCTTGAAGGGGGTCTCTCCTGTGGCTGTGTTGGGGGTAGTTCTCAGGGCCTAGAGGACCGAGGGAAGCTGCTCCACCCAGCTTCCCTTCAGGTTTTCAACCTTCTTCAGAGGGTTCATAATAATCTTATTTGCCGCCTCCACTTGCCCGTTGCTCCTGGGGTGGTGGACCGAGGAAAATCTGAGGTCAATTCTGAGCTGCTCGCAGAAGCTAATGAATTTCGTGCTGGCGAACTGAGGCCCATTGCCCGTGACAATGGCCTGGGGTAGACCATGGCGGCAGATGATCTCCCACCAAACAAAATTTCTGACGACTTGGGAGGTCACCTTAGCCAGCGCCTTCACCTCCAGCCACTTGGAAAAATAATCTATCATTACCAACAGGAACCTCCTCTGCCCGCTATCCTGGAGGGACGGTCCAACCAAATCCATTCCCCAAATTGCAAAGGGCCAGGAGGCCGTGATGCTCTTGAGGCGCTGAGCCGGTTATAGTTGGAGGGTGGCAAACAACTGGCATTTGTGGCACCTCTTTGTGAATTCCACAACGTCGTGGCACAGGGTAGGCCAGAAGTATCCTTGTCTGACAATCATCCCTTCCAGGGTCCGGCTCCTGGAGTGGCTCCCACACTCCCCGGAGTGGACCTCTTCCAAGATCCTATTCACTTCCCTCTTGGCCACGCAACGGACCAGCATCCCCGAGAGAGTCTTCCGATACAATTGCCCGTCCCGAAGGAGATAGTACACCGACTTGTATGTTGAAATTTGTGAAGTGGAAGTGGGTGACGGGACAGGCCGGGCGGCCTGGGGCGGACAACTTTGGCGGACTAGGCGGACTGGGCGGACTGTGATCTGCGGCCTGGTGGAAGGTCTAGTGGAAAGCCGGCTGTCTTCTGAGTGGCTTGTTGCATGGAGTCCGCGGACTATGCGGCCTGGTGTCTGCGGATAGGGTGTTTGCTGATTGGCTTTGCCAAGGAGCGGCCTGAGCGGATGGAGGCTTGCGGACTGGTGCATTGCTCAGTGGCCGCGGGTGCAAGCTTGTGCTGATAGGCGGGTTGGCTCATGTCCGCGGGAAGCTTGCGGACTTGAGTGTCCGCGGTGTGGGCTGTTGCGGACTGGGCTTAGAGCTTGGCTGAGGCCTTGTCGAGCTCTAGTGGCACAACAGGCATTTTTGCTGTGGAGATCGATTGACGGACTGGTTTTGGAGTCCGAGGATGCTGCTGCATTGGATAGGAGTGCGAGGAGCTCGCGGACTGATGGCGGTCTGTGCTAGGGTGTTTAGCGGACGGGAGTTTGTGTCCGTCATGCTCGCATTGGCCTTTGATGGTTTTGGACTTGGTCACACTTTGTGCCAAGACCATAGTGTCCGCGGTATCCGCCAAGTCCGCTGTGACCGGGCGGACTGTTGCTGTCTGCCTTTGGTCGTGGACTTGTGGCGGATTGAGGTGTGAGTCTTGCGGACTGCCTCGGGTTGGTGCGGACTGCCATTGAAGGGGGTTGCTGTCCTGCAGTGGTTGGAGCTGTGCGGGCTGATGCCTTGTCCGCATAGCTTGGGCAGACTGGAGAGGGTTCGTCAATGGTTGTCGTGCTCCTTGCGGTTTTCCTTGGTATCCGGCTAAGTCCTTGCGGACTCGGCGGACGGAGGTTTGCTATCGCGCGGGCTGGGGCGGTGTCGCTATCTCTTGGGCGGTGACCACACTCCTCACCTTGCCTATAAATAGGACCCCCTGGCACATCTACAGTAACCTATGTAACTTGAGTGAACAGTAAGTTGGATTGAGCGAAGTGCTGCGGTCTCTGTTTGTCAGTCCGTGCGGATTGTTCAGTGCTGACGTTTGCTGTGTGCAGGTCGCGCGGGTAGCTTCAAGGAGCCAGGAGTTTGGTTGTGACTTCGGTCAAGTACTTGGAAGTGTGCGGTCTCTGCGGATTCAGCAGGAGGTCGCTCTGCGACTTGTCAGCTCTGTTTCATCTTTGCTAGCTTCAATAACCTGTTCGCCGGCTTCAGGCGGGTAGGGGTGTTCCTCAGTTCAGGTTCAGCAGGAGGCGAATAACGGTGTGTCCTCAGTTCTGTTTCATCTTTGCTGTTGGCCGAGTAAGTCGGTATATGGCTGAACCAAGGCAATCTCATCTAGTGGCGGCGAAGGGAATTCTGAAGTATGTCAAGGCTTCTTCTGACATGGGACTCCTCTATAGAAGAGACGCGGAGTTTGCGTTGCTCAGGTACACGGATGCTGACTATGGCGGTGATTCGGATGATCGAAGGTCTACTTCAGGTTATGTGTTCACTTGCGGTTCAGCTAGCATCTCGTGGTGTAGCAAGAAGCAGGACTCAGTGTCAGTTTCAATCACGGAGGCGGAGTATAAGGCTTCGGCCTTGGCTGCTCGGGAAGCCGTTTGGTTGAGGAGGCTTATAGAGGATGTTCATGAAGAAGTGCAAGGGCCTACTTTACTCCGGGGTGACAATGAGAGTGCTCTCAAACTGGTTAACAATCCAGTGTGTCACGCCAGGACCAAGCATATAGAGATTGATCACCATTTCATCAGGGAGAAGGTGTTGGAAGGATCTCTGCTGGTCGGGCATGTTCGGAGTGAAGATAATCTTGCTGATATCTTCACGAAGCCACTGTCGAAGGGGCCTTTTGAACGCTTGCGCAGCTTGCTGGGCTTGGTCACCACTTCCCACTTCAAGGGGGAGTGTTGAAATTTGTGAAGTGGAAGTGGGTGACGGGACAGGCCGGGCGGCCTGGGGCGGACAGCTTTGGCGGACTAGGCGGACTGGGCGGACTGTGATCTACGGCCTGATGGAAGGTCTAGTGGAAAGCCGGCTGTCTTCTGAGCGGCTTGTTGCATGGAGTCCGCGGACTATACGGCCTGATGTCTGCGGATAGGGTGTTTGCTGATTGGCTTTGCCAAGGAGCGGCCTGAGCGGATGGAGGCTTGCGGACTGGTGCATTGCTCAGTGGCCGCGGGTGCAAGCTTGTGCTGATAGGCGGCTTGGCTCATGTCCGCGGGAAGCTTGCGGACTGGAGTGTCCGCGGTGTGGGCTGTTGCGGACTGGGCTTAGAGCTTGGCTGAGGCCTTGTCGAGCTCTGGTGGCACAGCAGGCGTTTTTGCTGTGGAGATCGATTGGCGGACTGGTTTTGGAGTCCGGGGATGGCTGCTGCGTTGAACAAGAGTGCGAGGAGCTCGCGGACTGATGGCGGTCTGTGCTAGGGTGTTTGGCGGACGGGAGTTTGTGTCCGCCATGCTCGCATTGGCCTTTGATGGTTTTGGACTTGGTCACACTTTGTGCCAAGACCATAGTGTCCGCGGTATCCGCCAAGTCCGCTGTGACTGGGCGGACTGTTGCTGTCTGCCTTTGGTCGTGGACTTGTGGCGGATTGAGGTGTGAGTCTTGCGGACTGCCTCGGGTTGGTGCGGACTGCCATTGAAGGGGGTTGCTGTCCTGCAGTGGTTGGAGCTGTGCGGGCTGATGCCTTGTCCGCATAGCTTGGGCGGACTGGAGAGGGTTCGTCAATGGTTGTCGTGCTCCTGGCGGTTTTCCTTGGTATCCGGCTAAGTCCTTACGGACTCGGCGGACGGAGGTTTGCTATCGCGCGGGCTGGGGCGGTGTCGCTATCTCTTGGGCGGTGACCACACTCCTCACCTTGCCTATAAATAGGACCCCCCTGACACATCTACAGTAACCTATGTAACTTGAGTGAACAGTAAGTTGGGTTGAGCGAAGTGTTGCGGTCTCTGTTTGTCAGTCCGCGCGGATTGTTCAGTGCTGACGTTTGCTGTGTGTAGGTCGCGCGGGTAGCTTCAAGGAGCCAGGAGTTTGGATGTGACTTCGGTCAAGTACTTGGAAGTGTGCGGTCTCTGCGGATTCAGCAGGAGGTCGCTCTGCGACTTGTCAGCTCTGTTTCATCTTTGCTAGCTTCAATAACCTGTTCGCCGGCTTCAGGCGGGTAGGGGTGTTCCTCAGTTCAGGTTCAGCAGGAGGCGAATAACGGTGTGTCCGCGCGGCCTCGCGACTTCGGCGGACTCTGTGGCTATTCGGCGGATTGCAGCGTAGCTTGGGTGATCTCAGCGGACTCGGCGACCTTGGCGACCGCGCGGTCTCGGCGGACTCCGGTGCTGTTCGTCCGGCTTGTTTTTTGGTGCTTTCTGTTTACAGCTGTTATACTAGCGAAATCATGTCTCGCTATGTATGCCTCGTGTTGTAAAGAAGTGAATGAATAAAGACCTGCTTGTGCTTCCATTGTTTGTTGGGTTTAACCTTTGGTCCTTGGGTTCTGCTGGTTCAACGTGCGAACTGGGTAGTTCCGAAGATATTAATTTGGCGTTTGGGCTATCTTGCTGACCACGTTGAGAAAATTTAACATGTGGCACCTCTTTGTGAATTCCACAATGTCGTGGCACAGGGTAGGCCAGAAGTATCCTTGTCTGACAATCATCCCTTCCAGGGTCTAGCTCCTGGAGTGGCTCCCACACTCCCCGGATTGGACCTCTTCCAAGATCCTATTCACTTCCCTCTTGGCCACGCAACAGACCAGCATCCCCGAGAGAGTCTTCCGATACAATTCCCCGTCCCGAATGAGATAGTACGCCGACTTGTATGTGAACTTCTTCTTGTCCATCCCCTATGGATACTCCCTTGTGGAGAGGAAAGTCATGAACGGGTCCATCCATGAGGGGTGTTGATCCACCTCCATCAGATCCCCCTCTTCAGTGGAGGGGAGGAACATATCAGTAATGGTACCCCCACCCGAGGACCGTACTTTGCTAGTTGATTGATCTGCTCATTCTCTTCCGTGGGCACGTGTCGGATGGAGAAGGTCTGAAACGTGTCGATGACCCCCTTCATTTTTGCTAAGTACAGCCGGAGGGTAGGCTCTCTCGCCTCGAACTCCCCATTGATCTGGGAAGCCACCACCATGGAGTTAGTGAGGACCTCCACGTCAAGCACCCCCAGCACTCTGGCCAGGCGCAGCCCTGCTATTACGACCTCGTATTCTACCTAGTTGTTAGTGATGGGGAAGTGTACCACCACTGTTTGCTCAATTCTCGTCCCATGGGGGCTTTTAAGATTACCCCCACCCCCAAGGAATGTTTCCACGAAGCGGCATCTACCTTTACCTTCCACGAAGTCGGACGAGTGAGCTCTTCTGACGCTACCTCGACCACGTAGTCAGCCAAAAAGTCGGCCCTTGCTTTGGCCTTGATCGAGAGGCGGGGGATGATGGAGATGTTGAACTAACTCAATTCCACCGACCACTTAGCTATCCTGCCCAAATGCTCCACCCCCTCAAAGATATTGTGGAGGGGATGGTCAGTCACCACTCGGATGGAGTGTTCCTGGAAGTAGGGTCGGAGCCTCCGGGCCGAGATGACAAGAGAGAAGGCCAGCTTTTGCAAGATCGGATATCGAAGCTCGGCCTTCTCGAGTACCTGACTCACATAGTATATGGGGGTTTGCCTCTTCCCAACTTATCGAACCAGGACGGAGCTCAGGGCTGTTGTACTATGGAGGTCGGGCGGTCTGTTACTGTTCGGAGACGGGGCGGTCTGGCGGTTTATCCTAGTCGGCCTGTCTGTTGGGTTGTTGCTATTTGGGTTCCCAGCGGTCTGGCGGTTTGTCTCAGACGACTTGGAGACCGGGCGGTCTAGTGGTCTCCTTTGGCGTCTTGCTCTCTGTGGCGCTTATTCTCTCCTCCTGTTGGTTGTCGGGCGGTTAACCGGCTTGTCTAACCGCACGACCTGTTCGGTTTACCTTTTTGTAAAGCCGCATATACTTGTAAATTTTTAGTCATACATTGCTTAATTGTAATCTCTCTCATCTCCTCCATTCTATAAAAGGGAGGCTATACCATTATAATTAATACCTTTTTTGGATAATAAAGTTTGAATTACTTCAAATTTTCCGTCTGCTTTTTCCTGTTCGCACATGGTATCAGAGGGACTCGATCCTTTCCTCCTGATTGTGTGAGTGCTCTCTGTCCGCGCAGCTTGTTTCTTCCTGCGACCTGTCTTCGCGGCTTGTTTCTTCTTTCCGCGACCTGTCTTCGCGGTTTGATTCCTCTTTGACCGTTGTCCTGTTCGCGCGGCTTAATTCTACCTTACTGCCCTTTATGTTTACGGCCTCTTACTTCCTCTTTATTACCACACACTTTGCTTAGTCGCTGGCTCCCCTTTTCTTGCCCCTCCTCTTCTTTGTCTCTGCGACCTGTCCTTAAGTCTTCGCGACCTTGTTAGTCTCTCTCCTTCTAGTGACTTCTCCTTCTAGCCGCGACTTGTTTCTCTCGCTGCTGTCTTCTATAGCCAACTCTGATATCTCCACCGCCACTCCTCCCATTTCTGCTCATCCTCCTACACCTCCCACTTCTTCTGGTAATCTTGGCATCGCTTCCAAGCTTATTGGTCCCAACTATCCAGATTGGAGTGTCTCCTTCACCTTCCTCCTCCGCTCTCAACGCAAACGTCATCATCTTACAGATGACCCTCCTCCGTATGATTCCCCTCTCTTTGACGATTGGGATGCCAACGATGCTCTTGTCCGCACATGGCTGGCTAACAGCCTCTGATGAATGCGTCCCTGTCATCCATCATGATGAAACCGTCAAGGCCGCTTGTCTAATACCCCTTATCCGTCGCATAGCATATAGGAGTAGGTTCGGCCAGGGCCCGATGCCATATACCACAGACAGACCGGGTGGTTACTCAATGGAAACCATCCAACCAATCATAACGTCCTACACAGAGCATTTTAGCGGAAGCAGTTTTATAAGTTGCAATTAAAAGAACCCAACACCAAGCATGAATGTCCACTAATACTCCAAATAGGAATGTAGTACATACACAAGTACTGGCCTTAAGACCTTACAAATGGTTTACTCTTAATACATGTTTTCCATACCACGGCACGCAGGCCGGTCATACATGAACAAAAGCAAGTAAACACTCCAATTAGGCCTTCGAGGGCCGGCTTTGCAATTTGGGCTTTAGCCCGCTATTGATCGCTTGGTCCAGCAGAACCTGCAAGCAACAAACCACCACACGGTGGCAAATAAAAGGCAACGGTCAGCAATGCTGACCAAATTATAACGATCCCGCCCCCAACTCGGGGCGGCGATGCTCCTTCCTTGCATTTTATTAGTATAAACAGGCATTATGGTAATGTCACAACATCACAGGCATAGGCTCGCACAGACACACACCCCGTGCACTCAGGGCACATTCTCGGTGAACACGATCAAAGCCCGTCGACTCACCACCGTCCCCAGGACAGCCCAACAATGAGCAATTTGTCTTCCCGGCATGGGTCACGGTAATTTAAACCATAGACCGCCGAAGACCCTCATCTATGCCAATGGCTCCAACCGAACGACATAGAACGGGTTCGGTTCCATCTAACCTGTGCTCACATCGCAACGTTAATTTAAAACATATGCGCAGGTCAAACTTCTCCCGAGTACCGTTTCCATCACACTTCACATAACCCGGTTATGTTGAAGTTGGCTCCCAGGCCACCAAGTTGGAAAGATCACGCATCCGCCCAGTTTTCCAGGTGCACATTAGGGTTAATCCCCAAGGCTCCCTGTTGCAATCTACCAAGTAGAAAACCCGAAAAACAAACAATCGCACGAAGTATTCTCCGGCATTTATGCAATGCAACATCACCGATCCAGACCAACATGTCCGGATAGGCTTCACACATCATGCCTATGTCCGTTCTCGTTTACGGACTCTACACAACGGGGACTTTACATATCTACCCGAAGGAACGCCTCCAACTCACCGCAAACTCGCGAGAGCGGGCTTCCTATGCAAAAGAAGGAGAGCTTCACATGCTCAAGAAGAGGATCATTACCCTAGTGTTCTTCCTTGGCGCCATGGAAATGTAAGCGGATGAAAAACACTGCACTCTTTTTGCCTCCGTAGATCCGAAGTCGGTTCGCGATTTGGAGCTCCGAAGCTCCTCCAAAGACCGAATCTAAGCTTCTTCTTCCTCCTTTGCTCTCCTCTCTCTCTATACTTTAGAAAGAGAACCTCTCAAGTGAAATGAGGGTTTCAAGGGTCCAATCCCGGGTATATCCCAGTAGGAACAACCCCCAGCCATCGGATCCCAAATTAAAGAAACGAACGGCCACAATCCAGATCTGAAATGCAGAATCTGGGCCGAACACGGCCTGTGACATGCCCGTGTCTAGGGCCGTGTCCCTCATTCGCCGTCAAAATCGACGCATCTCGCAAAACACACGGGCATCCGACACGCCCGTGTTCGACCTGACACACCCATGTTCCAACTGACACGGACGTGTGGCCAGCCATGTACCCCCATCGACACATCCCCGAAAACAACCCGAGACTCACACGGGTCTTGGACACGCCTGTGTCCTATTTGACACGCCCGTGTCAAACCCGAACATGCCTGGGCTCCATCCGTGTTCACGGTCTCGACACTTCGTCGAGCGAAGTTCGTCGACCACACGACACGGCCTTGGACACGCCCGTGTCCTAGGCCGTGTTCCTTGTCTCGACACTTTGTCGAGCGAAAATGTCGACTCCCCGGGCCGATCGTCGACACGGGCTCGACACGTCCTAAGACACGCCCGTATCTCAGGCCGTGTGCCCCGTCTCGACACATCATCGAGCGCAAAATGTCGACCTTGCGGCCAAATCATTGACTCGAGCCTGACACGCCCTGGGACATGCCCGTGTCCCAGGCCGTGTGCCTCTTGCCAAATACCAGATTTGGCCCAAAACGCCTCCCGTCGCTCTTTTGAGTTTTGGGGCGTTACAACTCTCCCCCTCTTAAAAGAATTTCGTCCTCGAAATTTCATAAAGGAAAGAAACGTAAAACTTAAATGGTACCTGAGTGAAACAACTCCGGGTACTCCTCGAGCATAGTCCGCTCACGCTCCCAAGAGAGCTCCGCTCGACCGCAATTGTCCCAAAAGACCTTGACCATCCTGATCTCTTTATTGCTTAGCCACTTGACCTCCGATTCCTCAATCCGTACGGGCTTGACTTTTGTCGTCAACCCACTATCAATCAGCACTTGATCGACCGCGATCATTTGCGTAGGCTCTTGCACCGCCTTCCGTAGCACCGATATATGGAATACATCATGTATACCACTAAGCTCCACTGAAAGCTTCAACCGATAGGATGCTTCACCAACACGATCCAGAACCTCAAACGGCCCAAGGTACCTCGGGCTTAGCTTTTTCAATCGCCGCACCCGCGAGACACCCTTGAACGACTTGATCTTTAAGTACACCCAGTCGCCCACATCAAACGCCACGTTCCTGTGCTTGGCATTATAGTACTTTGCCTGATGGTCCTGAGTAATTAACAACTTTTCCCGAATGGTACGAACCAAAGACGTAGCATTTTCCACCTCTTGGCGCTTGTACAACTTTGACTCACCCGTTTCTAACCAAGACAACGGCGTGCGACATTTTCTACCATATAGGGCCTCGAAGGGCGCCATTTGAATACTCGCCTGGTAGCTATTGTTGTACGCAAACTCCACCAAATAAAGATGGTCTTCCCATTGCTTCCCAAAGTCCAAGACACACATGCGGAGCATGTCTTCCATAGTTCTGTTGACCCTCTCGGTCTGCCCATCCGTTTACGGATGGAAGGCTGTGCTGAATTTTAACTTTGTTCCCAACATTTGCTGCACTAGCCTCCAATCATTGGACGTGAACCGCCCATCTCGGTCACTCACGATGCTGCGGGGCACACCATGAAGCCGTACTATATTATCCACATATAGTTTTGCTAACTTCTCCACTGGATCATCCTTCCTATGCAGAATGAAATGCGACACCTTCGTTAGCCGATCTACGACCACCCAGATGGCGTCGTTCCCCTTTTACGACCTTGGCAAACCGTGCACAAAGTCCATTGTGATGTCGTCGAATTTCCACTCCGGAATAGGCAAGGACTTCAGAAATCCTCCCGGCTTTTGGCATTCCGCCTTCACCAAGGCGCAAGTTTGGCACTTCGCCACGTAGAGTGCCACATCTTTCTTCAAACCCGGCCACCAAAACAGTTTCTTAACGTTGTGGTACATCTTTGTGCTCCCCGGGTGAATCGAGTACTTGATATGGTGTGCCTCGTACAACAAATCCACCCGCAAACAGCCCACGCTTGGGATGCAAAGACGACCGTCTTTCCAAAGCAATCCTGCCTCCACAACGAATCAGTAATTTGACCCATCCAGAGCCTCTACCATGAACTGCTTCATATGGTCATCCAAATCCAATGCCTGCCGAATTCGATCAGCCAGGTCATATTGAACTTCAGTCCAGTTCAAGAGTGCTTCAGCACTTGACTGCTTATCTACACAAACAATCTCCAACGCCTCCAACTCCCGAACCAACCGCTCATCATGGAGTGACAGCCAATTGGCTTGAGCTGGGGCCTGTTGAAACATGTGAAGTGAAAGTGGGTGAATGGAAGGCTTGGGAAACCTATCCGTGCGGACTACGCGGACAGGGTTGGCGGACTGCTAGGTCGGCAGGGATGTTGCAGGCGGTTTGCTCTGTGGCGGCCTGGGCGGTCTGTTCGCGCGGACTATACGGACAGCAGCAGTGGTCTGACAGGCCAGTGTATGCTCAGCAGGCGGTTGACTCCCAGGAAGTAACCAGGCGGATAGGAATGCTATCCGCGGAGTCCGGCATGAAGCGGACTGAAGAACTGGAGCTCGACAGACCGGTTTGGCAGTTGCCTTGGTCTTGCTCTAGTGAAGCGGCAAGTGGAAGCCGCGGAGACCGCCGGTCAGTGCGGACAGAAGCTGGAGGTCGCCTGGTATGGCGGGCTAGATCCAGTGTCCTGCCAGTAAGTGCGGACTGGCCCTTGCGGCCAGTGGACTGGACTTGGTGGGAACTGAACCAAGTCCAGGTGGCTCAGTCCGGGGAGATCGCGCAGTGGAGCGCGTGCTGGTTTCTCAGTCCGCCAAGCGTAGTAGAAGTGCTGTTGCCTTGTTTGCTAGCTTGGGGAAATGCGGACTGGAGAATTGCTTGTGCAGGAGCGTGCGGACTGGAGCCAGAGTCCGCTGAGTCCGGTTGAGCCTTGTGATGAGGTTATGGACTCAGGGAAGCGGACTGGAGTTCGCTGTGTAAGCGAACTGGATCGGCGTGTCCGCTGAGTCCGGCAATGCCTTGGTGATTAGGCAATGGACTCGGGATGTGCGGACGGAAGCCGGGTGTCTGCAGAGTTCGGCAGGTGCCTTAATGGCGAGGCTGCGGGCTCGGGATATGCGGGCTGGTGCTGTGTCCGCGAATTTGCGGACAGTGCCTTAGTGGAGTCTGGCTGTGGTCCTGGCTTGGCCTCTGGCGGCAAGGCGGGCTGGATATTGGAGTCCGGCCTTGGAGAAGCTGGGGCGGACTGGCTATCTGCACAGGAGCGGCGAACTGGAATGTGTGTCCGCGGACTGGCGGACACACTTGTTCTTGCTGCGGGATGTGGCGGTGATCCTATCGGCTAGAGCGGTGACCATACTCATCATCGTGCCTATAAATAGGACCCATGTCACATCAGGAAAAACAGGACCTAGACCGAAGTAAGTGAACAGTAATTGAGCTCGCGTAAGTTGCTGCGGTCTGGACTTTGGTGTCCGCGCGGATAGAGAGTTGACCCGGTTGTGCTGTGCAGGTTGTGCGGATAGCGCTGGAAAGCCAGGACTTGGCTCTGATTGCGGTCAGGGACAGTGCGGACTCTGCGGTTAAGCAACAGGCGGTAAACAGCAGGTCGCGGATAGCGACCAGGTGGTCTTCTCTTTGGCAACTTGGTTCGGGGTTCAGGAAGTCGCCTGCTTCAGGCGGACTGTTCCATTCGGTGACGCAGCTTGTGCGGTCTGGTGGCTAGGCGACCTCGCGGTTAGGTGGCCTGCAGATCGGCGGAGAAGAGCTAAGCATTGGAATAAGGGGTGAGTTCGCGCGGCTTGGGTTGCGGTCTGGCGACCTGACGGACTGAGCGGACTCCACAGCAGTAGGTCGGTGGCTTGTTGATTGAGTCCGCGCGGCTTGTTTTTGTTCTTGTCTTTGTAACTGTCTCTGCTCTCCCGGTGTTGGGTTTTGGTGAAGCATGTCTCGCCATGTATGTCTCGCCTTGTAAAGAAGTTTGCTCTTGATCAATAAAGAAGCTTGTGCTGCATGTGTTGCTGGTTGTTACTGCTTTGTTGAGACAACCCCTGTTAACTCCACGATCCGGGAAAACTTTCAACATTATAAGTGGGCGTATCCTCCTTCGGTTTGTTGAGTTTTCAACAGGGTATCCAAGGGGGCGTCTGCGGTTTGTTGAATTTTAACATGGTATCAGAGGGAGGTTGTTGGAATGGTCAAGCAGTGGTCAACAAAAGTGGTTGCTCGGTTGAAGAGGAAACCAGTGGTAGAACCATGGCAGTGGAGGATGCATGTTGTCTTGGCATTGATCTTCTTACAGAGACGAACTTTGAAAGGTGGAAGTCCTGTATGAAGAGCTTTCTTCTTGGCGAGGACCTTTGGGAGGTTGTATGCGGAGCAGGAAGACAAGAGGATACTGCTGGCAATGCTGAGGCGATGAGAGCTTGGAAGGAGGCAAATGCGAAAGCTGAGTCTATTCTCAAGCAGGTGATCTCATCGGAGCTCTTGGACCATATCAGTGGATGTCGGTCAGCTGCGGAGGTTTGGACTTCCCTTGATGGGTTGTTCAGGAAGAAGGTGAAGGTTGCTGCTGATGATGGTCCCTCTACTTCGTATCAGGAAGAAAGGAGTGTTTCTCCTAGGCGTGATAGGAAGAGGAAGGAAGGACCACGGTGCTATAAATGCAAGCATCATGGTCATCTTCGGAAGGAGTGCAAGGTTGTCTTGCTCTCGGCGAACATAGCTCATGTAGGGAGGAAGGAGAAGAATGTAGTTGGGATATCAAATAGTTCTGGAGTTGATCGGAGGAATGCCAGTGATAGTGCTGCTATCTGGCATGAAAGACTGGGGAATGTAGGGATGGACAAGCTGAAAGCAATGGCGGAAAAAAGACTCGTAAGAGACTTGCCTAGATTGTCATCCTATGGCGATGGTCGGGGGTGTGCCGGATGTCAGGAAGGTGGAGCCTATCGCTTCATGGTTGACAAAGCACAATCCAGATGTAATGCACCATTGGCGGTTGTCCATTGTGCTCTGGTGGGACCGACCGTCACGGCCAGTCTTGGAGGCAGCAGGTTCATGCTGATATTGGTTGATGACTATTCTAGGTAAACTTGGGTATACTTTATGAAGAAGAAGTCCAACATGGTACGCTTGTTTGTGGAGTTCAAGAGGCTTGTGGAAGGCCAGCTTGGCCGGAGGATCAAGGTGTTGAGGACAAGTATCGGTGGTGAGTTTGGCTCAACCGAGTTCTCACGCTTTTGCAGGAAGCAAGGGATCCGGATGGAGCTTTCTTGTGGACATACTTCACAACAAGGTAGTATTGCAGCTCGGATGATCTGTTGGTTAACGGAGACCTGCAAGTGTTGGCTTCAGAGTAAAGGCGTTCCGAAGGCTCTTTGGGCGGAAGGAATAGCCTGTGCTGCTCATGTCATCAACCGGATGCCTCTTAATCCGATCATAGTGAAGACTCCTTATGAGCTGATGTTCGGAGTGAAGCCCTCAGTGAAGCACTGAAAGATATGGTACCTAAACACCTAGAGGGGGGGGGGGGTGAATAGGTGACCTAAACCTTTTTAAAACTTTGTTGGCAGCAAAACAGTTATCTCACAGATTTCTACAGCTAACAGCAATAACAAAATATAAACTGCTAATCCACAGCACAGCACAGCACAGCAGACACACTAATTTATAGTGGTTCCCCAATCTTTGGGTACATCCACTTTCCCCCTTCGCCTATCTAGCAGTGTACTAGATTCGGCCAAACTTCTCCACTATCTCAGAACCCAACTAGGTTCCTACACCTCAGGCCCAAAGCCTTACACTCAGCCACCAAGGCCTACACTCAGCCACCCAGGCCTATACTCAGCCAATCAAGGCCTACACTCAGCCAATTAAGGCCTACACTCAGAGTTCTTCAACTCCTACACTCAGGCAATCAAGCCCTACCCTCAGCCTTTATAATATAGGCTTACAATTCACTCAGATCCAATGGATCCTACAAGTTAAAATAGTATAACAACAAATAACTCAACAACTCAGAAAATAAGAGAGGAGTTGAGAGTTTCTTGCTGAGTTCTTGGAAGAACTCAGATAGATCCAAACTGATTTAGCTTCCTTCAAAGCTTCTTGAGTAGAACTGAATAAGTCTGAATCCTCTGCAGTTGTTCCTTGACCTCTGCTTCTTTAGATCCAGATGCTTCTGAATCCTTCTTCTCAGCCTAGTTCCAAAGACTGAATTCTTGGATGGAGCTCTCTCTCTCCACCTTCTTAGATCTGCAATTGGAATGCAAGATCTTCTTGTGTTTATTCTCTGTGTACAACTTGAATAATCTGATCAATTACTTTAATTATTCTCACTCTACTGTTTCTGTAAACAGTGGGTGCCTATTTATAGGCCCTCTTCATGGTAACCGGCTGGTCCGGTTCATAACTGACTTCTGACATCTCTGACAAGTGCTGTAGACCGGCTGGAACGGCAGCTGTCATGTCATCCAGTCAATTCTTGAAATTCTCTAACTGTCAGATAGTGTCGAGACTTTCTGTTCTTAAGTGTTGACACTTATAGACCAAGTGTCGACACATGTTGTGTAAGTGTCGACACAAGTCTACAAGGTGTCGACACAACTCCTTATATGTCTCGACACAGATTCTTCTTCAGGTGTCGACACTGAAATTGAGTGTCGACACAAGTACTTGAACTTCAGTAACTTGTTGAATTCTTCTAAGTGTCGACACATCTCCTTTGTGTCGACACATCTTCATGTGTTGAAACTTGTCAAGTGTCGACACTGCTTCTTGGTGTCGACACAAGTCTTCAATATTGTTTCTTCAGCTGAGTGTCGACACATTCCCTTAGTGTCGACACTTGTACTTAGAATATTTTGTAAACTTTTCTGTTCTCTGCTAAGTGTCGACACAGCTCCTTGTGTCGACACTTTCTTCAAGTGTAGAGTCTTCAACTGAGTGTCGACACATTGTGCTGGGTGTCGACACTTTCTTCAAGTGTAGACTCTTCTGGTTGTGTGTCGACACATTGTGCTGAGTGTCGACACAAGTCTTCAAGTGTTGACTCCTTTGATGGTGTGTCGACACATTGTGCTGAGTGTCGACACATACTTCAAGTGTTGACTCCGCTGATTGAGTGTCGACACTTGTACTTAGTCTCTGCAGAATTTTGCTGAGTGTCGACACAACTCCAAGTGTCGACACTTTCTGTTGTAGACTCAGCTCTTCTGGGTGTCGACACTTCTGCTAAGTGTCGACACAGCTTTTCTGCATTCTTCTTCACTGAGTGTCGACACAGCTCCTTGTGTCGACACTTTCTGTCTGGTGTCGACTCTTCTACTCAGGCGTCGACACAATTACTCCAAGTGTCGACACTGCTTGTCTGGGTGTCGACACAAGCTTTCTCAAGTGTCGACACTTTCCCTCTGGGTGTCGACACATGGACTTAGAAAGTTTTAGCTTCAGTCCAGTGAATACCTAACCTGCACAAGTAACTCAAACAAACATCAAATACATTATGATGTATATCATTGAGTTGGGTGAGGCTTCTTCAAATCAGGTACATTTGACCAATGTACCCAACAATCTCCCCCTATTTGGAGAAGTCATAACCCTTAGTCAATGATATACACCACTCATAATTAAAAATTATAAAATGATATAAAGCAGGTATATGTCAACCGGGTAAACTTAAACATGTAATAAAGCACACATGTATACTCATTCAGCATTACAGAACAAACAAGAATTAGACACATTCTTCTGAACAATCATGAAATATATTTATCAAAAATTGTTCAAACATTGTTTTTAATACATTTTCAATGTTTTACAAAAATGTTTAGATGTAACAGATTACAACATTCTTCAGTCTAATCTTAGTCTAATTCTGATCAGGTTCTTTTATAACTATTCCTTTCCCAGCTTGTACTTTGGCCTTTACAGCAGCAGCAGCAGCAGGCTCAGCATCAGCAGTCTTCTTTCCTTTGAGATCTTGCTTATCAGCCTTGATCTTTTGTCTCTCAAAGTAATGATAGGGCTTAGGAAAGTACTTGCTAGGCTCCACAGCTGTAGGAGGTAGCTTTCCTAACTTAGCCTTCCTTCTATGCTGGACAATGGCTTCCTGCCTAATCTCATGCTTCCTCCATTCTGCTTCTGAAAACCATTTGTTCCTTTCATGAGCATTGTCCTTGGCTGCTTTCCAGGCTGTGAGAATGATGTTCCTAGAAGTAGGGCTCCACTGTTCAAAATCTGGCTTCTGCTCAGCTAGTTCCCTAAACTTCTTCTTTGTCAGCCTTGTCTCTTCTTCCTTGTCCAATGCCTCTTGCATAGCTGCTGTAACAGGTTGAACAACCTTTTCCAGAACAACTTTGGACTCTCCAGCTGGGGGGCTATACATTGTGCTTACTTCTGCATGAACCATGTCAAAATCTGGAGGTGGATAAATCACCTGAGCGACTTCCTGTTGCTCACCTCCAAGATATGCACTTTGAATTCCAGATTCAGCAACATTATCATCATCACACAGGGGAGGATAGCCCAGTGTAGCTCTGATGGAGTTAGATATCCATTTGGCATGGTGGATAAATCTGGAGGTGGATAAATCACCTGAGCGACTTCCTGTTGCTCACCTCCAAGATATGCACTTTGAATTCCAGATTCAGCAACATTATCATCATCACACAGGGGAGGATAGCCCAGTGTAGCTCTGATGGAGTTAGATATCCATTTGGCATGGTCAGAGCTAGCTTTGACTAACACCCTCTCCCCCTTTATGACTTCTTGTGCAACATGGTCTCTCACATCATCCTTGTTGGGTACATTGGTCAAATGTACCTGATTTGAAGAAGCCTCACCTAACTCAATGATATACATCATAATGTATTTGATGTTTGTTTGAGTTACTTGTGCAGGTTAGGTATTCACTGGACTGAAGCTAAAAGTTTCTAAGTCCATGTGTCGACACCCAGAGGGAAAGTGTCGACACTTGAGAAAGCTTGTGTCGACATCCAGACAAGCAGTGTCGACACTTGGAGTAATTGTGTCGACACCTGAGAAGAAGAGTCGACACTAGACAGAAAGTGTCGACACTTGGAGCTGTGTCGACACTCAGTGAAGATGAATGCAGAAAAGCAGTGTCGACACTTAGCAGAAGTGTCGACACCTTGAAGAGCTGAGTTTACACAGAAAGTGTCGACACTTGGAGCAGTGTCGACACTCAGCAAAAGTCTGCAGAGTCTAAGTACAAGTGTCGACACTCAACACAATGTGTCGACACTATGCAGAAGAATCAGCACTTGAAGTAAGTGTCGACACTCAACACTATGTGTCGACACTATGCTGAAGAGTCAGTATTTGAAGAAAGTGTCGACACTCAGCACAATGTGTCGACACACAACCAGAAGAGTCAACACTTGAAGAAAGTGTCGACACCCAGCACAATGTGTCGACACTTAGTTGAAGACTCTACACTTGAAGACTAGTGTCGACACAAGGAGCTGTGTCGACACTTAGCAAAGAACAGAAAAGTTTACAAAATATTCTAAGTACAAGTGTCGACACTAAGGGAATGTGTCGACACTCAGCTGAAGGAACAAATTTGAAGACTTGTGTCGACACCAAGAAGCAGTGTCGACACTTGACAGTTTCAACACATGAAGATGTGTCGACACAAAGGAGTTGTGTCGACACTTAGAAGAATACAGTTAAAGAATGAAGTACAAGTACTTGTGTCGACACTCAATTTCAGTGTCGACACATGCAGAAGAATCTGTGTCGAGACATACAAGGAATTGTGTCGACACCTTGTAGACTTGTGTCGACACTTACACAACATGTGTCGACACTTGATCTATAAGTGTCGACACTTAAGAACAGAAAGTCTCGACACTATCTGACAGTTAGAGAATATCAAGAAGTGACTGGTTGACATGACAGCTGCCGATCCAGCCGGTCTACAGCAACTGTCAGAGAATTCAAAAGTCTGTTATGAACCGGACCAGCCGGTTACCATGAAGGAAGCCTATAAATAAGCACCCATAGTTTACAGAAAAAGAGAGACAAGATTGATCATTATCAGTACAAGTTGTGAGAATAATTGAAGTGGTTGATCAGATTAAATCAAGAAGATATACACAGAGGATCAACACAAGAAGATCTGGTAGTCCAACTGCAGATCTAAGAAGTTGGAGAGAGAGAGCTCCAATCAAGAATTCAGTCTTTGGAACTAAGGCTGAGAAGAAGGATTCAGAATCATCTGGATCTAAAGAAGCAGAGGTCAAGGAACAACTGCAGAAGATTCAGACTAATTCAGTTCTAACTCAAGAAGCTTTGAAGGAAGCTAAGTCAGTTTGGATCTAGCTGAGTTCTTCCAAGAACTCTTCAAGAAACTCTCAACTCCTCTCTTATTTTCTGAGTTGTAGAGTTAGCAATTGTATTTCTATTTTTACTTGTAGGATCCATTGGATCTGAGAGATTTGTAAGCCTATATTATAAAGGCTGAGGGTAGGGCTTGATTGCCTGAGTGTAGGAGTTGAAGAACTCTGAGTGTAGGCCTTAATTGGCTGAGTGTAGGCCTGGGTGGCTGAGTGTAGGCCTTGGTGGCTGAGTGTAAGGCTTTGGGCCTGAGGTGTAGGAACCTTGTTGGGTTCTGAGATAGTGGTGAAGGTTGGCTGAATCTAGTACACTACTAGATAGGCGAAGGGGGAAAGTGGATGTACCCAAAGATTGGGGAACCACTATAAATTAGTGTGTCTGCTGTGCTGTGCTGTGCTGTGGATTTACTGTTTATATGCTGTAATTGCTGTTAGCTGTAGAATTCTGTGAAATAGCTGTTGTGCTGCCAACAAAGTTTTAAAAAGGTTTAGGTCACCTATTCACCCCCCTCTAGGTGTTTAGGTACCATATCTTTCAAGTGGTATCAGAGCCAGGTTCCTCAAAAAGGACTAACTGTCTGAGGAGATCCAGTTTGGCAGATTCAGTATAAGTCAGGAAACAGTTTCAAGAAAATCAAGAACATGGGTTCTTCAGAGAATCACAAGGAATTGGGTTCAATGAAACTGCCCATATGCAGAAAAGAGACTTTTGGAATCTGGAAAGAAAGGGTAAGGCTGTTCATGGAAGCCTCTGACCCTAGGATCTACATCACAGTCAAAGAGGGGCCATATGTGCCCATGAAGATCTCAGTATTGGATGCAAATCAGAGGACTCCAAAGGATTTCTCTGAGATGACCAAGGATGAAATTGTCCTAGCCACTATGGACAAAAGGGCACAAAACATAATAGTAAGTGCCATTGATGATGCCACCTTCCAGAACCTAATTCACTGTAAAACAGCAAAAGAAATGTGGGATACCCTCATAGTCTATATGGAAGGTTCAGAAGAAGTTAGGCAAGATAGAAATTCCTTGCTTAATCAAGAATATGAGAGCTTTAGGCAAGGAAGAGGAGATAACATCACTGAATGCTATAAGAAGTTTTATAGAATTGTTAATGAACTCATGTCCTATGGAAGAGAGTTCACTAACTATGAATTGAATGATAAGTTCTTAAGGTCCCTAACCAAAGATTGGGACACCAAGATCTGTGCCATAAGGGAAATGGCAAAGTTGGGAGAAATTCCTCCTCCCACACTGTTTGGCAAGTTGTTATCTTATGAAATGCAGCTGTCAGTAAGAAAAGAGGAGGAAAAATCAACAAGGACTGAACACAGGGAAAGGCCTGTTGCCTTCAAGTCAGAAGTACCAAGAAAGGGCAGGACTAAGTCATCAACTCCTCCTCCAGAGGTAGTTGAATCAGAATCAGATGAGTCTGTGAGCACAAAGTCTACAAGCAGTGAAAGTGATGAAGACTTTGCTGCATTCACCAGACATTTTCAGAAATTCCTGAAGAAGAAACAATGGAGGTCCAGACCTTCATTTTCCAAAGGGAAAGAAGTCCAGTATCAGGAGAAAAAGCCTACAAAGAAGGACAAGAAAAAGACAAAGACTAGCAAGGCAACTGGGTCTAAGATTGTGTGTTACTGCTGCAATAGACAGGGTCATGTAATTGCAGATTGTCCTGAAAGAAGAAAAGAATCCAGTGACAAAAAGAAGACCCACTTCAAAGGAAAGAAGGAGAAGTCCTTTGTTGCAAAGAATGAGAAGACTCTTTCAGACATTTCTTCTTCAGACACTGAGACAGATGCTGAAGCCTACATTGGGCTATTTGCTGAAGAAGAAGAAGAGTTTATGCAGATCATGGAATCAATCTATGAACAAGAAGACTGTCAGTGCCAAGGACTGATGGCATTGACTGAAAGTACCAAAATCCTGGAGCAGCCAGGACCTAGTCAGGTACAAAATCCAACTCAAAGTTCAGATTCCTGTTCTAGTTCAGAGTCAGATTCATTCTCATCAAGTGATGGAAGTGTTTCTGAATCTGAGGGAGATATTCATCAGCTCTTAGATGAATATAAAGTACTGTTGCAAGCCTATAAGAAAAGCAAGATCCTAGCCAAAAGTCAGGCAAAGGAGATTGCTGATCTCAAGGCAGCTGCAACAGACTTTGAAAAACAGTATGATCAAAAACTTAATGAGGTAGCCAGGCTGAAACACATTACAGTGATTCAGATGGGTACTATCACATTTAAGAATGATCAAATTAAGAGACTGGAGATCAATCTTCAGAAAGAGAAAGAGCTAGTTGCTAGTTTTTCAAAACCTAAATCAGTGCTACCCTTGATTGATGAATTTGTTCATCATAAAGGAAAGGCTGGACTGGGTTTTGTTAAACCAGCTAGGACTGTTCAGGATCAGTCCAAGTCCAAGGGCAAAGCCCCAACATTCAATAAGCCTGCTGTAGTCAAGACAGCCAAGTCTGTACCTAAGCAAAGGTACAACAAGTTTGAATGCTGGTGTTGTGGCAAGGTTGGCCACTTTGCCTTGGATTGTTGGCACAATACCAGTGCCAAGTTGAGTAGCAAGTTACCTGGTGGAAAGCCAGCAGGTGGCTATGTCAAGTTGCAAACTAACAATCACCAAGGACCCAAGTTTACTTTGGGTTCTAAGGTTTATTAATTTGTTTTGCAGGTGAATCCAAGTGGCCATACCCCAACATGGTACTTGGATAGTGGATGTTCCAGGCACATGACTGGAACTAGGGGACTACTGAAGGACTACATTCCAATCAAAAATGGTCCTAAAGTGACCTTTGGTGGTTCTGAAAAAGGAATCATCAAAGGGTTTGGTAACATCTCTTCAAACCTTGTTACCATTACTCAAGTGGCTTATGTTAAAGGGTTGAAACACAACCTCATTAGTATAAGTCAGTTAAGTGATGTAGGGTATGACATCTCATTTGTTAAAAATGGTTGTCATATCAAGAGGTCAAGTGATCAAGAGATCATTTTGACAGGTTATAGAAGGAGGAATGTCTATTGTCTAGACATTATGGTTGAGAACAATAGTTCTCCTGTTTGTCTTGTAGCTGATGAGACAATCTCTCATTGTGTCAAATGGCATAAGAGGCTTGCCCATCTTAACTACAAGACTATTAGCAAACTCTTTAGCAAAGAGTTAGTGAGGAATGGTCCTCAAGTTAAGTGTGTTAAAGATGGCATTTGCTCAGCTTGTCAAAAGGGCAAGCAGACCAAATCCACTTTTAAAAGCATTGAGAACAAAGATGCTGTGAGGTGCTTATACCTCTTGCATATGGATCTCTTTGGTCCAATGCCAGTTCACAGCTTAGGTAGGAAGGTCTACACCTTTGTAGTAGTAGATGACTACTCAAGGTTTTCCTGGGTGTTCTTCTTAAGACAGAAATCTGAAACACCTAGTGTTTTCCATAACTTTGTCAAGCAAATTCAGAATGAACTAAACAGTACAGTGGTCAAAATTAGAAGTGACCATGGCACTGAATTTCAGTCTGAAAGCATGACAAGACTATGTGAAGACTTTGGGATATTTCAAGAGTTTTCTTCACCTAGAACACCTCAGCAAAATGGCATTGCTGAAAGGAAGAATAGGACCTTGATAGAGGCTGGTAGGACCCTATTGAGTGATTCATCACTGCCAAAATATTTCTGGGCTGAAGCAGTTAACACTGCATGCCATGTGATAAATAGGGCTACCATCACTAAAAGGTTAAACAAGACCCCCTATGAAGTTGTGAAAGGCAGGAAACCAAACCTATCCTATTTCAGGATTTTTGGTTGCAAATGCTTCATACTTAACAATGGAAAGTCTTACTTAACTAAGTTTGCTGCCAAGTCCCAAGAGGGAGTGTTTGTTGGGTACAGTAATAATAGTAAGGCTTATAGAGTCTACAACTTGACTACACAAGTTGTAGAGGAGTCTGTGCATGTAGTTTTTGATGAGACACAACTAATTAACAATGAGTTGTCTAGTAGTGTGTGCAGCCCCACAGGTCTTACTAAGAAGATGGACAAGCTAACCATAGAAGATGTACCTGCAGCAAGACAGCAAGAAGAAGGATATGGCTTATGTCCAGGGGGAGAACTACATGTACAAGGAGCTGATGAAGTACAAGGAACTCAGCATGATGAAGATGCTGAAGAAGTTCAACCAGAAGTAAGAATGCCTCCAGCCAACAGGCATTTAAGAGATCATCCAGTAGAGCTAATTATTGGAGATCCAAGACAAGGTGTTCAGACAAGGAGCAGAAATCAGAATGCTGTAGTATATTCAAGTTTTCTGTCACAAATAGAACCAAAGAAATTTGAAGAAGCAATACAAGATCCACAGTGGACTGAAGCAATGCAGGAAGAGCTTAATCAGTTCAAGAGGTGCAAGGTTTGGGACCTGGTTCCTAAACCTAAAGATCACAATGTGATAGGAACAAAGTGGATCTACAGGAATAAGTTAGATGAACAAGGAATCATCATTAAGAATAAAGCAAGACTGGTTGCAAAAGGGTATAGGCAAGAAGAAGGTATTGATTTTGATCAAACCTTTGCTCCAGTAGCCAGACTGGAAGCCATAAGGATGTTCTTGGCCTATGCAACCTATCAAGGATTCAAAGTATACCAAATGGATGTGAAGTCAGCATTCCTAAATGGTAATTTGAAAGAAGAAGTCTATGTGGAGCAGCCTGCAGGTTTTGTTGATCCAACTTTACCTCATTATGTCTATAGACTTAGGAAAGCATTATATGGGTTAAAGCAAGCCCCTAGAGCTTGGTATGAAACCCTATCTAGTTTCCTCATTGAGAACAAGTTCTCAAGGGGGAAAATAGATAAGACTCTATTCCTTAGGGAATCTAGAGGCAAAGTCATACTTGTCCAAATATATGTAGATGACATTATATTTGGGTCTACTGAAAGTAGCCTTTGCAAAAAGTTTGCAAAGCTCATGCAAAGTCAATTTGAGATGAGTAGTATGGGAGAACTGAAGTTTTTCTTGGGTCTCCAAGTTAAACAGACTGAAAATGGTCTATCCATATGTCAGTCTAAGTTCACCCTAGAACTCATAAGGAAATATGGTATGGATTCATCCAGTACCATGAAGACTCCTATGGGGTCAAGTATGTCTCTTAGCAAGGATGATGCAGGGAAACCTGTAGATGAAACCTTGTATAGAGGGATAGTTGGCTCCCTACTATACTTGACTGCAAGTAGGACCTGACATTATGTATGCTACATGTGTTTGTGCCAGGTATCAAGCCTGCCCTAAAGAGTCTCACTTGACTGCAGTCAAGAGAATCTTGAGATATCTAAAGGGCACTCCTTATCTTGGCCTCTGGTACCCTAGGAATGGAGATTTTGATCTAACAGGCTATTCAGATGCAGACTTTGCAGGATGCAAAGAAGATAGAAAGAGCACTACTGGATCCTGTCAATTCCTAGGTGGAAGACTCATTTCATGGAGTAGTAAGAAGCAAACCAGTGTGGCTATTTCCACAGCTGAGTCAGAATATGTAGCTGCAGGAAGTTGCTGTGCTCAACTTCTGTGGATTCAACTTCAGCTAGTAGACTATGGATTTCAGGTAAGTAGAACTCCACTTTACTGTGATTCTACAAGTGCTATTTCCATAGCTAATAACCCTGTATCACATAGTAGAACTAAACATATTGAGATTAAATATCACTTTCTTAGAGAACATGTAGAAAGAAATGATATTGCACTTGAATATGTTAAAACTGATAATCAGATAGCTGATATGTTTACTAAGCCCTTAGAAGAAGCTAAGTTCAATAGGTTCAAAATTGAACTAGGTATGATAAACTTAGACTAAGTTTACAGAACTAAAAATTGGCTAAGTAAAAAGGTGTCGACACATAGACAAGTCTATGTCGACACAGAATAGTAAGTGTCGACACTTCAGAAAAATGGTGTCGACACTTCTAGGAAGTTGGTGTCGACACTTCAGAATGTTAGTGTCGACACATGTCGAGTAGGTGTCGACACATCCAATTAGGTGTCGACACTTAAGTTTTACTCAGAATTTTCTAAGTAAAGTCTCGACTACATGTCGAGTAGTGTGGTGTCGACACTTAACCAAGTGTCGACACATAAAATCTGTTGACTAAACTTGTATCGACACATGAGTGTCGAGACATTATAAGTCAGTGTCGACACTTAATGCCAGTGTCGACACATCTTTAGAAATCTATCCCGTCTGTTCGTCTTCAAACCAGAAAGGTATAAATAGGGTTCTGTCTTTGTGTGTCGACACGCTTTCACAGTTTCGAGACCAAACTACTGTGTCGACATTTCTCTCTTCTCAAGACTAATTCTCCAAACCCTAATGGCTCCCAAGCTGGAAGAGAACGTTAACGAAGGCTATGAACTGGTGCGTGGCGCATTTGACGACGGTGATCAAGAAATCAAATCGGTAGTAACCCTAGTCACCGATTCAGGATTGGAGTTCTTGGTTTCAGAACCAACCAAAATTTGGAAAAAGGAAGTTATTGAATTCCTTACTGGAGCTTCTGTAGATGACTCAGGCTACAGAATTAAATCAAGGGTGCATGGCACCAAGGTCAAGATTTCACCCAAGTCACTGAGAAAGGTACTTCAGCTACCTAAAGTCCAGGAAGAAGAGGAAGTCACAACATCTAAGACCAGAGAAGCACTTACCTGGTGTGGTCTAGATTCAAAGATGAAAATAGGTTCTGTCTTCAACAGGAGAGGAATGAATTCCCAAGGAAAATTTCTGTCAGAAATTGTGGGAAAAGTAATACTAAGCAAGACTGGAGGGCATGACAGGGTGTCAGCTTCCATGTTCAGTGTTATGACCAGAATCATCTTCAACCTCAAAACAGACTGGTCAATGATTGTGTTTGAGAAAGTAAAGGAGAGTCTGAAGAAGCCCAATCTGGGCAGGATACTAAGTCTCTACCTGGCTAGTACAATACCAGAGGTTATGAGCAATGCTGCTGGGGCTAAAATTAATCATATGAGGAGGATGGATATGAGAATACTTTCAAGATGGGAAAGAGTGCTGTCTAAGGAAGTTCCTACTCCAGAGAAGCCAGTTTCTAAGAAAGTTTCCCCTCCAAAGAAGAAGAGGAAGATAGTTGCTGTGACTCAGGAGTCCTCCAGCAGCTCAGGTAGTGAAGAACATGTTGTTTTCACTCCTGAAAGTCATGAGGATGTGGCTGCAGTGAAGTCATCTGCTCCTCAAGAGCCAGCTGAAATCCAGGGGGAGCTACCTGCAGCTAGCCCCATGCAAAAGGATCCAAGCCAGGGGGAGCCTCCAGCTGTAGTACAACCCTCTACACTGGAGAGTGAACAAGCTACAATAATTATTCAAGAGGTACTTTCTGACCTCAATACTTTAGATTTTTCTATAATAGATTCTGATTTGTATGATGTCCATCAGCAAATTCAGCAAGAAAGTACAGTACCAGATGTTGTTCTTCCAGACACATCTGTAGTGATTCCTGATAAAGTAGTTGATGAACCCAGTACATCTCCTGTACAGTCACCACCTGAATACACAATGGAAGACCTCTTTCTGAATCTAGATCAAGAGGACTTTGACATGGACAAGACTGCTGCTGATGAAGAGAAGGGTGCTGCTGTTGAGGGGGAGATCTTGGAAGTTCAGGAAGAGCCTATTAGGCTAGATACTGAAAAGGCACTTGATGTGCAAGCTGACAAACCCTCAAGCCCTAAGGACAGGGTGAATATTGCAAGTACTTCCGAGTCTGAGGATGATGAGACTGAGCAAGCTAAGAAGAAGCAGTTCTTTGTATTCAAAAGAAGGAGTCATAGCTATAAGAAGGCTCTACAAACTGTTGCTCAACACTCTCTAGTCCAACAAACTCCAGCAACTGATTACAGTGGATTAATGGTGGCACTGCAAGTAAAGCTGGATGAGCACAGGAGGGCAATAGAAAAGTATATTGATGAAGGCCACAAGTCTTTGCAGTTTGATTTAGCTCAAGATGTCAAGTCAATCAGGTTTGAGATGAACCTGAATAAGAAGGAAATGAATGAATGCTTCCACAAAGGTGGAAATGCAGTGGTATTCCTGGCTAAACATCAAGAACAAATTAAGACTCAAGTGGATGATATAGCACTTAAGCAAGGCTATGTGCTGGAGAATCAACTAAGAATGAATGATAATTTGACTGCATCCCACAATGCAATAGTCACTGAACTAAAGAATAAGTCTGCTGAACCTTCAACATCATCTGCTGCTGCAAAGGCTGAGTTTGATAAAGCTTTTCAAGAAGAAATTGCTGCTGTCAAGACTGCCATTAAAGATTCCCAGAAGGCCATTTCTGAACAGCTTACCAAGCTTAGACCTTATTTTAAGGAAGGAATCAGGTACTTGGACAGCCAAATCAGATTCCAAAAGGATGATGTGAGAGATCATGTAGCACAAGAAGTCATAAAGGGGGAGAGGGTGTTAGTCAAAGCTAGCTCTGACCATGCCAAATGGATTTCTAACTCCATCAGAGCTACACTGGGCTATCCTCCCCTGTGTGATGATGATAATGTAGCTGAATCTGGTATTCAAAGTGCATATCTTGGAGGTGAGCAACAGGAAGTAGCTCAGGTGATCTATCCACCTCTAGATTTTGACATGGTTCATGCTGAAGTAAGCACAATGTATAGTCCAACTGCTGGTAAGCCTAATATTGTTCTGGAAAAGGTTGTTCAACCTATTACAACAGCTATGCAAGAGGCTATGGACAAAGAAGAAGAGACAAGGCTGTCAAAGAAGAAGTTCAGGGAACTGGCTGAGCAAAAACCAGATTTTGAACAGTGGAGCCCTACTTCTAGGAACATCATTCTCACAGCCTGGAAAGCAGCCAAGGACAATGCACATGAAAGGAATAAATGGTTCTCAGAGGCTGAATGGAGAAAGCATGAGATCAGGCAGGAAGCAATTGTCCAGTATAGAAGGAAGGCTAAGTTAGGAAAGCTACCTCCTACAGCTGTGGAGCATAGCAAGTACTTTCCTAAGCCCTATCATTACTTTGAGAGGCAGAAAATCAAGGCTGAAGAGCAAAAGAAGAAGGACTCCAAAGGGAAGAAGACTGCTGATGCTGAGCCTGCTGCTGCTGCTGCTGCTGTTAAAGCCAAAGTACAAGCTGGGAAAGGCATAGTTATAAAAGAACCTGATCAGAACTAGCCTAAGAATAGACTAAGAAACATTGTTGTAATCTTTTACATAGGCAATATTTTTGTAAAACAATGGAAATGTATTAAAACAATGTTAGAACAATTTTTGATACATATATTTCATAATTGTTCAGAAGCATGTGTCTATTTCTTGTTTGTTCTGCAATGTTTAAATGAGTATACATGTGTGCTTTATTACATGTTTAAGTTTACCCTGTTGACATATACCTGCTTTACATCATTCACTAATTTTTAATTATGAGTGGTGTATATCATTGACTAAGGGTTATGACTTCTCCAAATAGGGGGAGATTGTTGGGTACATTGGTCAAATGTACCTGATTTGAAGAAGCCTCACCTAACTCAATGATATACATCATAATGTATTTGATGTTTGTTTGAGTTACTTGTGCAGGTTAGGTATTCACTGGACTGAAGCTAAAAGTTTCTAAGTCCATGTGTCGACACCCAGAGGGAAAGTGTCGACACTTGAGAAAGCTTGTGTCGACATCCAGACAAGCAGTGTCGACACTTGGAGTAATTGTGTCGACACCTGAGAAGAAGAGTCGACACCAGACAGAAAGTGTCGACACTTGGAGCTGTGTCGACACTCAGTGAAGATGAATGCAGAAAAGCAGTGTCGACACTTAGCAGAAGTGTCGACACCTTGAAGAGCTGAGTTTACACAGAAAGTGTCGACACTTGGAGCAGTGTCGACACTCAGCAAAAGTCTGCAGAGTCTAAGTACAAGTGTCGACACTCAACACAATGTGTCGACACTATGCAGAAGAATCAGCACTTGAAGTAAGTGTCGACACTCAACACTATGTGTCGACACTATGCTGAAGAGTCAGTATTTGAAGAAAGTGTCGACACTCAGCACAATGTGTCGACACACAACCAGAAGAGTCAACACTTGAAGAAAGTGTCGACACCCAGCACAATGTGTCGACACTTAGTTGAAGACTCTACACTTGAAGACTAGTGTCGACACAAGGAGCTGTGTCGACACTTAGCAAAGAACAGAAAAGTTTACAAAATATTCTAAGTACAAGTGTCGACACTAAGGGAATGTGTCGACACTCAGCTGAAGGAACAAATTTGAAGACTTGTGTCGACACCAAGAAGCAGTGTCGACACTTGACAGTTTCAACACATGAAGATGTGTCGACACAAAGGAGTTGTGTCGACACTTAGAAGAATACAGTTAAAGAATGAAGTACAAGTACTTGTGTCGACACTCAATTTTAGTGTCGACACATGCAGAAGAATCTGTGTCGAGACATACAAGGAATTGTGTCGACACCTTGTAGACTTGTGTCGACACTTACACAACATGTGTCGACACTTGATCTATAAGTGTCGACACTTAAGAACAGAAAGTCTCGACACTATCTGAAAGTTAGAGAATATCAAGAAGTGACTGGTTGACATGACAGCTGCCGATCCAGCCGGTCTACAGCAACTGTCAGAGAATTCAAAAGTCTGTTATAAACCGGACCAGCCGGTTACCATGAAGGAAGCCTATAAATAGGCACCCATAGTTTACAGAAAAAGAGAGACAAGATTGATCATTATCAGTACAAGTTGTGAGAATAATTGAAGTGGTTGATCAGATTAAATCAAGAAGATATACACAGAGGATCAACACAAGAAGATCTGGTAGTCCAACTGCAGATCTAAGAAGTTGGAGAGAGAGAGCTCCAATCAAGAATTCAGTCTTTGGAACTAAGGCTGAGAAGAAGGATTCAGAATCATCTGGATCTAAAGAAGCAGAGGTCAAGGAACAACTGCAGAAGATTCAGACTAATTCAGTTCTAACTCAAGAAGCTTTGAAGGAAGCTAAGTCAGTTTGGATCTAGCTGAGTTCTTCCAAGAACTCTTCAAGAAACTCTCAACTCCTCTCTTATTTTCTGAGTTGTAGAGTTAGCAATTGTATTTCTATTTTTACTTGTAGGATCCATTGGATCTGAGAGATTTGTAAGCCTATATTATAAAGGCTGAGGGTAGGGCTTGATTGCCTGAGTGTAGGAGTTGAAGAACTCTGAGTGTAGGCCTTAATTGGCTGAGTGTAGGCCTGGGTGGCTGAGTGTAGGCCTTGGTGGCTGAGTGTAAGGCTTTGGGCCTGAGGTGTAGGAACCTTGTTGGGTTCTGAGATAGTGGTGAAGGTTGGCCGAATCTAGTACACTACTAGATAGGCGAAGGGGGAAAGTGGATATACCCAAAGATTGGGGAACCACTATAAATTAGTGTGTCTGCTGTGCTGTGCTGTGCTGTGGATTTACTGTTTATATGCTGTAATTGCTGTTAGCTGTAGAATTCTGTGAAATAGCTGTTGTGCTGCCAACAAAGTTTTAAAAAGGTTTAGGTCACCTATTCACCCCCCCTCTAGGTGTTTAGGTACCATATCTTTCAATCCTTTTGGAATCTGATCTGACTGTCCAAGTACCTGATGTCATCCTTAAAGTAAGGTCTAAGCTTGGTAAGTTGTTCAGAAATGACCTTCTGTGAATCCTTGATTGCAGTCTTGACAGCAGCAATTTCATCTTGAAAAGCTTTATCAAATTCAGCCTTTGCAGCAGCAGATGATGTTGAAGGTTCAGCAGACTTATTCTTCAATTCAGTTACTATAGCATTGTGGGAGGCAGTTAAATTATCATTCATTCTCAACTGATTCTCCAGCACATAGCCTTGCTTCAGTGCTATATCATCTACTTGAGCCTTGATCTTCTCCTGGTGGGTTGCCAAATAGACCACTGCATTACCACCCTTTGAAAAACATTCAGTCATCTCCTTTTTATTAAGGTTCATCTCAAATCTTATTGACTTGATTTCCTGTGCCAGATCAAATTGTAGGGTCTTGTGCCCTTCATCAACATAAGTCTCTATAGCCTTCCTTTGCTCATCCAGCTTGATTTGCAAGGCTACCATTAAGGCACTGTAATCAGGTGATGGAGCTGGTGTGACTAAGGATTGTTGAGCAACAGTTTGTAGAGCCTTCTTGTAGCTCTGACTTCCTCTTTTGAATACAAACAATTTCTTCTTCTTGGCCCTTGCACTCTCCTCATCCTCAGAGGCAGAAGTGCTGGCAATATCAACCCTGTCTTTAGGGCTTTCAGGCCTTTCAGTCTGCACAGCAGGTGCTTGCTCAGTTTCCAGCCTAATAGGCTCTTCCATAACTTCCATGTGCTCCCCCTCAGCAGCATCACTCTTATCTTCAGCAGCAGCTTCCTTGTCCATATCAAAATCATCTTGATCTAGATTCAGAAACAAATCTTCCATTGTATATTCAGGTTGAGATGGAGCTGGAGACAGTCTTGACTCTTCAATCACTGACCCAGGTATCACTACTTGTTCAGCAGATTTGTTTTCTAGAACAACATCTGGAACTTGTTGGTCTAGCTGAGTTTGCTGATGGACATCAGACAAATCAGAATCTATTACAGAAAAATCTAAAATATTGAGGTCAGAAAGTACCTCTTGGATAATAATTGTAGCTTGCTCACTCTCCAGTGTAGAGGGTTGTTCTACAGCTGGAGGCTCCCCCTGGCTTGGATCCTTATGCATGGGGCTAGCTGGAGGCAGCTCCCCCTGGATTTCAGCTATCTCTAGAGGAGCAGGAGACTTCTCTGCAGCCACTTCTACTTGACTATCAGGAGTGAAAACAACTTGTTCTTCACTACCTGAACTGCTGGAGGACTCCTGTGTCACAGGAGCTATCTTCCTCTTCTTCTTTGGAGGTGAATCTTTCTTAGAAACTTGCTTCTCTGGGGTAGGAACTTCTTTAGACAGCACTCTTTCCCATCTTGAAAATATCCTCATATCCATCCTTCTCATGTGATTGATTTTGCTACCAGCAGCATTGCTCATTACCTCTGGTATTGTACCAGCCAGGTAGAGACTTAGTATTCTGCCCAGATTGGGCTTCTTCAGACTCTCCTTAATTTTCTCATACACAACCATTGACCAGTCTGTTTTTAGGTTGAAGATAATTCTGGTCATAACACTGAACATGGAGGCTGACACCCTGTCATGCCCTCCAGTCTTGCTGAGTATAACTTTCCCCACAATTTCAGACAGGAATTTTCCTTGGTTATTCATTCCTTTCCTATTGAATACAGATCCTATCTTCAGCTTAGGATCTAGACCACACCAGGTAAGTGCTTCTCTGGTCTTAGATGTAGTCACTTCCTCTTCTTCTTGGGTCTTAGGTAGCTGGAGTACCTTTCTCAGAGTTTTGGGTGAAATCTTGACCTTGGTTCCATGCACTCTTGACTTGATTCTGTAACCTGAGTCATCTACAGAAGCTCCAGTAAGGAATTCAAGAACTTCCTTCTTCCATATTTTTGTTGGTTCTGAAACCAAGTACTCCAATCCAGAATCGGTGACTAGGGTTACCACCGATTTGATTTCTTGATCGCCATCGTCGAACGCGCCACGAACCAGCTCATAGCCTTCATTGACGTTCTCCTCGAGCTTGGGAGCCATTAGGGTTTGTAGAATTAGTCTTTAGAAGAGAGAAATGTCGACACAGTAGTTTGGTCTCAAAACTCTGAAAGCGTGTCGACAAACAAAGACAGAATTCCTATTTATACCTTTCTGGTTTGAAGACGAACAGGCGGGATGGATTACTAAAGATGTGTCGACACTGGCAATAATAAGACTTATAATGTCGACACTCATGTGTCGACACAAGTTTAGTCAACAGATTTTATGTGTCGACACATGTTTATGTGTCGACACCACTCTACTCGACGAATAGTCGAGACTTTACTTAGAAAATTCTGAGTAAAACTTAAGTGTCGACACCACATTGGATGTGTCGACACCTACTCGACATGTGTCGACACTAACATTCTGAAGTGTCGACACCAACATCCTAGATGTGTCGACACCATTTTCCTGAAGTGTCGACACTTTTATTCTGTGTCGACATAGACTTGTCTATGTGTCGACACCTTTTGACTTAGCCAATTTTCTATTCTGTAAACTTAGTCTAAGTTTATCATACATAGTTCAATTTTGAATCTATTGAACTTAGCTTCTTCTAAGGGCTTAGTAAACATGTCAGCTATCTGATTATCAGTTTTAACATATTCAAGTGCAATATCATTTCTTTCTACATGCTCCCTAAGAAAGTGATATTTAATCTCAATATGTTTAGTTCTACTATGTGATACAGGGTTATTAGCTATTGAAATAGCACTTGTAGAATCACAGTAAAGTGGAGTTCTACTTACCTGAAATCCATAGTCTTCTAGCTGATGTTGAATCCACAGAAGTTGAGCACAGCAACTTCCTGCAGCTACATATTCTGACTCAGCTGTGGAGATAGCCACACTAGTCTGCTTTTTGCTGCTCCATGAAATTATTCTTCCACCTAGGAATTGACAGGTTCCAGTTGTGCTCTTTCTATCCTCTTTGCATCCTGCAAAATCTGCATCTGTATAACCTGTTAGATCAAAATCTCCATTCCTAGGGTACCAGAGGCCTAGATAGGGAGTGCCCTTTAGATATCTCAATATTCTCTTGACTGCAGTCAAGTGAGACTCCTTAGGGCAGGCTTGATACCTTGCACAAACACATGTAGCATACATGATGTCTGGTCTACTAGCAGTCAAGTATAGTAGGGAGCCAACTATCCCTCTATACAAGGTTTCATCTACAGGTTTCCCTGCATCATCCTTGCTAAGAGACATACTTGACCCCATAGGAGTCTTCATGGTGCTGGATGAAACCATACCATATTTCCTTATGAGTTCTAGGGTGAACTTTGACTGACATATGGATAAACCATTTTCAGTCTGTTTAACTTGGAGACCCAAGAAAAACTTCAGCTCTCCCATACTACTCATCTCAAATTGACTTTGCATAAGCTTTGCAAACTTTTTGCAAAGGCTACTTTCAGTAGACCCAAATATAATGTCATCTACATATATTTGGACAAGTATGACTTTGCCTCTAGATTCCCTAAGGAATAGAGTCTTATCTATTTTCCCCCTTGAGAACTTGTTCTCAATGAGGAAACTAGATAGGGTTTCATACCAAGCTCTAGGAGCTTGCTTTAACCCATATAAAGCTTTCCTAAGTCTATAGACATAATGAGGTAAAGTTGAATCAACAAAACCTGCAGGCTGCTCCACATAGACTTCTTTTTTCATGTTGATGCGCGGAAACGTCGCGGGGCACCAGCCAACTAACACGGAGGGGGTGTTCGATCTCACAAGCTAGGAGAGGAGGAGAGGAGGGAAGGAAGGAAGCCTCTGAGTGCTCGAGAGTGGAGCAAACGGCTTGTCAAAGAGGGTTGCGGGGATAGAGGAGAGAAGCTTGACCAACAGAGCAGGTTGATCAAGAGAGGAGAAGGAGGTTGACCAGGAGCTGTCGAGCAGACGGCTAATGTGACGGTTGTGCTTGCAGGTTGGTTGCCGAGAAGAGCTGAACTGAGAAGAAGTCTGCTGAGCAGAGGAGCAAGACTTGCTGAGCAGAGGAGCAAGGCTTGCTGAGCAGAGGAGAGAAGAGGGGGGCCGCTAGCAGCGGCAACAACACACTTCGCCCGCCGCGGCCTAAATGCCACTCCTGCGACGGGCTTTCCTTTTATTAAAAGCTAGAGATTACAAGCTTACAAGTACACCTTTACAACAAAATCACTTAAAGGGTACAAGGAGAAGCTGGCGGCTAAGAGAGAAGAAAGTGCCAGAAAGCAGAGGAGAAGCTGCCAGAGACTAAGTAAAAGAGTCTGCTGGCAAGCTGGAGGACTGGGAAACTGAGTCTGCAGAGGGCTGCTGGCAAGCTGCTGAAGAGCTGCTGGAGAGCTGCGCGGACAGGAAATTGAGTCCGCAGAGCTTGCTGGAGGAGACGATGACGGACTGCGCGGACTGGAAAACGGAGTCCGCAGGGCTTGCTGGCGAGACTTGCAGGATCCAGCCAGATCCAGGAACCGTCTGGCGTGCTCCACCGATGCAGAATGAGAGGCACCATGGGCTATTTATAGGTCCAGGGGAGTTCTTCTAGAAGCGGGGCCCAGTGACATCAGCATGACGACCTGCGCGGACTCCGCGGATAGAGATTTTGCGTCCGCCACTGTCGAGCGATGAAGCAGTCGGAAGGACCCACCTGCAGAGAATTGGAGGGCGCCCCCTAGCGGGCGACCTGGGCGGACTCCGGGAGGAGTCCGCCCGGCAGGCCGGAGGCCGCCCCCTAGCGGGCGGCCTGGGCGGACTCCGGGTGGAGTCCGCCCGGCTGGAGCCGGGGCCGTCCCCTAGCGGGCGGCCTGGGCGGACTCCAGGGGGAGTCCGCCCGGCAGGAGCCGGGGCCGCCCCCTAGCGGGCGGCCTGGGCGGACTCCAGGGGGAGTCCGCCCGGCAGGAGCCGGGGCCGCCCCCTAGCGGGCGGCCTGGGCGGACTCCGGGAGGAGTCCGCCCGGCAGGAGCCGGGGCCGCCCCCTAGCGGGCGGCCTGGGCGGACTCCGGGAGGAGTCCGCCCGGCAGGAGCCGGGGCCGCCCCCTAGCGGGCGGCCTGGGCGGACTCCGGGTGGAGTCCGCCCGGCTGGAGCCGGGGCCGCCCCCTAGCGGGCGGCCTGGGCGGACTCCAGGGGGAGTCCGCCCGGCGGGGCCTGGCCGCCCCCTTGCGGGCGGCCTGGGCGGACTCCGGGTGGAGTCCGCCCGGCTGACTGCCGGGGCCGCCCCCTAGCGGGCGGCCTGGGCGGACTCCGGGGGGAGTCCGCCCGGCGGGGCCTGGCCGCCCCCTTGCAGGCGGCCTAGGCGGACTCCGGGTGGAGTCCGCCCGGCTGACGGGCAGAGGCCGCCCGGGGTGGGCGGCCTCGGCGGACGGCGGCAGGAGGCCGCCGCCCCTCGGGCAGCAGGGAGGTCGCCCTTGGCGGGCGTCCTCGGCGGACGGCGGTAGGAGACCACCGCCCCTTGAGAGAAATAGGAGGCCGCTACTGGTACTGCTGTTGGCGGACTCCTGCAAGGAAAAGACTGCACGATTAGCGGACCTAACCGTATGTCCCGCGAGGGTGAGCCATGGGAATAGCTCGCCGTCCCGCAGGGCACGCGGTTGCTAGGAGACCTAGGCGGATAGGGAAGACTGTCCGCCTACGCTGGGACCCATCGCGATCAAAAGGGAGAAACTAAGGGTCACGATGAGCCAGCTGGCCACCTTGGGAAGGATCGCCGATTTCTGGGTTAACATAATCCCCGCACTTTTTTAAGTTCCGAAAAGAACTTCGAAAAAGTTGGAGACCCACGAAAATCGTGATCCACCCCAACGGAAGAAGGGGAGCAAGGAGAGACAGAACCTGAAAACTCTCCTTAGAAGCTTGATGCTTCCTGTCAATTTTCCTTCAAAAGGAAAGTTAGGGTAAGCATGTAGGGGTGGACACATCGAGTGTGTACCTGGAAGGGACCTGCAAGTCTTTGCTGGTTTCTGCAAAAGAAGAGTTAGGAGCATGCACAACATATGAGAGTAACTTGCAAGTACCTGTGAAGAAACTTGCAAGGGTTTGAGGATCTCTGCAAGAAGAGAGTTAAGAGCAGGTATCGTATATAAAAACAAGCTGCAAGTACCTGGATGAGGCTTGCAGGTGTTTGCTAATCTCTGCAAGAAGAGAAGTTAGGAATCAATTGAGATATGAAGATAACTTGCAAGTACCTGTGAAGAGAAGGCTTGCAAGTGTTGACTGTAGACTGTTAACTGTTGATAGGATAAGGCCGATATGACCAATTAGCAAGAAGAATGCCTGATGAATACCATTATGAAATCCAGATCAATAAACTGAGTGTTGACTGCTGACAGATATGACTGGATAATAATAGCATGGCTGATAGCACTTGAGCAAATAATATATAGAAGATAAGAGCAATAAAGCTTATATAAGCAGAGTGCGAGTCATCATCCGATAGAGCTTTGAATAAGCAATTCATATAGGATGAGCACGAGCAAAGTGATTGCTGAAAATCCTTTTGGTAGGTCGGATTAACCTGTTCACCTGTGAAAGAAGGCAAGAGAGAAAAAGGAGGGCTGCACCCGGAATGACTAAAGTGGGTCGAATGCTGCCACAGGTGTTCCCCGTGGGCCTTATGCATCACTTGCCCGAAAAATCATCCCGAGTATAGTCCTACTCAAAGCGGGCTGGCCGCGCATCCTCAAGGAGGGGGGAAAAGGAAAAAAGAGGTCCATGTTCGGAATGACTACAGAGGGTTGAATGCTGCCACAGGTGTTCCCCGTGGGCCTTATGCATCACTTGCCCGAAAAAATCATTCCGAGTATGGTCCTGCTCGAAGCGGGAAAGGAAAAAGAGGTCCATGCTCGGAATGACTAAAGAAGGTTGAATGCTGCCACAGGTGTTCCCCGTGGGCCTTATGCATCACTGGCCTGAGAAAGTCATTCCGAGTATGGTCCTGCTCAAAGCGGGCTGGCCGCGCATCCTCAAGGAGGGCACAAAGCAAGGGAAGGTCCTGAGAAGGACCGCTGGAAGCAAGGAAGATCCTGAGAAGGATCGCTAGAAACAAGGAAGATCCTGAGAAGGATCGCTAGAGACTCTGCTCTCTTGCCCTGGGCACAAGCATCACTGATCAAGGAGACAGGTTGCGCCAAGAGGCCTATATTGTCTGTGTGTTGATCAGTGGAGTTGTGAGAACCCGAGAGGCATGGATCGAGGATACCGGAGAGAGTTATTCGGCCACCACAGTTGAAGGATGATCCAAGAGACAAGGCTACGCTTGATTGCCATTGCTTGTCCAGCGAAGATCATCCTAACCGTAGTGTTTCCTATAAGACGCACAGCAGAGCTAACACATGGGGCTCCCCTAGCACACACTCTGTGTCAGATGCTGGCTAGGATCCTAAGCCTGAAGCCCATAATCGTAGATGAACTGCTCCCACTACACACATGGGTATACTCCCGCCATATGTGGTCGAAGCGGTAGTGCGAGAACAAACTACGGAGGGAACGTTTCAGACTCGGCGAAATCTCATTGGCGTATTGATCCAGAGAGAGAGAGAGAGAGAGAGAGGCAACAAAAAGGGAACTGTGTCAGTACAGGATCTCTGAATAAAGCTTTGCAGAAAAGCAGGAAAACACTGAGAAGTGTTGTAATGAAAATGTTTGAAAGAGGGAGTAAGGGTTGAGATAACCCCTGTAGGTTGTAAGGAGCTCTGGAGGACTGTGAAGTCCATCGCTTTGGAGGACTGTGAAGTCCTTGCTAGTTTAGAATAGCCTTCCTAGCACGCCCTCATCGTCGGCGTCGAAGCATTCGACTTCTTGGTTGACAATGAGGAGAGGAGGCTCTTCGACGTGATTCACTGCCCTTGAGGAGCAAGGAACATCTGAAATTTCTTTGCCCTTTGACGTTGATGGGTCAGGGCGATCTTCTTTAGGAAGCAAGTCATGCATCTTGCCCTGCCGGAGCATCCTTTGCACAAGCTGACGGAATGCTCGGCAGTTTTCTGTTCGATGGCCTGGTTCTTTGTGGAATTCACAATAAGGCTCTGAGTCTCTAGACCTCTGATCTGCTGGCCGGTAGGGCTTCTTATAGCTTGCCCTGTCTTTCATGATCTGCACTACCTCTTGCACGACGTCGTCGAGATCCGACTCATGCAAGTCATCGTCTTGCTGCTGTTGAACAGCTGCTGTTTGAGAAGGAGCTAGCGGGAGCAAAGGATCTTGAGCATCGCGGCTCGGGAAGGAGTATCGCTGGCGATGAAGCCTTCTCTCCTTCCTTGAGTGAGCTGGGAAATGATTGCAAGGAGACCTTGGAGGCTGCTTGCGAAACGGATCTTTCTCTGATACGAGCTTGGAGACGAAGCCTGGATTGCTCTTCTCGCCTCGGATGTACGAGTTGGCTAGGGCGATCAGCTCTTGGTATGTCCTTGGAGCACGGACATTGGCTTCAAATTTGAGAGGCCCTTCACGAAGACCGTGGATAAGAGCCACTCGGTACATTTCTTGATCAACGATTTCGATGTCCAGAATCTCTCTCTGGAATCGATCAACAAATTGAGACCAGGTTTCATCACTGCGCTGTCTGATCTCAAAGAGGGCTTCAGGACCGCCCTTTCTCTTGGAGGAGGTAGAGAATCTGAGAAGGAACTCTCTACGCAGATCGAGGAAGGAACTGATGGAGTGAGGACGGAGGCCATAGAACCAATCCCTCACTTGCCCATCAAAGGTTGTCACAAGGAGCTTGCACTTGGTTGCATCTGACAGAGTCTTGAGAGCAACGGCTGATTCAAAGGCTTGAAGATGCTTGACCGGATCAGTCTCTCCTGTATAGATTGGCAGTCGAGGCTCTCTGAAGTTTGCTGGAGTAGGTTCAAGGCGAACACTCTCAATGAAGGGCGACGGCTCTTCCTGCTCTCCCACAGCATAGGGATCGAAGGGAGCATAGGCTGCAGCTGCAAAAGAAGCAGGGGGGTAGAAAGGAAAGGTTGCTGCAGGGGGAGCAGAGGCAGGAGCTGGGGGGCAAGGATGACTTCCTTGAAAGTTGAGAAATCTGGCAGGACTTCCCCGGGCTGCTTGCCGGAAGAAGTTTTGGCGAGCGGCAAACTCTTCATCTTGAGTTCGCAAAGGAGCAGCAGGACCTTGCGGGAAGGTCGGGGTGTAAGGCGGATAGAACGGAGGACAAGCTTGAGAATAAGCTTGCTTATGCTCTGATGTTGGCGTTGGGTTGATTGGAGCAGCTGGAGCAGCTGGAGCAGCTGCTGGACGAGAGTCTAACCGCTGCGTGATCGCAGCAAGGACTTGGTTGATTGCTTGGAACTGTTGAGCATTCTCACGGCGCGACTGCTCAAAAGCTTCCCAGAGAGGATCTTCACTGGGACTTGGAGCAAAGTTCTCGGCTGATTGATCTGACATGGCTAACTGTCGCTGTTCACCGTCTGACCGGATCTGAAGGCCGCGTGTTAACTGTTGATGCGCGGAAACGTCGCGGGGCACCAGCCAGCTAACACGGAGGGGGTGTTCGATCTCACAAGCTAGGAGAGGAGGAGAGGAGGGAAGGAAGGAAGCCTCTGAGTGCTCGAGAGTGGAGCAAACGGCTTGTCAAAGAGGGTTGCGGGGATAGAGGAGAGAAGCTTGACCAACAGAGCAGGTTGATCAAGAGAGGAGAAGGAGGTTGACCAGGAGCTGTCGAGCAGACGGCTAATGTGACGGTTGTGCTTGCAGGTTGGTTGCCGAGAAGAGCTGAACTGAGAAGAAGTCTGCTGAGCAGAGGAGCAAGACTTGCTGAGCAGAGGAGCAAGGCTTGCTGAGCAGAGGAGAGAAGAGGGGGGCCGCTAGCAGCGGCAACAACACACTTCGCCCGCCGCGGCCTAAATGCCACTCCTGCGACGGGCTTTCCTTTTATTAAAAGCTAGAGATTACAAGCTTACAAGTACACCTTTACAACAAAATCACTTAAAGGGTACAAGGAGAAGCTGGCGGCTAAGAGAGAAGAAAGTGCCAGAAAGTAGAGGAGAAGCTGCCAGAGACTAAGTAAAAGAGTCTGCTGGCAAGCTGGAGGACTGGGAAACTGAGTCTGCAGAGGGCTGCTGGCAAGCTGCTGAAGAGCTGCTGGAGAGCTGCGCGGACAGGAAATTGAGTCCGCAGAGCTTGCTGGAGGAGACGATGACGGACTGCGCGGACTGGAAAACGGAGTCCGCAGGGCTTGCTGGCGAGACTTGCAGGATCCAGCCAGATCCAGGAACCGTCTGGCGTGCTCCACCGATGCAGAATGAGAGGCACCATGGGCTATTTATAGGCCCAGGGGAGTTCTTCTAGAAGCGGGGCCCAGTGACATCAGCATGACGACCTGCGCGGACTCCGCGGATAGAGATTTTGCGTCCGCCACTGTCGAGCGATGAAGCAGTCGGAAGGACCCACCTGCAGAGAATTGGAGGGCGCCCCCTAGCGGGCGACCTGGGCGGACTCCGGGAGGAGTCCGCCCGGCAGGCCGGAGGCCGGCCCCTAGCGGGCGGCCTGGGCGGACTCCGGGTGGAGTCCGCCCGGCTGGAGCCGGGGCCGCCCCCTAGCGGGCGGCCTGGGCGGACTCCAGGGGGAGTCCGCCCGGCAGGAGCCGGGGCCGCCCCCTAGCGGGCGGCCTGGGCGGACTCCAGGGGGAGTCCGCCCGGCAGGAGCCGGGGCCGCCCCCTAGCGGGCGGCCTGGGCGGACTCCGGGAGGAGTCCGCCCGGCAGGAGCCGGGGCCGCCCCCTAGCGGGCGGCCTGGGCGGACTCCGGGAGGAGTCCGCCCGGCAGGAGCCGGGGCCGCCCCCTAGCGGGCGGCCTGGGCGGACTCCGGGTGGAGTCCGCCCGGCTGGAGCCGGGGCCGCCCCCTAGCGGGCGGCCTGGGCGGACTCCAGGGGGAGTCCGCCCGGCGGGGCCGGGCCGCCCCCTTGCGGGCGGCCTGGGCGGACTCCGGGTGGAGTCCGCCCGGCTGACTGCCGGGGCCGCCCCCTAGCGGGCGGCCTGGGCGGACTCCGGGGGGAGTCCGCCCGGCGGGGCCTGGCCGCCCCCTTGCGGGCGGCCTAGGCGGACTCCGGGTGGAGTCCGCCCGGCTGACGGGCAGAGGCCGCCCGGGGTGGGCGGCCTCGGCGGACGGCGGCAGGAGGCCGCCGCCCCTCGGGCAGCAGGGAGGTCGCCCTTGGCGGGCGTCCTCGGCGGACGGCGGTAGGAGACCACCTGCCCCTTGAGAGAAATAGGAGGCCGCTACTGGTACTGCTGTTGACGGACTCCTGCAAGGAAAAGACTGCACGATTAGCGGACCTAACCGTATGTCCCGCGAGGGTGAGCCATGGGAATAGCTCACCGTCCCGCAGGGCACGCGGTTGCTAGGAGACCTAGGCGGATAGGGAAGACTGTCCGCCTACGCTGGGACCCATCGCGATCAAAAGGGAGAAACTAAGGGTCACGATGAGCCAGCTGGCCACCTTGGGAAGGATCGCCGATTTCTGGGTTAACATTTCAAATTACCATTTAAGAATGCTGACTTGACATCCATCTGGTAAACCTTGAATCCTTGATAGGTTGCATAGGCCAAGAACATCCTTATGGCCTCCAGTCTGGCTACTGGGGCAAAGGTTTGATCAAAATCAATACCTTCTTCTTGCCTATATCCTTTTGCAACCAGTCTTGCCTTATTCCTAATGATGACTCCTTATTCATCTAACTTATTCCTGTAGATCCACTTTGTTCCTATCACATTGTGATCTTTAGGCTTAGGAACCAGGTCCCAAACCTTGCACCTTTTGAACTGATTAAGCTCTTCTTGCATAGCTTCAGTCCACTGTGGATCTTGTATTGCTTCTTCAAATTTCTTAGGTTCTATTTGAGACAGAAAACTTGAATATACTACTGCATTCTGATTTCTGCTCCTTGTCTGAACATCCTGTCTTGGATCTCCAATAATCAGCTCTACTGGATGATCTCTTAGATGCCTGTTGGCTGGAGGCATCCTTACTTCTAGTTAAACTTCTTCAACATCTTCATCATGCTGAGTTCCTTGTACTTCTTCAGCTCCTGGTACATGTAGTTCTCCCCCTGGACATAAGCCATCTTCTTCTACTTGCTGTCTTGCAGCAGGTACATCTTCTATGGTAAGCTTGTCCAATCTCTTTGTCAAACCTGTGGGGCTGCATACATTGCTAGACAACTCATTGTTAATAAGTTTTGTCTCATCAAAAACTACATGTACAGACTCCTCTACAACTTGTGTAGTCAAGTTGTATACTCTATAAGCCTTACTATTGTTGCTGTACCCAACAAAAATTCCCTCTTGGGACTTGGCAGCAAACTTAGTTATGTAAGACTTCCCATTGTTAAGTATGAAGCATTTGCAACCAAAAATCCTGAAATAGGATAGGTTTGATTTCCTGCCTTTCACAACTTCATAGGGGGTCTTGTTTAACCTTTTAGTGATGGTAGCCCTATTAATCACATGGCATGCAGTGTTAACTGCTTCAGCCCAGAAATATTCTGGCAGTGATGAATCACTTAATAGGGTCCTACCAGCCTCTATCAAGGTCCTATTCTTCCTTTCAGCAATGCCATTTTGCTGAGGTGTTCTAGGTGAAGAAAACTCTTGAAATATCCCAAAGTCTTCACATTGTCTTGTCATGCTTTCAGACTGAAATTCAGTGCCATGGTCACTTCTAATTTTGACCACAGTACTGTTTAGTTCATTCTGAATTTGCTTGACAAAGTTATGGAAAACACTAGGTGTTTCAGATTTCTGTCTTAAGAAGAACACCCAGGAAAACCTTGAGTAGTCATCTACTACTACAAAGGTGTAGACCTTCCTACCTAAGCTGTGAACTGGCATTGGACCAAAGAGATCCATATGCAAGAGGTATAAGCACCTCACAGCATCTTTGTTTTCAATGCTTCTAAAGGTGGATTTAGTCTGCTTGCCCTTTTGACAAGCTGAGCAAATACCATCTTTCACACACTTAACTTGAGGACCATTCCTCACTAACTCTTTGCTAAAGAGTTTGCTAATAGTCTTGTAATTAAGATGGGCTAGTCTCTTGTGCCATTTGACACAATGAGAGACTGTCTCATCAGCTACAAGACAAACTGGAGAACTATTGTTCTCACACATAATGTCTAGACAATAGACATTTCTCTTCCTATAACCTGTCAAAATGATCTCTTGATCACTTGACCTCTTGATATGACAACCATATTTAACAAATGAGATGTCATACCCTACATCACTTAATTGACTTATACTTATTAGGTTGTGTTTCAACCCTTTAACATAAGCCACTTGAGTAATGGTAACTAAGTTTGAGGAAATGTTACCAAACCCTTTGATGATTCCTTTTTCAGAACCACCAAAGGTCACCTTTGGACCATTTTTGATTGGAATGAAATCCTTCAGTAGTCCCCTAGTTCCAGTCATATGTCTGGAACATCCACTGTCCAAGTACCATGTAGGGGTATGGCCACTTGGACTTACCTGCAAAACAAATTAATGAACCTTAGAACCCAATGGTTTCTTGGGTCCTTGGTGACTGTTAGTTTGCATCTTAACAAAACTACCTACTGGCTTTCCACCAGGTAGCTTGCTACTCCCTTTGACACTTGCATTGTGCCAATAATCCAAGGCAAAGTGGCCAACCTTGCCACAACACCAACATTCAAACTTATTGTACCTTTGCTTAGGTACAGACTTTGCTGTCTTAACTACAGCTGACTTATTGAATGTTGGGGCCTTGCCCTTGGACTTGGACTGATCCTGAACAGTCCTAGCAGGTTTAACAAAACCCAGTCCAGCCTTGCCTTGGTGATGAGTAAAATCATCAATCAAAGGTAGAACTGATTTAGGCTTTGAAAACTTTGCAACCAGTTCTCTTTCTTTCTGAAGATTTATCTCCAGTTTCTTAATTTGATCATTCTTAAATATGATAGTTCCCATCTGAATCACTGTAATGTGTTTCAGCCTGGCTACCTCATTAAGTTTTTGATCATACTGCTTCTCAAAGTCTGTTGCAGCAGCTTTTAGATCAGCAATTTCCTTTGCCTGACTTTTGGCAAGGGACTTGCTTTTCTTATAAGCCTGTAACAGCACCTTATATTCATCTATGAGCTGATGAATATCATCCTCAGACTCAGAAACACTTCCATCATTTGATGAAGATGAATCTGATTCTGAACTAGAACAAGAAACTGAACTTTGAGTTGGACTTTGTACCTGACTAGGTCCTGGCTGCTCCAGGATTTTGTTACTTTCAGTCAATGCCATCAGTCCTTGGCACTGACAGTCTTCTTGTTCATAGATAGATTCCAAAATCTGCATAAACTCTTCTTCTTCTTCAGCAAATAGCCCTATGTAGGCTTCAGCATCAGTCTCAGTATCTGAAGAAGAAATATCAGAAAGAGTCTTCTCATTCTTGGCAACAAAGGACTTCTCTTTCTTTCCTTTGAGGTGAGTCTTCTTTTTGTCACTGGATTCTTTTCTTCTCTCAGGACAATCTGCAATAACATGGTCTTGTCTATTGCAGTAGTAACACACTATTTTGACCCAGTTGCCTTGCTAGTCTTTGTCTTTTTCTTGTCCTTCTTTGAAGGCTTTTTCTCTTGATACAGGACTTCTTTCCCTGTGGAAGAAGAAGGTCTGGACCTCCACTGTTTCTTCTTCAGGAATTTCTGAAAATGTCTGGTGAATGCAGCAAAGTCTTCATCACTTTCACTGCTTGTAGACTTTGTGCTGACAGACTCATCAGATTCTGATTCAACTATCTCTGGAGGAGGAGTTGAAGACTTAGTCCTGCCCTTTCTTGATACTTCTGACTTGAAGGCTACAGTCCTTTCCCTGTGCTCAGTCCTTGTTGATTTTTCCTCCTCTTTTCTCACTGACAACTGCATCTCATAAGACAACAACTTGCCAAACAGTGTGGGAGGAGGAATTTCTCCCAACTTTGCCATTTCTCTGATGGCACATATCTTGGTGTCCTAGTCTTTGGTTAGGGACCTTAAGAACTTATCATTCAATTCATAGTTAGTGAACTCTCTTCCATAAGACATGAGTTCATTAACAATTCTATAGAACTTCTTATAGCATTCAGTGATGCTATCTCCTCTTCCTTGCCTAAAGCTCTCATATTCTTGATTAAGCAAGGACTTCCTATCTTGCCTTACTTCTTCAGAACCTTCCATATAGACAATGAGGGTATCCCACATTTCTTTTGCTGTTTTACAGTGAATCAAGTTCTGAAAAGTTGCATCATCAATGGCACTCACTATTATGTTTTGTGCCCTCTTGTCCATGGTGGCCAGGACAATTTCATCCTTAGTCATCTCAGAGAAATCCTTTGGAGTTCTCTGTGTAGCATCCAAAACTGAAACCTTCATGGGCACATATGGCCCTTCTTTCACTGTGATGTAGATTCTAGGATCAGAGGCCTCCATAAAAAGCCTAACCCTTTCTTTCCAGATCCCAAAGATCTCTTTTCTGCATATGGGAAGTTTCATTGAACCTAATTCCTTGTGATTCTCTGAAGAACCCATGTTTCTTGATTTTCTTGAAACTGTGTTCTGACTTACACTGAATCTGCCAAGCAGGATCTCCTCAGACAGTTAGTCCTAATTTTGAGGAACCTCCCTCTGATACCACTTGAAAGATATGGTACCTAAACACCTAGAGGGGGGGGGGTGAATAGGTGACCTAAACCTTTTTAAAACTTTGTTGGCAGCAAAACAGTTATCTCACAGATTTCTACAGCTAACAACAATAACAAAATATAAACTGCTAATCCACAGCACAGCACAGCACAACAGACACACTAATTTATAGTGGTTCCCCAATCTTTGGGTACATCCACTTTCCCCCTTCGCCTATCTAGCAGTGTACTAGATTCAGCCAAACTTCTCCACTATCTCAGAACCCAACTAGGTTCCTACACCTCAGGCCCAAAGCCTTACACTCAGCCACCAAGGCCTACACTCAGCCACCCAGGCCTATACTCAGCCAATCAAGGCCTACACTCAGCTAATTAAGGCCTACACTCAGAGTTCTTCAACTCCTACACTCAGGCAATCAAGCCCTACCCTCAGCCTTTATAATATAGGCTTACAATTCACTCAGATCTAATGGATCCTACAAGTTAAAATAGTATAACAACAAATAACTCAACAACTCAGAAAATAAGAGAGGAGTTGAGAGTTTCTTGCTGAGTTCTTGGAAGAACTCAGATAGATCCAAACTGACTTAGCTTCCTTCAAAGCTTCTTGAGTAGAACTGAATAAGTCTGAATCCTCTGCAGTTGTTCCTTGACCTCTGCTTCTTTAGATCCAGATGCTTCTGAATCCTTCTTCTCAGCCTAGTTCCAAAGACTGAATTCTTGGATGGAGCTCTCTCTCTCCACCTTCTTAGATCTGCAATTGGAATGCAAGATCTTCTTGTGTTTATTCTCTGTGTACAACTTGAATAATCTGATCAATTACTTTAATTATTCTCACTCTACTGTTTCTGTAAACAGTGGGTGCCTATTTATAGGCCCTCTTCATGGTAACCGGCTGGTCCGGTTCATAACTGACTTCTGACATCTCTGACAAGTGCTGTAGACCGGCTGGAACGGCAGCTGTCATGTCATCCAGTCAATTCTTGAAATTCTCTAACTGTCAGATAGTGTCGAGACTTTCTGTTCTTAAGTGTTGACACTTATAGACCAAGTGTCGACACATGTTGTGTAAGTGTCGACACAAGTCTACAAGGTGTCGACACAACTCCTTATATATCTCGACACAGATTCTTCTTCAGGTGTCGACACTGAAATTGAGTGTCGACACAAGTACTTGAACTTCAGTAACTTGTTGAATTCTTCTAAGTGTCGACACATCTCCTTTGTGTCGACACATCTTCATGTGTTGAAACTTGTCAAGTGTCGACACTGCTTCTTGGTGTCGACACAAGTCTTCAATATTGTTTCTTCAGCTGAGTGTCGACACATTCCCTTAGTGTCGACACTTGTACTTAGAATATTTTGTAAACTTTTCTGTTCTCTGCTAAGTGTCGACACAGCTCCTTGTGTCGACACTTTCTTCAAGTGTAGAGTCTTCAACTGAGTGTCGACACATTGTGCTGGGTGTCGACACTTTCTTCAAGTGTAGACTCTTCTGGTTGTGTGTCGACACATTGTGCTGAGTGTCGACACAAGTCTTCAAGTGTTGACTCCTTTGATGGTGTGTCGACACATTGTGCTGAGTGTCGACACATACTTCAAGTGTTGACTCCGCTGATTGAGTGTCGACACATTGTGTTGAGTGTCGACACTTGTACTTAGTCTCTGCAGAATTTTACTGAGTGTCGACACAACTCCAAGTGTCGACACTTTCTGTTGTAGACTCAGCTCTTCTGGGTGTCGACACTTCTGCTAAGTGTCGACACAGCTTTTCTGCATTCTTCTTCACTGAGTGTCGACACAGCTCCTTGTGTCGACACTTTCTGTCTGGTGTCGACTCTTCTACTCAGGTGTCGACACAATTACTCCAAGTGTCGACACTGCTTGTCTGGGTGTCGACACAAGCTTTCTCAAGTGTCGACACTTTCCCTCTGGGTGTCGACACATGGACTTAGAAAGTTTTAGCTTCAGTCCAGTGAATACCTAACCTGCACAAGTAACTCAAACAAACATCAAATACATTATGATGTATATCATTGAGTTGGGTGAGGCTTTTTCAAATCAGGTACATTTGACCAATGTACCCAACAAGCACCTTCGGGTGTTTGGATCTACCTGCTACTTACACTCTCCAGGTGCTCTCAAGACAAAGCTAGTCTTTGTTGGGTATGATGAGCAGAGAAGAAGATGGAGGTGTATGGATCCTGCGACGAAGAAACTCATAGTGTCGAGAGACATTGTTTTTGATGAGTTGACGCCGTATTGGGGTAGCTCTTATGTGGAGCTAGAGATAAGCAGGTCAGATGGTGGGCTGAAGGAGGCTGCTGCTAAGGAATTGGAGTTGCCTGAGTCACCAGGTGCTCCAAGTTATTCTAGCTCTGGGGCAAAGGCGTCAGAGTCGGGAAGAAGGGGGAGCGATGCTACAGGATCTTCTGGCTCGAAGGAGGAGGCTTCCGGTTCAGGAAGCAAGGGGAGCGATGTTCCAGGCAGCTCTTGTTCAAGAGGGGAGTCTTCTGGTTCAGGTAGCAGGGGGAGCGTTGCTCCAGGCGCTCTTGGTTCCAGTAAGGAGGCGTCTTGTTCAGGGAGCAAAGGGAGCATTGTTCCGGGTTTGCCCGGGAACGGAGCTGGTTCAATAGCAGCGGAGGTGGTTAGCCATGATCAGGTTCTTCGGAGATCGAAGAGGATCAGTAAGCCACCAGCTCGATATAGCGAAGGGAACACTGCGGACTTGGTCCCGTGTTTCCTTGTTAGTCCTCAGGTCGAGCAAGGTTCTTCTGGCTGTGATGACCCCACTAGAATCAAGGAGGTGGTTGACACCAAGTCTGAAGAGGTGACTTCTCTCAGAGATAACAAGGCTTGGGCTTCTGTGTCCAAGGAAGTTGGTGATACTCCTGTGATGCATGAGTGGAGGTTGAAGCTGAAGAAGGCAGAGGGAAGCATGGCTCCTTTTGGGAGATGCTGGAGGGCTCCCTCATGGTCCATGATATTCGGGGCGAGGACTATGTCTTGGACATTTCTTCGTAGATGCTATCGGAAGGACCAGGTGCAAGGTTACGGGAGCTGCTGGAGTCATTCACCACTTCTCACTTCAAGGGGGAGTGTTGAAACTTGTGAAGTGAAAGTGGGTGAATGGAAGGCTTGGGAAACCTATCCGCGCGGACTACGCGGACAGGGTTGGCAGACTGCTAGGTCGGCAGGGATGTTGCAGGCGGTTTGCTCTGTGGCGGCCTGGGCGGTCTGTTCGCGCGGACTACGTGGACAGCAGCAGCGGTCTGACAGGCCAGTGTATGCTCAGCAGGCGGTTGACTCCCAGGAAGTAACCAGGCGGATAGGAATGCTATCCGCGAAGTCCGGCATGAAGCAGACTGAAGAACTGGAGCTCGACAGACCAGTTTGGCAGTTGCTTTGGTCTTGCTCTAGTGAAGCGGCAAGTGGAAGCCGCGGAGACCGCCGGTCAGTGCGGACAGAAGCTGGAGGTCGCCTGGTATGGCGGGCTAGATCCAATGTCCGTTAGTAAGTGCGGACTGGCCCTTGCAGCCAGTGGACTGGACTTGGTGGGAACTGAACCAAGTCCAGGTGGCTCAGTCCGGGGAGATCGCGCAGTGGAGCGCGGGCTGGTTTCTCAGTCCGCCAAGCATAGTAGAAGTGCTGTTGCCTTGTTTGCTAGCTTGGGGAAATGCGGACTGGAGAATTGCTTGTGCATGAGCGTGCGGACTGGAGCCAGAGTCCGCTGAGTCCGGTTGAGCCTTGTGATGAGGTTATGGACTCAGGGAAGCGGACTGGAGTTCGCTGTGTAAGCGAACTGGATCGGTGTGTCCGCTGAGTCCGGCAATGCCTTGGTGATTAGGCAATGGACTCGGGATGTGCGGACGGAAGCCGGGTGTCTGCAGAGTTCGGCAGGTGCCTTAATGGCGAGGCTGCGGGCTCGGGATATGCGGGCTGGTGCTGTGTCCGCGAATTTGCGGACAGTGCCTTAGTGGAGTCCGGCTGTGGTCCTGGCTTGGCCTCTGGCGGCAAGGCGGGCTGGATATTGGAGTCCGGCCTTGGAGAAGCTGGGGCGGACTTGCTATCTGCACATGAGCGGCGAACTGGAATGTCTGTCCGCGAACTGGCGGACACACTTGTTCTTGCTGCGGGATGTGGCGGTGATCCTATCGGCTAGAGCGGTGACCATACTCATCATCGTGCCTATAAATAGGACCCATGTCACATCAGGAAAAACAGGACCTAGACCGAAGTAAGTGAACAGTAATTGAGCTCGCGTAAGTTGCTGCGGTCTGGACTTTGGTGTCCGCGCGGATAGAGAGTTGACCCGGTTGTGCTGTGCAGGTTGTGCGGATAGCGCTGGAAAGCCAGGACTTGGCTCTGATTGCGGTCAGGGACAGTGCGGACTTTGCGGTTAAGCAACAGGCGGTAAACAGCAGGTCGCGGATAGCGACCATGTGGTCTTCTCTTTGGCAACTTGGTTCGGGGTTCAGGAAGTCGCCTGCTTCAGGCGGACTGTTCCATTCGGTGATGCAGCTTGTGCGGTCTGGTGGCTAGACGACCTCGCGGTTAGGCGGCCTGCAGATCGGCGGAGAAGAGCTAAGCATTGGAATAAGGGGTGAGTCCGCGCGGCTTGGGTTGCGGTCTGGCGACCTGGCGGACTGAGCGGACTCCACAGCAGTATGTCGGCGGCTTGTTGATTGAGTCCGCGCGGCTTGTTTTTGTTCTTGTCTTTGTAACTGTCTCTGCTCTCCCGGTGTTGGGTTTTGGTGAAGCATGTCTCGCCATGTATGTCTCGCCTTGTAAAGAAGTTTGCTCTTGATCAATAAAGAAGCTTGTGATGCATGTGTTGCTGGTTGTTACTGCTTTGTTGAGACAACCCCTGTTAACTCCACGATCCGGGAAAACTTTCAACATTATAAGTGGGCGTATCCTCCTTCGGTTTGTTGAGTTTTCAACAGGGTATCCAAGGGGGCGTCTGCGGTTTGTTGAATTTTAACAGGGCCCGGTGACTCAATGCGTCCGCAACCGTATTACCTTTACCAGGCACGTAGTGGATCTTGAATGTATAGTTCCCCAGGAACTCCATCCATCTACGCTGCCGCATATTCAGATCTTTCTGATCAATCAAATACTTCAGGCTCTTGTGATCGGTGTAGATATCAATCTTCACACCGTATAAATAATGTCTCCACAGCTTCAAGGAAAAAATCACGGCTGCTAACTCCAAGTCATGAACCGGATAATTCCTCTCGTGCACTTTCAGCTGTCTCGAGCCATAAGCTATCACACTTCCGTGTTGCAGTAGCACGCAACCCAAGCCGCTGCCCGAAGCATCACTATAAATCTCATAACCTTCGGTCCCACTCGGCGAACTCAGCACAGGCGCCGTGGTCAACCGACATTTTAACTCCTCAAAAGCTCGCGCGCACTCCGGCGTCGAAACGAACTTCTGCTCCTTCCTCGTCAAAGTGGTGAGAGGTAACGCTATCTGCGAGAAGTTCTCTACAAAGCTCCTATAACAGCCGGCAAGCGCCAAAAAGCTCCGGACTTCCGCTACCGTAGAAAGCTCAGGCCACTCCCATATCGCAACGATCTTCGCCGGATCCACTGCAATACCTTCCCCACTCACTATATGACCGAGGAACGCCACTGAGAACAACTAAAACTCGCACTTCGAGAACTTGGCGTACAATTGATTCCTCCTTAGCGTCTCCAAAACCAAATGAAGATGCTTGAAGTGAACTTCCTCACTCTGCGAGTACACCAAAATATCGTCGATGAAGATGATCACAAAATGGTCCAAGTACTCCCTGAAGGTCCTGTTCATCAAATCCATGAACACTGACGGCGCATTAGTCAGCCCAAACGACATGACCGTAAACTCGTAATGCTCGTATCTCGTACTGAACACTGTCTTCGGGATATCACTCTCCCTTATTCGCAGCTGATAGTACTCGGACTTCAGGTCCAACTTTGAGTACACCGTCGACCCGACCAACTGATCAAAAAGATCATCGATCCGGGGGATCGGGTACTTGTTCTTTTCCGTCAGCTTGTTGAGCTCCCGATAATCAATACATAGCCTCAAGCTTTCGTCCTTCTTCTTAACAAAGAGGACCGGCGCGTTCCAAGGCGAAGAACTTGGGCGCACATACCCTTGCTCCAACAACTCTTGCAGTTGAACCTTCAGCTCCGCCATTTCCTTAGGCGCTAGCCAATATGAAGAGCGTGACACAGGCTTTGCACCTGGTATGACCTCTATCATAAAATATATCTCCCGTTGAGGCGGGGCTCCAGGAAGATCTCTAGGGAACACATCAGGGTACTCCGATACCACTGAAATACTATCCAACGTGGGCTTCGACTTTGCAACCTCCACTAGTGTAAAGAACAGTTCTGCACCGGCACGAACCGCCTTCACCACCTGAAGAGCAGACATCAACATCTTGCTCGACCCCTTCAAGCCCGTAAAAGTCGTCTCACGACTGCTCCCAACTTGACTTCCTTGCGACCGCAATCAATATAGGCTTGCTACTCCGAGAGCCAGTCCATGCCAAATATAACGTCAAACTCCACCAACGGTAGTAACGACGCTTGCAGGTCGAACTCTTGATTCCCAATGCGATTCTTAACACCGCAGATTTTAATCGCGCACATCGAACACCCATTGGGTAACAACACATCAAACTTATCCTTCGCCATCGAAGAAGGTACTTCGATGCGTGATATAAATCCTTTGGACAAGAAGGAGTGTGAAGCTCCCGTATCGAAGAGTGGTCTTGCCGGATTTTCACAAATCAAAACAAATCCTAAACAAGCAGTGGTAAGGTAACAAGCACATAACAAGTATTTAAAAGGTTAACTTGCTATAAATTAAACCGTACCTATCACCACATCCGCCTGTTTGATGGCCTCCTGTTGGCCAAGATTATACACCCTTGGTTGTGCCGGAGCATAAAGGGACGCGGTTGACTCCACCGCCTTGCCCTTCTCTTCATAAGTTGCTCCCGGCTTTCTTTCGGACTTGGGACGTCCGCTCCAACAGTCACGGGCAAAGTGTCCCGGCTTCCCACAAGTAAAACACGCACCCTGGGTCCGACCCGTAGTCGCCCCAGAAGCACCAGAATAGGGAGCTGGACCCGAAGTCCTAAGCTTCTTGAAGAATCTTTGATAGCCGGACTTTGAAGTAGTTGGCACTTTGAACCCAGACTTCTTATCACCAACGCTCTTCTTCGATTGAATGTTCTTCATGTCCTTCTCCAAGGACCGGGCCGTGTTGACCAAGGTCAAGAAACCCTGCGTCATCGGCCCTGAGAGTAGTAGCCTTAAATCATCTCTCAACCCTTCGTTGAATCGATTCGTCTTGCGCTCCTCATTCGCAATGGTGGAGCTAGCATATCGACTCAATCGAGTGAACTCGTGGAGATATTCATCCACGCTACTGACTCCTTGAACCAGCTTTAGGAACTCGTTATCCAACGCTATCCTCTGCGCCGAAGGGAGGTATCTAGCCAAGAACAGTCTCGAGAACTTCTCCATCAAGACATCAATAAGTTGCCTACCTCTCAATAGATGCAGCTCCAATCCTTCCCACCACAATCTCGCTTCACCGTCCAGAAGGAACGTAGCAATGGTGATGATTTGCCACTCCTCCGTCTCTGTTGCTGTCAAGACTCTCTTCACCCTGGAGAGCCAGTCTTCAGCTTGAGATGGGGTTCCCAACCCCGAGAATACCGGAGGATTAAAGCTCATGACATGTTTGAGTTGTCTCTCGGTTGCCCTCCTCGGCACCACCGACTCCACTACTACCTGTTCCACTCTCCTTGGCTCAACCTATGGAAGAGGTATCTGCTCCATCGCAGGAGCGGGCTGATGCATTTGCCTTGCAGGTTGCACATTAATCATGGCCAACACTGCTTCGGCCACCAAACGTATGGTCTCAGCCGATGGAGGTGTTGCAGGAGCTTCATTAGGTGCACTGCTAGCCTTAGAAACTCGACGTTCCGATGGCCCAGCACCACTTCTGGTCACCTATAGTGGTACAAAACACCGTTAAGCGACCAAATAAAATTGCAAACAACAATTATAGGAACACACAAGTTCCCCAAACACGTGTATTTTCATTCCTAAGTGGACATTCATGGGTTCTTTTATTGTTATAACGATGACGCACACACATGTGCTCACCACCCCTTAAAAAGAATTCGTCCACGAATTCATCTTAAGCCCGACCAAAACCAGTAGTCTGATACCAAATTGTAACACCCCCTATCCGTCGCATAGCATATAACAGTAGGTCCGGCCGGGGCCCGACGCCATATACCACAGACAGACCGGGTGGTTACTCAATGGAAACCATAAAACCAATCATAACGTCCTACACAGAGCATTCTAGCGGATGCAGTTTTATAAGTTGCAATTAAAAGAACCCAGCACCAAGCATGAATGTCCACTAATACTCCAAATAGGAATGTAGTACATACACAAGTACTGGCCTTAAGGCCTTACAAATGGTTTACTCTTAATACATGTTTTACATACCACGGCACGCAGGTCGGTCATACATGAACAAAAGAAAGTAAACACTCCAATTAGGCCTTCGAGGGCCGGCTTTGCAATTTGGGATTTAGCCCGCTATTGACCGCTTGGTCCAGCAGCACCTGCAAGCAACAAACCACCACACGGTGGCAAATAAAAGGCAACGGTCAGCAATGCTGACTAAATTATAACGATCACGCCCCCAACTCGGGGCGGCGATGCTCCTTCCCTGCATTTTATTAGTATAAACAGGCATTATATTAATGTTACAACATCACAGGCGTAGGCTCGCACAACCACACACCCTGTGTACTCAGGGCACATTCTCGGTGAACACGGTCAAAGACCGCCGACTCACCACCGTCACCAGGACGGCCCAACAATGAGCAATTTGTCTTCCCGGCATGGGTCACGGTAATTTAAACCATAGACCGTTGAAGACCTTCATCTATGCCAACGGCTCAAACCGAACGACATAGAACGAGTACGGTTCCATCTAACTCGTGCTCACATTGCAACGTTAATTTAAAACATATGCGCAGGTCAAACTTCTCCCGAGTCCCGTTTCCATCACACTTCACATAACCCGGTTATGTTCAAGTTGGCTCCCAGGCCACCAAGGTTGCAAAATCACGCATTCGCCCAGTTTTTCGGGTGCACCTTAGGGTTAATCCCCAAGGCTCCCTGTTGCAATCTACCACATAGAAAACCCGAAAAACAAACAATCATACGGAGTCTTCTCCGACATTTATGCAATGCAATATCACCGATCCAGACCAACATGTCCGGATAGGCTTCACACATCATGCATATGTCTGTTCTTGTTTACGGACTCTACACAACAGGGACTTTACATATCTACCCGAAGGAATGCCTCCAACTCACCGCAAACTCGCGAGATCGGGCTTCCTATGCAAAAGAAGGAGAGCTTAACATGCTCAAGAAGAGAATCGTTACCCTAGCATTCTTCCTTGGCGCCATGGAAATGTAAGCGGATGAAAAGCACCGCACTCTCTTTTCCTCCATAGATCCGAAATCGGTTCGCGATTTGGAGCTCCGAAGCTCCTCCAAAGACCGGATCTAAGTTTCTTCTTCCTCCTTTGCTCTCCTCTCTCTCTATACTTTAGAAAGAGAACCTCTCAAGTGAAATGAGGTTTTCAAGGGTCCAATCTCGGGTATATCCCAGTAGGAACAACCCCCAGCCGTCGGATCCCGAATTAAAGAAACGAACGGCCACGACGTGACAAGCCCGTGTCCAGGGTCGTGTCCCTCATTCGCCGTCAAAATCGACGTGTCTCGAAAAACACACAGGCATCCGACACGCCCGTGTTCGACCTGACACGCCCGTGTTCCAACTGACACGGACGTGTGGCCGGCCGTGTACCCCCATCGACACATCCCCAAAAACAACCCGATACTCACACGGATATTGGACACGCCCGTGTCCTATTTGACACGCCCGTGTCAAACCCGAACACGCCTGGGCTCCTGGCTGTGTTCACGGTCTCGACACTTCGTCGAGCGAAGTTCGTCGACCACACGACACGGACTTGGACACGCCCGTGTCCTAGGCCGTGTTCCTTGTCTCGACACTTCGTCGAGCGAAAATGTCGACTCCCCGGTCCGATTGTCGACACGGGCTCGACACGCCCTGAGACATGCCCGTGTCTCAGGCCGTGTGCCCCGTCTCGATACATAGTTGAGCGCAAAATGTCGACCACGCGGCCAAATCGTCGACTCGAGCCTGACACACCCTGGGACACGCCCGTGTCCCAGGCCGTGTGCCTCCTGCCAAATACCAGATTTGGCCCAAAACGCCTCCCGTTGCTCTTTTGAGTTTCGGGGCGTTACAGCTTGGCTACATCTTACCGCTCTCTACATAAAGGGGGCTCAGATGTCTTGCATCTATACTTTATATGCGGACCTCTTTGCTTGTCCCTCCATGTCTCCAGCGGCTGCTTACCAGCAAGTTCAGGCTCTCGGAGCCGAAATTCTACAAAATCACCCCTTCTCTGCTGATCTCGCTGAGCAACACAAATACTTCCATGAGATTCTGGTTGTGTGTTATCTTTTATGCCTTCCAGAGTCATATGACATGATCCGTCAACAGATCCTTGATGAGGCGGAGTCTCCCACCCTGGATGCCACTGCTGCCCGCATCGCCACTGTTACTTATTTGCTCCAACGTCCGCTCTTATCCTCCCCTCCTCAATCAGACAACTCCGCTCACCATACTAAGCGCAGTGGCTCTGGTGGCCGCCACCTCCCCTCCAGCGACCGTGGTGCTTCGCGCTTTCTTTGCACTCACTGTGGCCGCACCGGCCACATGGTTGATCGCTGTTGGAAGAAGCATCCTCATCTTCGACCATCTGGTGACACCTCCACTTCCTCTTCGAAGTCTTCCTCCTCTGTGGTCACGTCTTTAGGTAGTACCCACGTCGCTACTCAAGGTAAATGACCGATCGACTCTGGTGCTACCAATCATATGACCGGAAATCCACACTGTTTTCTCTCCTACAACAGCATGATCGGTTACCCCCGGTCCTTGTTGCGGACGGCTCTCCCTCACCGATCAATGGAACGGGGTTGTTCAAGTAACTCTGTCTCTTCGCTTGGAGGACATCCTCGACGTGCCTAAGGTCCCTCACAACTTGTTATTTGTTACTTCCCTTTGCAAATAACTACAATGTTCTGTCACATTCACGTCTACTACTTGTTCTTTTCAGGATCCGGGCACCAAGCGGACGATTGCTACTGGGACTGAGAGTGGCGGCCTCTACTTCCTCGACAACGTTTCTGCACTCTCTGTCTTCTCTGCATCTTCTACTGATCTTCTCCAGTGGCACCTTCATCTTGGTCATGCACCTCCCCGTCTTCTTCGTCAACTTCTACCACATCTTCCTCCGCAAGGCCCACCGCCTAACTGTAAAGCATGTCAACTTGGCAAGCATCACCGCTCCTCCTTCCCACCAAAGCAAGATCGTGGATCTTCCCGGCCGTTTGAACTTGTTCACCCCGACATCTGGGGTCCTGCTCCTACCCTCACCATCGGTCGGGGTAGTTCATATTTTGTAACATTTATTGATGATTTCTCTAGATGTACATGGGTGTATCTTTTAAAGGATCGCTTAGAACTTTTTTCCGTATGGACATCTTTTTATCATATGGTTAAAAATCAGTTTGATATGTCTATTAAAATTTTTCGTTCTGACAACGCTAAGGAATATCTTAGCAATGCTTTCACTTCTTTTTGTGTGCAAAATGGTATCCTTCATCAAACTACCCGTGTCTATACCTCGCAACAAAATGGGGTGGCGGAACGCAAGAATAGTCACCTTCTTGATGTCTCTCGCACTCTGATGATACAAATGCACGTTCTTTGCTCCTATTGGGGCTACGCTGTCCTCCTCTCCTGTTACCTCATTAATTGCATTCTGTCAATGGTTCTCCATGGACAAACTCCCTTCTCTCTTCTTTATCCTGGCAAGCATACGTTTCCTCTTCCTCTGTGTATCTTTGGGTGCACGGCCTTTGTGCACAATCCTTCCGCAACACATGAAAAACTTAACTCACGTGCCACCAAATGTATCTTTTTGGGTTACTCAACCACCCAAAAAGGCTAATGTTATTTTGATCCCGTTCTTCGGAAAAAATATGTCTCCGCAGATGTGACCTTCTTCGAGAATGTGTACTATTTCTCCTTTGACCCACCTCCACCTCCTTCTCCCGCCGTCACCTCCACCCCGTCTACTCTCGTCGAGATTTTCCCACCATCACCTCCACCATATCCTCCCTCCCCCTCTTCCTCATCACCACCACCTTCTCCCTCTTCTCCGCGGCCATCTCTCTCCTCTCCCGGGCCAGCTCTCACCGCCACGGATGCTCCAGTTACTAAGGAACATGCCGACCTGGATCTTCCCATTGCTCTTCGCAAAGGGGTGCGAACGTGTACCCAACACCCGCTGGCTACTGTTATTTCATATGATCGTCTCACTCCTTCTCGCAGGGCGTTTGCATTGACTATCTCAGCGACTGCTACTCCCCGCACCTACCAGGAGGCTCTCACTATTCCTCATTTGAAGGCTGTCATGGATGAGGAAATTACTACCCTTACTGAACGGGGCACCTGGACCCTGGTTCCCCCACCCCGACCCCGAGATACAAGTATAGGTCCTCCCATTCCTTCGTACCTTGGAGCAGTGGAGTCTGGGTCACTGCTTCTTCAGGGCCTGGAATACTTCCTCGCACTCACTTCTCCACTCGAACTTCTGGCCCCCTCAACATCTTGAAGAAGGGGGAGCACTTATCCCCAGCCTGGGAGAGGAACCTGCTCAATCCTGCTAGCTTTCCTATCAACCGCCTCACCTCTTTAGCATTCCGAGGCGACCACAGCTCCATGATGTCTTTGAACTTGTCAGTATTTGGCTCGACCCCTGCGGGGGTGAGGAGATGTCCCAAGAACTTCCCCCGGCTGGCCTCGAAAATGCACTTCAGGGGGTTCAGCCACATCTTATATTTGCGCAGGGTGGCGAAGGTTTCCTCCAGGTCCTGGAGGTGGGAGTCCACGTCTCGACTCTTGTTCATGAGGTCATCTACATACAGCTCCATTTTCCTCCCCTTCTGTTCCTGGAAGACCATGTCCATTGTCATCTGGTATATCACCCCTGCATTCTTCAGCCCAAAGGGCATCATCTTGTATTAGAAGCACCCATCCCCCGTGATGAACGAGACATCCTAGATGTCTGGGGGGTGCATCCTAATCTGGTGATAACCTAAAAACGCATCTAAGAAGCTCATTACAGGAAAACTGACGGCTGTGTTAACCAGCGCGTCGATCTGAGGCAAGAGATAACAGTCCTTAGGGCATGATTTATTAGGCAAAGAAAAATCAACACACATACGCCACCGATCGTCTCCTTTTTTAACCATCACTACATTGGAGACCCAACCGGGGTACTATATTTCGGATACAAATCCGGCCTTGAGGAGTTTGGCCACCTCCTCCCTGATGGGCTCGGCCAGCTTGTCTGCGGTGGACCTCTTCTTCTACTGGATGGGGCGAGCTCTCGGATCCAAGTTGAGGCAATGGCAGACCACGTCCGCGTCAATCCTCGGCATCTCCGCTGCGCTCCATGCGAAGATATCCACGTTCTTTTGGATGTACGCCAACATCCTACCCTGAGCATCCGGGGTCAGCCCCTCGCTGATGCGAACCTTCTCCACCCTGCCTTCAAGGGTGAGGAGCTCCATCTCCACCACTTCTTTTGTAGTGTCCAGCCTGGACTGCTCCCCCATTCTCCAACATCCCTCTCCTCTGGGACACGGACCTCCTCAGCTTTTACCTCCACCTCCACAGCCATCGCCTCGGCCAACTCCCCCTGAACTCCTCCCGTCGCCACCTCCTGGGTGCAGCTCTTTCCTATTTCCATCCCCTCTCTGCCAGCCTCCTGCTCCGCCTCCTCCACACTCCACTCCATCTCCTCGGCCCACTCCTGCCAAGAGATAGAGTTCATGGTGGTGACGTAGCATTCTCTGGCCATCTTCGGATCGCCTCAGACCCAGACCTGAATCCCCTCAGTGTTGAACTTCATGCATTGGTGGAAGGATGAGTGGACACACCGTAAGGCGATGATGAGGGGCTGCCCAAAGATGGCATTGTAGCTACTGGGGGTATCCATGATGACAAACCTGCAGTTCTGGGACTGCCCCCCCCCCCCCCCCCTCCCCCAGGGTGATGTGGAGCTCCACTCCCCCTTCTACCTCCTTCCTCTCCCCTAAAAACCCAAACAGGGGGCCATCTGAAGCCAACACCCTCTTCGTCTTCACCTTCATTGCATCGAACGCCTTCTTGAAGATGACGTTGATAGAGATCCCGTTATTAATGAGGATCCTAGAGACGGTGAAATTCTCTATGGTTGTCTGGATGATCAGCGCATCGCAGAAGGGATCCTCATGATCCGGCATATCCTTCCTCGAGAATGTATTCTTCTCTTCTGGGGTGGGGTCTGGGATGTGGAGTCGACGCTCTGGCGGTATATGGTGTGGAGGCTCACCTTCCGAGAAGTCTTAATCTCCACCCCCCATGGATCACTCTGATCCCTCCACAGGTCCCGACGTCCGCCCAGACTTCACACCGATTCTCCTCCCGAGGCAGGACCTCCTTAATCCTCACATCCTGGCGACCTTGCTGCTGATTCTGCTCCCTGTTTCCTCTCATTTCGAGGAACTTCGGGCACGTCGCCGTAGCGTGCCATTACTCTTGGTGGAAGTCACAGTAGGGCAACCCTACCCTGACTTCTCTCCACCTTCTCCATGCTGCTCTCCTCCTCTCCCCCATGGCTATAGTCATAGCCTGATTTTGATCAGGGAGGGGAGGTCTTTGCGCCTGACTCCAACCTGGGGGGTGGAACTAATCCTGACACCCCTAGCTGTTGTCCCTCCCATGGTAACCTCTCTGTGGACCCTGGTCGTGACACTCGGGCCTCCAGCCCAGTCGATGGCCCGACTGTTGTTGCCCCCACCTGGGATGTTGCTGTTGCTGCAGTTGCCGCTGCTCCCTCTGTCGGGGTTTGACTCTCCTTTCCTCCTGACCTCTGCCACATCTCGGCTCCTTCTCCTCCTCCGTGGCCCACCAGGACAGTCTCCTGGCAAACTCCGGGTTCGATGCCTCCCCGTCGACTTCCCTTACCGCCCTCTCCATCAGCTCTTCGTAGGAGAGGGGTGGCACCTTCTTCAGCTCCATTCTGAAGAAAACCTGTTTCAGCCCCAGGGTGAAGGCCATCATCAGGCTAAGGCCTAACATCTCCTGGACTTGGGTGACCTTGTCTTGAAACTGGTCAACGTAACTCCCCAACGTCTCGTTCACCCCCTGCTTGATGTGGAACAGGAACTCCGACTCCTTCTTCCTCCTCTTGAAGGTGGTGAACCTTAACATGAACCGCCGACGAAGGTCCTCGAAGAAGTAAATAGAGCTGGCTAGCAGCTGGTGAAACCACTCCCTCGCCTTCTCCTTGAGGGTGATGGCGAAGAGCCGACACTTGAAGCCGTTAGACATCTGTCGGATCGAGACCACGTCCTTAAACCACTGGACGTGCTGGACCAGGTCTCCCCTCCCGGTGTAGTAAGACATTTCGGGTTCCCTGAACCCCTCTAGAACTGGGCGGAGGAAACCAACTCGCTGAAGGGGCTGCCTCTCCCTGCTGGGCAAGCTGGAGGGTCTCGCGTACCCATCTCACCGAACTGACCCCCGCTTGCCGAGCCGGGGAAAAGTACGCACCTAGGTATCTCGCAGCCTCTCCCTTCCTCGGCGACCTCCTTCCCAGCTCGCTTGCCGGGAGCGTCCTCTCCTAGAGGTGGGGTGGCCAAGACTAGGACCGCTGGAGTCGAGCACTCGGCCCGCGTGCCGAGTGCAAACATGACGTGGTTGATCTCCTCCTACCTGAAATCTTCGAACATCCCCACCGTGGCCCGAGACGGTGGGGGTGGCGAGTCGGACCTGTCCGAGGCTTGTCCTTCTCCTCCTGCCATCTAGCCTGCTAATGATTTTCTATGCTGACCACTATCCACGCTCACCGCACTAAAAATGTTGAAACTAAAAACTCGATTTCCTATGGAATTCACCCTTGGGGAAGCGATGATCGCGCACCTACTTCTCTCCTACAAACTGAATGACAAAAGAAATAGGGACTGACCCAAGGGCTCGATGTGGAGGTCCCACCACACACCTGGAAGATCTTAGAGCGCTTGCCCTCCTTAGCCAAAGGCCGAACTAAGGCTACCTCAGAAAGAGCAAGAATATCTGAATACTAGTAAGCATGCCTTCTGAGGTGCCCCTTAGGTTTTATTTATAGTTTTCCAAAGACGGCCTGCAAATAGGCAACCTTCGCTGTTTTGAACGGCATTGTGCAACCCAGCTGGGTCTGCCAACAGCGTAACTCCACCATTCTAATAAGCTATTCGCACCCCTGGCAAGGCCACCCAGGTAATTTTGCCTTTGGGCCCCGCTTTAGATTCCAAGGATCAGGTGGTTAGCTCGCCACTACTCTCCACCTCCACAGGGCTGATGCGACATGGCTCCCGCAGCTCGCCTTCTCTCCTTGGGTGAGCGCGAGCCAGGCCGCCGCAACCCGCCGATGATTTCTCTGAGGTGGGTTGGCGGCCAGGTCGCTTATGGGAGAGCGGGCTGACCGGTCTGAGATTGCCGCTACAGAAGCTCCAGAGGAGCTCGCCGATCTGGGTTCAAAAAGTTCAGATTCTAAACTCCTGAGGTTAGTTCGAAGAACACCGAGCTCCATTCGACGATCGCCGAGCTCCGTTCGAAGAACACCGAGCTCCGTACACCATTCGACGAACTTCGAGCTCAACCCTCTATTCGATGAATGCTGTGCTCAACCCAAGCTCAGTTCGGCAAAAGCGAGGCCTAGTTCGACGAACTCAAGGCGGGTGCGGGATGGGTGGGCCAGTACGCACAGCTCTCCCGCCTGGCTTAGGAGAGAGCGGGCTGGCTGCTCTGAGTTCGCCCACATGCTGCTCTGGCACGGTCAGGTCACCTTGGCCCACTCGCCTTGCCTGGTGGACCCACTCGGCGAACACGGGGTTGTACACATGTTACTACACAAAGGCATGCCAAAGAATTTTTGGGTAGAAGCAGCATGTATTGCTGTGCATATCCTAAACAGAGTTCCAACTAAGGTCAGTAAAAACTCCACTCCTTATGAGATGTTAAACAACAAAAAGCCTGAAATGGGGGCACTTAAGAACTTTTGGATGCATTGTCATTACACATTTGCTCAAAGAAAAAAGAGACAAGTTAGATCAAACAGCCAGAAAATGTATCTTCCTGGGTTATTATGACAATAGGAAAGCATACAGGTTGTTTGATCCAACATCTCAAAGTATACTTATCTCTAGAGATGTTACCTTCCATGAGGAAGACAATTGGATTTGGGCATCAGACAACACGGTGAGTCAAGGCACATGCACCACGGTTGAGCTCCAATTAAACCCCCTCCAAGTGATGCAGGACTCCCCGGATCATGAAAATGCAGAGCTGTCTCAAACTCCTGACTCACCAAGATCATCATCGCCCATCCACACTTGGTCCCTGCAAGAAATCTACGACAGCACAAGCATAGTGATGTTCCACTCTACACCAGTGTCTTATGAGGAAGTAGCGCAACACAAGGAATGGAAAATAGCCATGGATCATGAGATAAGCGTAGTTGAAAGAAACAACACTTGGACCTTAGTCCCCAAACCACCAAACAAACCTGTCATAGGCCTAAAATGGATTTATAAACTTAAACATGATGAAAAGGGAACATAGTGAAGCATAAAGCCAGAATTGTGGCCAAGGGATATTCCCAGAAATTTGGAGGGGACTACGAAGAAATGTTTGCCCTGATAGCTCGAATGGACTCCATCCGGCTTCTTCTCTCCATTGCAGTAAATAACTACTATCCTATTCATCAGCTTGATGTGAAATCAGCCTTTTTGAATGGCACCATATCCGAAGAAGTGTATGTTGATCAGCCAGAGGGGTATATAAAAGGGGGAAAGAAAATCAAGTTTACAAACTTCACTAGGCACTATATGGATTGAAACAAGCACCACGTGCCTGACACTCAAATATCTCTGCATATTTCAAACAAGAAGGCCTCACCGCAAGCAAGCTCGAATCTTCCATGTTTACAAAATCTGAATCCAATGGTGACAGAATTATACTGTGCCTCTACGTGGATGATCTACTGATCACTGGAGGATCAGAGAAAACAATTCAGAACTTTAAAACTAGAATGAAGGAGAAATATGAAATGTCAGATCTTGGGTATCTAAAATTCTTTTTTGGGTATGGAGATCACACAGATTCAAAGCTCTTTCTATCTCTCTCAAGAGCAATATGCCAGAGAAGTGCTCAAGAAGTTCAAAATGTCAGACTGCAATCCTTGTCATACCACCATGTGCACCAATGCGAAGCTAAGCAAGTACGAAGATGGACATGAAAAAACAGATGAAGATGCATATAGAAGTTTAATTGGTTCCTTGATTTATCTAACAAACTTAAGACCCGATCTTGAGCATTCTGTTAACCTCTTATCCAGGTTTATGTGCACGCCGACCAAAGAGCATATGGAGGCAGTCAAACGAGTTCTAAGATACGTAAAAGGAACAGTCACCCATGGAATCTGTAGAAAAGTAAAGGGGAATGGCACTCTAACCAGCACAACACACTTTATTTCATCAACACAACATCAAAAACAGAACAAAACCAGAGAAAAAGTACAACTTAGAGGAGGAAGAAAGAAGCCTTTTTCCACCTCACTTGAGGCAGCGCAAGCACCGATACTTCTACTAGTTCAAGTTACAAAACAGGGATTAAAAAGAGCTCCAATAAAGCACACCAAGATGCCCATACCAGGTATGGACCAAAAGCTATTAAAAAAGGGTGGCTACTTATCTTGGTTATCTTTCCTATGCAGGTCGGCAAAAGTTGACTCAATATTCTCATCTCCAGTCGGACGTTCTGTAGAGTTCACTCCTTCCAGCATGCGGGGGAGGTACATGTTGCTTGGAGTATGCTTCAATACCCCCCATAGTCCAAGCAGCATGTCATCTTCATCTTGTTCCTCAGTTGCATGAATGTTGGTGCGGATAGGGGTTTTGTGAGAGCATCAGCTACCCAGTTCTCTGATTTACAATGTTTTACTTCAATTTCTCCTTTGCTAACTAAATCCCAGGTATAATGGAGCTTAATTTCCAAGTGTTTGGTTCTATTGTGGAACACGGGGTTTTTAGCTAGGGCAATAACAGAGGTATTATCCACAAGAATCTTAACCGAGCTATCTTCTTCCTGCAGAACTTTTGCAATTAACTGCTTTAACCACATTGCTTCTCTCACATCCTCATTTAGGGTTGTGTATTCCGCCTCAGTAGATGATAGAGCAATTGTCTTATGTTTTCTTGTGCACCAAGACAACAGATTGGTCCCAATGAAAAATATGAACCCACTTGTGCTCCTCCTGTCGTCGGAGCACCCAGCCTAGTCGCTGTCAGAGTATCCAGTGAGACGGCAGTCATGCCCTTTTTCATACCTGAGTCTAAGAGATCTTGTGTCATTGACATACCTTAATATCCTCTTGGCTGCAGTCATGTGCCTAATACTTGGTGCTTGCATGAACCGTGAAACAATGCTCACAACATGCTCGATGTCAGGTCTGGTATTTTTTAAGTAGATTAGGGATTTGACTAAGCTTCGATATTGTTCTACAACAACTCTATCTTCTCCATCCTCCTTAATTAACTTCTCTCCGGTGATCATTGGGGTGGATGCTGGTTTGGAGTCAGACATGCCAAATCTGGACAACAGGTCTTCTGCATACTTGCATTGTGATACATATGTGGCATTGGTCAGTTGCATAATCTATAGTCCAAGGAAGTATCTAGTAAGGCCTAGATCAGTCATCTCAAATTTGGAGTGCATATAGTTGCGGAAGTTGTTTATGTTGTCTACGTTGGACCCAGAAATTAGGAGGTCGTCAACATACAAACATACTATGAGCACATCACCATTGGGTTCCTTTTTAACATACATTCCCGGTTCACTCACTGTCTTGTGAAAACCATTTTCAATTAGGTTGATGTCTATCTTGGTGTTCCAGGCGCGCGGGGTTTGCTTTAGACCGTATAAGGCCTTATGCAGCCTAAGAACTTTATCTTCCTTGCCCTTAATCTCATATCCAGGTGGTTGTCTTACATATATTTCTTCATTTATTTCACCATTTAAAAATGCAGATATTACATCCATCTGGTATATGGGGTACTGGTGATAAGTGGCAATGGCAAGCAAGGTCCTGATTGACTCAAATCTGGCCACAGGGGAGAATGTTTCAAAGTAGTCCACTCCTTCCCTCTGGGCATACCCCTTGGCAACAAGTCTTGCCTTGTACTTCTGTATTTTACCATCTTCATTGTATTTTACTTTGTATAGCCACTTGAGGCCAATAGATGATTTAGATGATGGCAAATCAGTAAGTTCCCATGTCTGGTTCTTTTCTATCATGTGGAGTTCTTTGTCCATTGCTTGAACCCAATTGGGATCAGTTGCGGCTTCAAGAGGACTTGCAGGTTCCTTGAAAAATAAAGAAAGATTACACTGAGTATATATATCAGTGAGAGAGCGATACCTGAGTGGTGATGATGGAGATGATGAGGTTGAAACGTCTTCAGTGCTCTCATTAGTATTGGATAGAACAATACTGTCAATGTCTGCAGCTGGAATGGATGGCTGAGGACTTTCGGGAGTGTGAGGTGCTTCTGGCATGGACTCAGGTGTGTCATCAGCAACCGCCAGCTTCATCCTCTGATCCTGAGCCACAATACTCTCCCATACTTCATCTTCATCTATTATGACATTTCTGGTGATAAGAAATTGCTTGGTGGTGGGATTATACACTCGATATGCTTTTGAGGAGAGACTGTATCCCAGAAGTATGCCTTTTACGGCTTTCTCAGATAACTTGTCTTGATTGTGTTTTTGGTTTAGGCTATAGACCACACTTCCAAACTTCCTGAAGTGTGAAACATCGGGAACACGGCCCGTCCATGCTTCATAAGGGGTGCTGTCAGTCAGGGCTCTACATGGTGCTCTGTTGAGTATGCACACAACAGTGTTCACCGCTTCCCCCCAGAATTGCTTTGGGAGATTTGAGCTTGCCAGCATGCATCTGACCATTTCTACTATAGTCCTGTTCCTTCTTTCTGCAATGCCATTTTGTTCTGGAGTACTTGTGAGAGTAAGTTCACGCTTTATTCCCTCCTCTTCACAAAAGTTGGAGAATAATGTGCTCATGAAATCACCCCCCTTATCTGTTCTTAGCGTTTTCAGTTTGCTATCCACCTCATTTTCTGCATGAGCTTTGAACACCTTGAACTTACTAAAAGCCTCTGATTTGTTCTCAAGAATGTATACCCACATCATTCGTGTAAAATCATCTACTATAAGGAGATAATAGTGTTTTTTCGAGATGGATGGAGTCCTGGTAGGCCCCCATATGTCTGCATACACCAGTTCTAGGGGTTTTAACGTTCTCCTGGATGAGCTGTGAGGGTGAGGAATTTTGTGAATCTTACTCATAGCACACTGCTGGCATATTTTTCCTATGTCTTGTATTCTTGGTAGCCCACTCACCAGATTCTTCTGCTGAAGTTTGTTGAGATCTCTCAGGTTGAGGTGTCCAAATCTAGCATGCCATGTGACTGTCTCTGAGTTGGATTTGGTTAACATGCTCCTTTCTTCATGGGGCAAGGTCAAGGGAAAAACTTTATTGGTTGTCATAAAGATATTGGCAATTTTCTGATTTGTTGCACAGTCAATAATGGTACAGCTAGTGTCTTCAAAGATCAACTTGTAACCATTTTGAATTAGCTGTCCCACACTTAGGAGATTTTGAGCCAAGTCAGGAACATATTGGACATTGGATATGTGTTTGTATTTTCCTGACCTGGATCTAACAGCTATAGTACCCTTGCCTTTAATTAACTTGATAGAACCATCTCCCAACATTACTTGAGACACACACGATTCATCCAACTGTGTGAACACTTCCTTGTTATTAGTCATATGATTTGAACATCCGTTGTCGAGATACCACACATTGTCCATTGTTGCACCGCTTTTGTTGCAGGTGTAGAAAGCATAGTCTTCATCTCCTTCTTGTTCACCAAACTTGGCTTCTTCTTGTTGTTGCTGGGTGCTGCTTCTCTGCCGGAATGGACAATCCTTAGGAAAGTGCGTTGGTTTGGAACATCGTTTGCACTTGTAAAAGCAATCAAAGGTGTCATGGTTGTTACGCTTGCATAGCTTGCAGAACAAGGGGTGTTGAGGTATGACTTTAGAGTTTTTTATTATCTTATTAACACCATACTGTTTTTTATCTAACTGAATCAATAGCTTGCTCTGGAAGGCCTGTTCCATGTTCTGATGTTCAAATCTCCTCATTCTTTCTTCATGAGCTTGAAGAGAGTCCACGAGATCGTTAATGGTGAGAGTATTGACATCCTTAGCTTCTCCAATGGCAGTCACTACAAAGGCATATTTATGGGTGAGGGTTTTGAGTATTTTTTGGATTACTTTCTTTTCTTCTACTGAATCTCCATAGCCCTTGATTTGGTTAGTAAGGGATGTAACTCTAGTAAAATATGAATGAGCATTGTCATACTCTCTCATGCTCAGAGTATCAAACTCCTGCCAGAGATTTTGTAGTTCAAATGAAATCACCTTTGATGACCCTTGATAATCATTCTTGAGGATGTCCCATGCTTCTTTGGCGGCAGAGGCACCCATGATCCTTGGGAAAATGCTTCGTCCTATCCCTTGTTATATGTGGAGGAGAGCTTTAGCATCCCTTTTTAGATTTTCTGAGTACTCCTTTCGCTTAGCACCATCCCAAGATGAAAGTGGGTCTTCACTGGTTGGCTTCGTATACCCATCTTGAATCATGTCCCAAAGGTCTTGAGAAAGAAGCAATGTGTGCATTTGCACATTCCAGAATTCGTAAGCATCCACCTCAAATATAGGAACTCCACTTGGAGAATAAACAAAGTTTTGACTTGGGTTGATGGAGGAAGCCATATGAGGATCACACGAGGAAGAGATGGCTCACAGGTGAGTGAAAAACACAAACAGAACAGATGAATGCTTGATGCAGATGCCACACTTCTTAAGCTTCTGATGGCAGATGGCACCCAAGCACCAACCTCCCTCTGATACCATGTAGAAAAGTAAAGGGGAATGACACTCTAATCAGCACAGCACACTTTATTTCATCAACACAACATCAAAAACAGAGCAAAACCAGAGAAAAAGTACAACTTAGAGGAGGAAGAAAGAAGCCTTTTTCCACCTCACTTGAGGGAGCGCAAGCACCGATACTTCTACTAGTTCAAGTTACAAAACTAGGATTAAAAAGAGCTCCAATAAAGCACACCAAGATGCCCATACCAGGTATGGACCAAAAGCTATTAAAAAGGGTGGCTACTTATCTTGGTTATCTTTCCTATGCAGGTCGGCAAAGGTTGACTCAATATTCTCATCTCCAGTCGGTCGTTCTGTAGAGTTCAATCCTTCCAGCATGCGGGGGAGGTACATGTTGCTTGGAGTATGCTTCAATAGAATCCTCTACACCTGGGATCTCAACCCATCGCTCACAGGATATTGCGATGCAGATTGGGGAAGCTCTCAAGATGATCGAAAAAGCACCGAGGGTTATGTGTTCTTTTATGGATCAAGCCCTGTTTCTTGGCGGTCAAGAAAGCAACAAACTGTAGCCCTATCCACAACTGAAGCAGAGTACATGAGTATTACTTATGCAATTTGTGAAGGCATCTGGATGAAGGGGATGATAGAAGAGTTTACTGAAAAAAGGAAGAAGAAGACAATATCACTTAGATGTGACAACAGCTCCGCCATGGCACTGTCAAACAATCCGGTGTTCCACAACCACTGCAAGCACATCGAAATTAAATACCACTTCATTAGAGAGAAGATAGAGAACGGAGAAGCATGTCTGGAACATTGCTGGTCGGAGCTCCAGGTCGCCGACATATTTACCAAGCCATTGCACCGCAGCCGGTTTATGAAGCTCAAAACTGAACTCAAAGTAACGGAAAATTTTTAGGTCAGGACTCCTGACCATAAGCATGGTCAGGACAACCAATGAGAGGCCTGAAATGATGAGGGCCCCGCGCAAAAGTGTATGACACAAGCCACAACTGCGTGAGCCCCACCTCCTTTGCAGACTCCTCATTGGTGCAGGACCTTGCTCATGGTCAGGTGTCCTGACCTAAAAATTACTCCAAAGTAACAGACTGCCAGTTCAAGGGGGAATATTAGAAGATGAACCAACCGGTCCACAGTAAAAGTGTTGAGTAGAAGATAAAGCGTTGAGTAGAAGATGAAGCGTGGAGAGTCACGTTGCCTGTTAAAATTCTGATATTAAATGTATGCTTAATGCTCTTTATTACTCTTAATTGTATGACCGTTGATTTCCCATTTCCTGCACAATAAAATAACACTATATCAGCAAATTAATAGAATGAATGAAATGAGTTTTCAAACCATCTATCCATCCTGTTTCGTTGCTCTACTTCCATCCTCTTATTCCTGCACAAATGAATTAAATTAGAAGGTTTAATTTCCATCACCTTCAGCTTTCAGACCCCCAGCTATTCACATTCCTATTTTCATTTAACTATACATATATACATGTACTTCATGAATTAATGTATACCTCTCAGCTGGTATGTAAGACCCGCGCAACATGTTGATGCATGCTTTCATGGGGTCGAGCCCCAAGAAGATTTGTGTTTGTGTGCCGAGGCCTTTTAATTATGCATGTTTGCAGTGTGCTCTTTTTTCTTTTCTATTCTATTTGCAATTCCCCTTTTTATTTTAGTAAGTGGGAAGCAGAATAGTTTGTGCGCAGAAACCATGCTTTTTCCCAAATAATAGTTTGTGTGCATGCGCAGCAAGTGGTTAATTGTTTATTTGCTATTTACTTTTTTGATTGTCTTCACTAATTTCTCTTCGACCTCTCAATATTGAAATTATAATTTAAAAGTGACGGTTGGTAGTTCTCCTCGGAATGACACATAAATATTTAGTCATTAATCGAAAATTTTCATAGAGTTTTGACCGCGTTTCACGTTTACACAAATCGACCTTCCTGGGTGATTTATTAGAAATCTGATTATTAAATTGAAGAATCATCGATGTTATTATATAGAATTGCGGAGACTAATACTCGGAGAATTCCAAAAAAATCAGCTTATTGTATCTCATTTTATAAAATGTTGTTTTCCTCATTACTTTTATCTAAAATGATTTAGAGAGTGAAATGATTTTTTTTGGGTTTAATGATTTTTGGTGGTTGATTAGATGTTGCAATCAAATACATCAACAAGTTATTTATTCAATTATAACTCTAAATTCTCAAAAAGAGAGCAACTACAACATTTGATTTTACAACTCAACTTTAAATTGGACGAAAAATTTTAAGGACAGACAGACTCGGCCTTACAATTCATCATAGGTTCGGCAACAAATTTTGATGGACAAACAAAGACTATTGCTCGACCACAAATATGGCAAAAATTTAAGCTCAAAGAAGCTCATAGTCCACTTTTTTTTAATTTTGAATTTTAGTTGGTGTCCAAGCTGAATTAAGATCCTAATTCAAATGAGAGAGTAAGAAGAGAAAAGATAAACAAAATTTAGTAGAAGAATATGAAAATATTTTGCATGCATTCATCATTAACGGTGCAGGGACGGCCTTTTATAGGGGCTTTTACATTAAATGCAATATTCACAACTACTAGTGGTTAACCTAAAAACTTCCTCAATGGGTATTCTAGAATATTATATTCTTATTTAATACCATCCTTTAGCCTCTGTTTGACACGTTTTTGGCTCCTGTGAGTTTGGACAAAAATGTCAACATCATAGAATGCATATTTGGCAAGACATTGGTTATGTTAGCCATCAAAAAAAGAAAACTAATTTTGAACATAAAAGTACACGAAGTTCTTTAGGTGAGGTCGGGCGTTCACGAACGACAGTTCATAAACACCGCGTTCATGATTGCCTCCGTCGTGCCAAATGGAGCCTAAATCTAGAATTAAGTATTTATTGTTATGCCTATTTTTTCTAGAAACACTAAACTTTTCCTTAGCCAACAGTTTGGTGAATATATTTGGTATTTGGTTATGCATTGTTTCACTTCAATTTGTTCTGTCTCGATCAAGCTTCGAATGAAGTGTCATTTTAGCTCTATGTGTATAGATGTTATGTATACTCTCCTTGCTAGAAGTTGTCATTTCACTAACTTTTGAATGATAAATTTGAAGATCATGTTATTATTTCACTAAGCTTTTGTTTGGATATAGACAGACATGTTGATTTACAACAATGTATAAAACATTTTAAGGGGTATTATTGGAACAAATTATGAGGTCGACTGGGAACCAAATTCAAGTGTAGTAGCACTCATCACTCTCTGACATGGATTCTTTAGAACTTTTCTTGAAGTTCTCATATTGTGAGATCAATGAGATGTTAAATTTTTTCAAATTGGTCAGCAAGATAGCCTAAAGCCAAATGAATATTCTCAGAACTATCCAGTTAACACCTTGATCATGCGGAAGCCCAAAGAGCAAGCTTAACACCAAACACAAATGGAAGAACAAGCAGGTCTTATATTCATTCACACTTCTTTACAAGGCGAGGTATACATAGCGAGACATGATTTCGCTAGTACACAAGCTACAATAGAAAGAACAAAATAAGTCGGGCGGACAGTACTGGAGACCGCCGAGACCGCCGAAGTCGCCAAGGTCGCCAAAGCCGCCCGAGCTGAAGCTGTTACACGTCAAATAGACACGGAGTCCGTCGAGTCCGCGAGGTCGCGCGGACGCATAGTTATTCACTGGCTGCTGATGAACTGAAGAACAGACTGCCTACCCGCCTGAGACCGACGGACAGGTTATTGGCACTTGCAAAAGTTGAAGCAGAGAACCACTGACAAGCCGCAGAAGCGACCTGCTGAGACCGCACACTTCAATGTACTTGACCGAAGTCAAAGCCAAACTCCTGGCTCCTTGAAGCTAGCTACGCAACCTGTACACAGCAAACCGTCAGCTCTACTCAATCCGCGCGGACAAGAAAATCCAGACCGCAACCCTTGACCAAGCCCCACTTACTGTTCTCTCAGTTGCTGTAGACGTGCCAGGGGGGGTCTATTTATAGGCGAGGTGAGGAGTGTGGTCACCACCCTAGAGAATAGAATCACCGCCCCAGTCCGCGCGCTAACTCAACTCAGTCCGCCATGTCCGCATGGACTTGGCCAGACCAAACCTCCAGGAGCCAGCACTAAAACTAGTCCGCCTCTATGCGGACTTACACACTGCCGACCTGCATAACACTGACACAAGACCAGTCCCCCCAACGCAAACACAGTGCTAGACCGCCACTCATTGCAGCAGGCGGACATCCCCGCAACACAAGCGCACCAGCCCGTAATACCATATCACGCGGACTCAGGAGCCAGTCTGCTGAGCTCGGCAATCAATGCCACAACCCGCCATGAGTCCACGACCAATAGGCAGTCCGCCCGATCAACAATGAACTCTGCGGACACCGAGAACTTGTCATAGAAAATGACCAAGTCCAGCAGCCCACTAAGCACTGGCGCGAGAATGGCGGACATAGAAACTCCAGATCGCCAACCAGTAGGACAGTCCGCCACAGGATGAGAGACATCCACTGCATCACGAAGAGCTCGGAAAGAACCAAGGCACCATCCACACAGATGCAGACTCCGCGGACGCCAAAGCGCAGCATAAGCCAGAGCTTGCAAGCCTTACTCGCATAGCTCCCAACAACGGCCAACTGCCGGACTCCGACACTAGTCCGCGCAATACTCCCGCGGATACAATCTTCAATCCGCCAGGCTACACAACAACTTGATAATCTGCAAGGCCGCAGATCTAGAGGAGCATTGCCTATAGTCCGCGAACCGTAATCCGCTCAGGCCGCTTCGCTTGAAGCCCTTCCTTGGCTATAGGCCAACCAGGCCGCACAACAGACCGCTCAGCAGTCAAGCCACCAAGACAGCCAACACCCAGGCCGCAACAAGCAGTCTGCCCAAGCCGCAGATACAGGCCGCAGACACAGGCCGCACAGGACACTCCACAAGAACAACCAAGCCAAGTCCAACCAGGACTTTCTACCCAGGCCGCAACCAGCAGTCCTCCCAGTCCGTCCGGCCTGCCCATCACCCAATTCCACTTCACAAATTTCAACATGAGGACTTCATGTCCTTCCTCTGATCCGAACTTCCTATTGGAGCATGCATTCCACGCTTCCTGGTTTACTAATAACAAATCTTGTTTGTATTTGATATTTGGATGTTATTGGTGTGCAGGTAACACAGGTTAATATCTCATATCTTTTTGATGATGAATCAGATCAGAATTGAGCTCAGGAGCTATCGCCAGGCAATAGTAGGTATCACTAACATGCGATAGTGCCACTCGACACTCGACACTTGACACTCGACGAAATCAGAAGATATCGCCATACTATATTGGGTATCGCCAACAGGCGATAGCGCCACTCAACACTCGACGCATTTTCACTCAACGCTCGACGAAATCGTGGCCACCGTTATTTCGCTATCTCTAGATGGCGATATCGGGTATCGCTCGACGATAGTGCACGATTCGGCGCTCAACGTTCATGCAATGTGAAAATGAGGAGTTTGTGGGACATGTGGCAGCGGTTACCGCTATCGCTAGATGGCGATACCCAGTATCGCCCGACGATAGCGCCAGAATATAAAAGCCTCTCATTTTCTGAGAAAGTGATGAATTTCATTACCTGGAGTGCACTTACCTTCAAAGACGATCCAGGGAGCTCCAGAACTCAGAGATACTCCATACTCTTAAGAAGGCCAAATAGCGTGGAAGATCGACGACACGTGCGAAGCATTCGAAGCATCTCTTGCAAGGATTCATCGACATCTTCAGCGCTTTGTTTGAAGGGAGTGTCTAGCCTAAAGTGCTCAATTTGTTTTTAGTTATTTTTCATTTATTTTCTCATTATAATCGGAAGGGAAATCGCTGCCTTGTGCATGGCGTCTAGGTCCTTCTGTGGCTTAGGGGAAAATCGCCGTCTTGTGAGTGGCGTCCAAGTTCTTATGTGGCTTAGGGAGAAATCATTGCCTTGTGTGCAGCGTTTAGATCGGGGATAGATGTAGGGGGAGGCTAGTAGCAAGATGTAGGGAGATATACATTTTAGTCTGCCGGTTCTTGGTAGAAGAACCGGCGAATACACTAGAAAATTATTTATTTCATGAGCCTTTGTCTCTAGCTCTATAGAGACACTTTGTATGCAATTTAACTCTTTTGAAGTATATCATTATTGTTTCTAGCTATTATTCGTTTGCACTGTTCTATTACTTTGTTGTTATTCATCTTGTAAAGGTTGCTTAGTTTGTTTAAGAAAATTAAAAAGAACCCTTATTCACCCCCCTCCCTCTAAGGGCGCCGTAAGATCCAACACTTGGTATCAGAGGCAGGTTACTCCAAAAATGGTTTCACCACCGGGAGTAATGGCGCAAAACACGCTGTATTTGGGTACCCATAGGAACTGTCACACTTGGTCCCCTTTGGATTCCAAAATCACTTATTTATTAGTATCCAATCAAATGCGTGAAGTAGAAATAAATCAAAATGAAATAAACAAAATTCTACTTCATGATTTGCTTAATATCTATTTTATTTTATTTTATTTTATTTTCATTTTTTTTAATTTGGATTTTCCTTGAGCCAACACGTATTATGATCACTTTATATCTTTTGATATATGACTTTAACTTATTTAGCCTAAATTCTTAAATGAATCAAATTAAATGAAATTGAATAAAAAGTCATATTATGTTAAAGTGACATAACTATCTTATATCTCTAGCATACATACTTATTAAATTTATTATTGATAATTATCTTATAATATCATTATAAATTTAACTTTGAATCTCTTAAGTGATATTATCAAAATATATTACTGAAATTGTTGCGGACTAACTCGATGCCCCGGTCGGGCCGGATTTGTTGGGACCGTCTTAGCTCACGAGACGGTCGAGCGCGCACACAGTCAATGAGAGTAGAAAGTTGACACAAGATGTGATGACGTGGAAAAACCCCTTAAATGGGTAAAAAACCACTTGATCGGGTCTGCGTCGATCAAATTCCACTAGATTTCGGTGTTTACAGTATGTTGGAGAATCGGGGCGACATGCCGCTCCCGTTACAGCTTGGGGGAAAGAGAGAGAAACTACGACTCCCGGCGGGCAACAGGCTGCGCCGCGTGAGTAGCTTGTACGTTGGAATGCGTGGGATGGTCTCGGTGCTCTGGCTCTTCTGGTTGCATTCATTTGCTGGCTGCGATCACCTTCCTCCTTTGGCTCTTGCGGGGACTCGGGTGTTTTCCTGTTGGTGGTGTGTTGGTGGAGCGCTGGTGGCCGCAGGTGGCTTGAGGTGGCTCAAGGTGGCTGGAGAGCTCTCACCTAAAGAGGAAGAAGAAAGCTCCGGGCATCCAAAAGGTGAAGAATGAAGACCCCTTGGGGTCCTTTTATAGCCTCCAGGGGAGGGTCATGGCGGGCCACACCATTAAAGTGGTGGGTTAGTGGGTGGTTACCCTCTTGATCGGATGGCGAGGAGAGCCTCCCCTCGATCGGACGGTGGGGAGGTCGTCCACGGCGACGGGCCGCCACGGCGGCTGCCGGCCGGCCGTCGGCCGGCGGCGGCGGCGGCGGCGGGCGGCGGCGGCGGCGGCCGGCGGCGGCGGCGGCGGCCGGGCGGCGGCCGGCCGGTGGCGGGCGGCCGCCGGGCGTCGGGCGGCCGCGGGCCGGCCGGCCGCCGGGCGGCGGGCGGCCGCGGGCCGGCCGGCCGCCGGGCGGCGGGCGGCCGCGGGCCGGCCGGCGGGCGGCGGCGGCGGCCGGCGGTGGTGGTCGATGGCGGGCGCCCGTGTAACAACCCGATTTTTATCAGCAGGCCAATTTTTGGGTGACACGGCCTGGGACACGGGCGTGTCCCAGGGCGTGTCATGCGTGCGTCGAGTGTCGAGAGGAACAGTCGACGAATGGTCGACAAAATTTGGTCGACTCTGAACACGGCCTGTGATACGGGCGTGTCACAGGGCGTGTCAGCGCGTTCGACGAAAGTTGCTCGACAATCGTCGAGTGTCGAGATGCGGTCGACGTTTGTCGAGTGAACTGAACACGGCCTGTGACACGGGTGTGTCACAGGGCGTGTCCCTTTGGTTCGACGAACTCAGGCCGACGTTGCCTTTTTGGGCCATGTGGTGAGTGGAGCAGGCATTACTGTAGATCCAGCGAAGATAAAGGCCATCGCGGAGTGGCCAATGTTGTCTTCCGTGGCCGAGGTCATGAGTTTCCTTGGACTTGCGGGCTACTATCGAAGATTTGTTAAAAACTTCTCGCAGATTGCTTTGCCGCTAACCGCACTAACACGAAAAGATCAGAAGTTCGTTTGGACACCAAAGTGAGCACGAGCTTTTGAAGAGTTGAAGGTTCGGTTGACCACGGCGCCGGTGTTGTCTTCGCCAAGTGGGACCGATGGATTTGTGATTTATAGTGATGCCTCAGGGAGCGGCTTAAGCTGCGTTCTTCTGCAAAAGGGAAAGGTAATTGCTTATGGCTCACGCCAGCTAAAGGTGCACAAGCGAAATTATCCCGTCCATGACTTGGAATTAGCGGCAGTGATTTTTGCACTCAAGTTGTGGCGACACTACCTTTATGGAGTGAAGGTGGAGATCTATACAGATCATACGAGCCTAAAGTACCTATTGGAGCAGAAAGACTTGAACATGCGACAACGAAGGTGGTTGGAGTTCCTTGGGGACTACACTTTTGAGATTCACTATACGCCCGGGAAGGGGAATGTTGTCGCGGATGCCTTGAGTCAGAGGGTTCCGGCTAGAGCAAGTTGGTTACAACGACATGATGAATGTCTTATCCAGGAGCTGGAGGCGTTGGAGATTTATTGTGTTGACAAGAATTCCACTGCCACTGCATGTTTGAACTGGACTGAGGTGCAATGTGACCTTGCGGACCGAGTTCGACGGGCAACGGAGTTGGATGAAGATCTCTTACGCTATGTTCATGAAGGGCCAGAAGGCAAATTCTCCTGGAATGACGGTCTTTTGCGAAAAGAGGGCCGTCTGTGCGTCCCGAATGTGGGTAAATTGAGGGAAGAACTGATGTATGAAGCGCATTATACAAAGTATTCCATTCACCCCGGGAGCACGAAGATGTTCACCGATATGAAAAAGCTAATCTGGTGGCCAGGGCTCAAGAGAGATGTTGCCCTCTATGTGGCCAAATGCCAAACATGTGTGATGGTAAAGGCGGAATGCCAAAAGCCGGGTGGTTATTTGAAGTCGCTGCCAATCCCAGAGTGGAAATTTGATGATATTTCCATGGATTTTGTGCACTGGTTGCCAAGATCGCAGCGAGGGAATGATTCCATTTGGGTGATTGTTGACCGGCTAACTAAAGTGGCACATTTTCTCCGGAACAGGCGGGATGATTCAGTCGAAAGTTTGACAAAGTTATATGTTGACCAGATTGTACGACTTCACGGTGTTCCTCGAAGCATCGTAAGTGATCGAGATGGACGATTCACGTCAAATGACTGGAGGCTAGTTCACCGACTGTTGGGCATGAAGTTGACTTTCAGTACGGCCTTTCATCCCCAAACGGATGACCAAACTGAACGTACCAACAAAACGATGGAGGACATGCTACGAATGTGCGCCCTCGACTTCGGAAAGAGATGGGAAGATCATCTCTATATGGTGGAGTTTGCGTATAATAACAGCTACCAGGCGAGCATTGTGATGGCACCATATGAAGCGCTATATGGCAGGAAGTTTCGTACTCCCTTGGCTTGGGTAGAAGCGGGCGAAGCTCGAATTTTTAAACCAAATGAGGTTGAGGAAGCAAATTCTACCATACGAACTATTCGAGAGAAGCTACTGATTGCTCAAGATCGACAAGCTAAGTACTACAACGCCAAGCACCGAAACGTGGAATTTGCGGTTGGCGATTGGGTCTACTTGAAGATCAAACCCTTCAAAGGTGTCTCCAAGATTCGACGGTTGAAAAAGTTGAGTCCAAGATATTTGGGTCCATTTGAAGTGGTGGAGCACGTCGGAGAAGCGGCTTATCGGCTAGCTCTGTCGGCAGACTTGAGTGGATTACATGATGTATTTCACATCTCGGTGCTTCGGAAGGCCGTTAAAGATCCAGCCCAAGTGATCGCGGATGATCGTGTGCCGGTGGAGTATGGGCTAACAACGAGAGTTAGACCCACTCAGATCGAGGATCGAGCCAAGAAACAGTTGCGTAACAAGACGGTCGACATGGTTAAAGTCCAGTGGGACAACTGCGGCCGTGAAGAACTTACATGGGAGCGAGAGCAAACCATGCGAGAAGAGTTTCCCGAGCTGTTTCTGTAATCCGTGGAGAGAATTGTGTTATAACATAAAAATTTTAATGTTATAACTTTTTGGTTGCTGATTGCTGGTTGCCTTCCTGTGTCTTAATTTCGAGGACGAAATTTTTGTAGGAGGGGAGGGTTGTAACAGCCCGATTTTTATCAGCAGGCCAATTTTCGGGTGACACGGCCTGGGACACGGGCGTGTCCCAGGGCGTGTCCTGCGTGCGTCGAGTGTTGAGAGGAACAGTCGACGAATAGTCGACAAAATTTGGTCGACTCTGAACACGGCCTGTGACACGGGCGTGTCACAGGGCGTGTCAGCGCGTTCGACGAAAGTTGCTCGACGATCGTCGAGTGTCGAGATGCGGTCGACGTTTGTCGAGTGAACTGAACACGGCCTGTGATACGGGCGTGTTACAGGGCGTGTCCCTTTGGTTCGACGAACTCAGCCCGACGAATTGTGAGCTGGGGCGTGTCGAAGTGCCGTGTATGGGCACACGGCCTGGGACACGGGCGTGTCACAGGCCGTGTGAGTCTCGGGCGATTTTGGGATTTTTTCAGCCTGATGAACACAGCCACGGACAAGGGCATGTCGGAAGGCGTGTTGGTGACACGGCCCAGGACACGGGCATCTCCCATGAGCGTGTCACTTGTTTGGATAAGTCGGTTGAGCATCGCTTGAGGCACACGACCATGGATACGGGCGTGTCACAGGCTGTATCAGGCAAAAATTAGGCTTTTCTGGAAATTTGTGGTTGTCCATTCCTTCAGCCTGGATCCAGGGGCTGAGAGGACTCCCTGTTTCCTTAAGGTCGTGAATGAGAAGAGTAATCTCATTTCTTATTTGGTCTTCTCTTTCTTCACTTCTAGAGAGAGAAAGAGAGGAAGAAGGAGGAGGAGGAAAGGGGGCTGATCACCGGTGGTGCTGCGGTTTACCGACTAGAGATCTGAGGCCGACGTTGCGGAGGAAAAGCTCTTGTGAGTCGTTCAAGCCAACTTCGAGTTCATGGCACCAAAGAGGGCTTCAAGGGTAATGACTTTTCTTCCTAGCCATGTGAAAGCTTCCTTTTGGCATATGTTTGTGATTCCCCCACCAAGAGGTGGCTGATTTTGGGAGTCTTTGGGTGGATGCATGAATCCCCTTTGTTGGCATATAGATCCGGAAATGGAGTACGGAATAGGCATGCTGTGTGAAGCCCATCTGGACAGGTTGGTTTGGATTGGTGATGTTGCATATGAATAGGAGAAGAATCCGTGATAAACGTGTAGTTTAAGGAGTCAACGGGTTATGCCTGTGAAAGGTAGTAGCAGGAAGTACTGGAGTGGTAGTCCAGGAAAATATCCGTGTATGCTTGTGCTATTGGGTCGTACCTGTGAATGAGTAACAGGAAGTACTGGTGTGACCAGGAAAGGCCCTTTGTGATGCTTGATGTCGTAGGGTGTCCACCTGTGAAGAGAGTAACAGGAAGTACTGACGTGCCCAGGAAAGACCCCTGGCATTTGTGCTCTTCCGGTGTCGTACCTGTGAATGAGTAACAGGAAGTACTGGGGTGCCCAGGAAAGACCCGCTGATTTTGTACGATGAATGGGTGTAGAGAAATACCCAGGCTGAATGCCAAGAACAGGATTGGTGAGACCGACCCGCGCCTTTGATTAAGCTGCGAGTACGCCGTACTCGGTGAAGGCAAGGCGATTTGAGCAACGAGGGGTGGAGGATCCGACCTGCGTTATGTCCGTCCGACGTGGACCAGAAGGTGCGGTCTGTTGGAGCGCATAGCGAGAGTCTTAGGCCTGCGCGCCATGACACAATGGGGGGCTACGGGCCATCCCGGTGTAGTAAGACTAGAACTCCGGCTGCACGCCATGGAGTAAATGCTCAAGAGACTTACCGCTGGGTTGTGACCCTGATACGGTGGTGGGCAAGTGCTTTGCCAGAACACCAAGAATGTGCCCTGAGTGCACGGACCGTTGGGCCGGGTGGCGAACGGTTGTGATGGCATGTGTGCGTGAAAGCACATTATAGGAAATATATTGTCATGCTTGTGATATGATATGCCTGCAGGGAAGATTACCTCTGCCCCGAGAAAAGGGGTAGGGTCGTTATAATTGGGTCAGCTGAACGCTGACCGTTGCTTCTGTTTGCCACCGTTGGGTGGATTGTCCCTGTGCAGGTGCTGGAGAGCCAAGCGGGACGCATAAAGGTTGAGGTCCTTGCTATTGCTGCTACTGCTACTGCTAGCTCTCGAAGGATATTTGAAAATGCTTGTTATGTTTTCTTTTATTGTGGCCGGCCTGCACGCCAATGTTGGGGCCACTGTGTGAAAGCCTTGTAAGGCCATAAGGCCAATGATGGTACATATTATAAGACATTCCTATATGATATAACATATGGTGTTTTATTTGTTGGACATTCAAGTGAGGAGTTCAAGTGGTAGTATCGGCTTCCGCTAGAATGCTTTGTGATAGGTGCCCTGCGCTACTCTGGTATCATCCCGTACCTTCACCTCCTGTTTTGTGATATATGCTGTAGGGCCCCGGCCGGACCTTCTAGGATATACCATATGAACGGATGGGGTTGTTACAGCCTGGTGGCAGGCGGCGGCGGCCGGCGGACGGCGGCGGCCGGCGGCGGCCGGCGGTGGTTTTCCCCCATTGGGTGAGTGGCGGGCCCCACCCCCCATTATTTCCTCCTCATGAGAGTTCATGTAGGGGGTGGGCCACCCATGAAGGTGGAACCCATCAATTGCCCCCCAAATCTCTGCTGTCCGAGAGCGAAGTGAGCGAGAGAGGAGAGATTTCTTTTGTTTTCTGCTATCATGACGGCTTCCGGTGAGAAGGCTGAGGCGGCGGCGGCGGCCAGTACTTCCAAGGTACTCGGAGGGAGGCCCGACGAATGATGATGGCGGACTGACGCGAAGGCGGGGGCATGCATGCTGCTTATGCGCGTCGGCGGCGCGAGAAGGCTGCGCGCGCCGGCGGTGCGCGCCCGTGGAGGCCGGCCGCGCACACCGGCCGTGCGCGCATGCTGCGTGTGGCCTTGGCTGGGCGTGGCTCTGGCTGCGCGGGAGCGTGGGCCGCGCGGGTGCGCGCGGGCAGGCTGCGCACGCAAGTCGGACGCGCGCGCAAGTCGGTCGCGCGTGCGAGAGCAGACCGCGCGCGCAGGCCACTCGCGCGAGCAGGCCGCGCGCGCAGGCCGCGTGCGCGCGTGCAGGCCGTGTGCGCGCGTGCAGGCCGCAGGCGCAGGCCGCGCTCGCGCGAGCAGGACGCGTGCGCGAGCAGGCCGCGCGCGCGAGCAGGCTGCGTGCGCGCGAGCAGGCCGCGCGCAAGCAGGGCACGCAGGCCGCGCGCGCGGGCATCCCGCGCGCTGCCCGCGCGTGCGGGCAGGACGCGCGAACGTGCGCAGGCTGCATACGCAGGCCGCTCGAGCGGGGTTTTGCGTGAGTGCGGTTGCACACGCGTGGTTTGTGTGCGCGGGTCGCGTGGCGTGCAATGCCCCTGCTATGTGCATGCTTGCACGAGCGCCCTCTTTCGTGTGCCACTTGGATTGCTTGGTCGCGCTTTTCTTGAACTTTTGATTTTTGCTCAGTGCAGGTCTTGAAGCGCTCCTCCCGCCCAATGCGTTTGCGTTCCTCTTTGACTGAATATGGCATGGATATTTGGAGGAAGAATTTTAGGCTGCCTGTTGATTTGGAAGTGAGGATCCCGCGTCCTGAGGAGCGGGTTCAAAATCCTCCTCGTGGCTGGCTGACGATTTGCGAAGTTTCTCTGAGGTCCGGCTTCCATTTCCCGCCGTGCGAGGAGGTGGTCGAGATCTTGAGATTTTGCGGGGTGCTTATTTCCCAGTTCGTCCCGACCGGGATTGCTCGGATCATGGGCTTAGTTGCTTTCTTCTGCGAGCATGGAGGTCGGTTTTCTCTGCACCAATTTCGGGATTGGTGCGATGTTCGTTCCGATGGTGGCGAGCGGATGGAGGTACGCAGCAACAAGGCCTGGTTGGATTTTGAGGCCCGCAAAGACCGTCTCCATGGCAACACTTTGTTCGGATATGTCAAGAATTCATGGGGTCTTCCTGAAGTGTGGGATATGCTTCCCGATCGTTGCCGCCGTGTGAGGGGGAAGGAGCGGGACTTTTCCCCGGTGCTTGGGTTTTCTGAGCCTTGTGAGTTGGCCAATCGTCTGTTCAATATTTATGTTTATGTGGACGAGAAGCGGTTGGTGCAGTTTGGTATTTCGGCAGACCCAGGCCGGCCGACGGAGACTTCTCGAGGAGGGGATCGCACGAGGAAAGCGGTGACGACGCCTCCTGGCGACCTTGATGTGGTGGCATTGGTGACCTCTGATGCTTGTCATGATTTGACTCCTGAGGTACAGATACTTACTTCCCCAGTCCCCCCGGTGTCTGTTGGTGCAGCTGCTCCGCGAATGTCCTCTTCCTTAAGGGCGATGAGCGATGCGGTATGGACTTGGTTTGTTTCCAAGGCTTTTTCCGTTATCATCTTTTGTTAATAGAGGCTAACTTTGTTCTTTTCTTTTTGTGCAGATAGAGACCCAGGCGCAGATTGCACTGACCTGGAATGATCATTACGTGAGCCTGAAGGATGGGTACCTTACTCTTCAGGAGAAGCTTCGATCGACGATGAGTTCGCTTGCCTCTTTAAGGGAGGAACATGATAGGTACATTGTGAGGTTCCGCCGAGTTGGTTCGGAGCTGAAGTCCGAGCTAGAGGATGCTCGTGCTGCTTTGGAAGTGGAGAAGGCTTTGGTGGAGCGGACGACTCAGATGCTGAAGCATTTAAAGGAGGAGACATCAAGCTTGGGAGCCCAGTTACAGGCGGCACAGGAGAAGGTCTCAGGCCTCGAGACTAAGCTTCGAGCGGCGAAGACGCAGGTGGAGACGCTATCCTCTGATGACCATGCGTCAGAGCTGAAGGCTGCAGGGCTTGCGGAGTACTTGGAGTCGCTGGACTATATGCGAGATCGTAGCCTGATCATGGAGGAGGTTCGTGACGATATTTGGTCCAAGGAGGTGGAGCCTCAGATGGTTGATATACGCGAGTTGGCGCTCCGACACGGTGTCTCGAAGGCTTTTCTCTTTGTTAGCAAGAGCCTGGGGTGTGATACCTCCAGCTTCAGTTTTGCAGATGTTTCTGAGGATGAGCGTTCTGATACTGAAGATGAGTAGTAGTACCTTCGTCATTGTATGCTTACGTTTGATTGTATTTTGCTTTGCCCCATTATTTGGGCTTGGTTGTTTTTGTTGATGGTATTAGTATCTTTCTAGCTTTTTCTTGTTATGACATCGTTATCGTTTCCATGTCAGTTGGTAGTTTGCTTGTATTGGCTTGCTTTTTATCTTGCATAGCTTAGGTTTGTGTCCCATGGTGAATGAGTGACGTTTGCCGCTGAGTTTGCACGAGGGTTTCTTGCGGCTTTGCTTGTACAAGGGATGCATACGGCTTCTTTGTGAGGGGGCAGACTCCCACGGTGTGGACAAGGGTTTCTCGCGGCTTGGTTGCGCGAGGGATGCTTGCGGCTTCTTCGTGAGGGGAGCAGTCCCTTACGGTGTCGCGCAAGGGTTTCTCGCAGTTTCGTTGCGCGAGGGATGCTCGCGGCTTCTTCGTGAGGGGGGCAGGCCCCCATGGTGTCGCGCGAGGGTTGCTCGCGGCTTAGTTGCGCGAGGGATGCTCGTGGCTTCTTCGTGAGGGGGGCAGGCCCCCACAGTGTCGCGCGAGGGTTGCTCGCGGCTTAGTTGTGCGAGGGATGCTTGCGGCTTCTTCGTGAGGGGGGCAGGCCCCCATGATGTCGCGCGAGTGTTGCTCGCGACTTAGTTGCGCGAGGGATTCCCGCGGCTTCTTCGTGAGGGGGGCAGGCCCCCACGGTGTCGCGCGAGGGTTGCTCGCGGCTTAGTTGCACGAGGGATGCTCGTGGCTTTCTCGTGAAGGGGGCAGGCCCCCACGGTGTCGCGCGAGGGTTGCTCGCGGCTTAGTTGCGCGAGGGATGCTCGCGGCTTCTTCGTGAGGGGGGTATGCCCCCACTGTGTGGCGCGATGGTTGCTCGCAGATTGGTTGCGCGAGGGATGCTCGTGGCTTCTTCGTGAGGGGTGCAGGCCCCCACGGTGTGGCGCGAGGGTTGCTCGCGACTTGGTTGCGCGAGGGATGCTCGCGGCTTCTTCGTGACGGGGGCAGGCCCCCACGGTGTCGCGCGAGGGTTGCTCGCGGATTAGTTGCGCGAGGGATGCTCGCGGCTTCTTCGTGAGGGGGGAAGGCCCCTACGGTGTCGCGCGAGGGTTGCTCGCGGCTTTGTTGCACGAGGGATGCTCGCGGCTTCTTCGTGAGGGGGGCAGGCCCCCACGGTGTGGTGCGAGGGTTGCTCGCGGCTTGGTTGCACGAGGGATGCTCGCGACTGCTTCGTGATGGGGGCAGGCCGTGTTGCTCGCGGCTTAGTTTGCGCGAGGGATGCTTGCGGCTTCTTCGTGAGGGGGGCAGGCCCCCACGGTGTTGCGCGAGGGTTGCTCGTGGCTTAGTTTGCGCGAAGGATGCTCGCGGCTTCTTCGTGAGGGGGCAGGCCCCCACGGTGTCATGTCGGAGGATGTAAGTACTCAATCCGATCGTCGGAGGACGTAGGTGCTCAATCCGGGTGCCGGAGAACGTAAATGCTCAATCCGAGTGCAGTCGCGAGGGGGGCAGGCCCTGACGATGGCATGTCGGAGAACGTAAGTATTCAATCCGACCGTCGGAGAACGTAGGTGCTCAATCCGGGTGCCGGAGAACGTAAATGCTCAATCCGGGTGCAGTAGCGAGGGGGGCCGGCCCTGACGATGGCATGTCGGAGAATGTAAGTACTTAATCCGACCGTCGGAGAATGTAGGTGCTCAATTCGGGTGCCGGAGAACGTAAATGCTCAATCCGGGTGCAGTCGCGAGGGGGGCAGGCCCTGACGATGGCATGTCGGAGAATGTAAGTACTCAATTCGAGCGTCGGAGAATGTAGGTGCTCAATCCGGGTGCCGGAGAACGTAAGTGATCAATCCGGTTGCAATCGTGAGGGGGGCAGGCCCTAACGATGACATGAAGAGTGATGTCAGAGAATGTCAGTACTCAATCCGACCAAAGTATTGTACTAATAAAACAACAAAAAGATTGTTCTCGGCAGCCTGAGCCTGCGACTTTTACAATTTCAAAAAAGCAAATGAGCGGAAAAGGAGGAGGCTCATGGATGAAAATGGCGGGAGCGGGATTGGAAGACGTCCATAAGGGATTGTTGGAGTATTACGGTGTAGTCAGACTCAGCTTGGATGACCACGAACTGCACGTCATAGTACGCCTGCCGAGATGCTTCTTCAAGAGTGACCGGGAGAGTGATGGTGCCCATGACTGGTACCGGGACATCCCCAGAAACTCGTGCGCTGTCAGTGGCTAGCTCGAGGTGCCCAATGGTCAGTTTGAGTTGGAGTAATGTGGATAGGAACAACACATTAACAGCAATCTCCCTATCCACTAGGACTCGGCTTAATTCGGTGGATGGCTCGCCAATTCTGACGGTTATGCACCGCATGCTCTGACTAGGAGGCAACCTCTTTTTTGATAAGAATTGATCAACCTCACCTAGACTGGTTAGTCGCTGGATTTCTTCCTTCAGACGATTGCATCCATTGGTGCTGTGACCTGATCCCTGGTGGTATTCGCAGTACTTTGACAAATCTCCTCGACCGGGAGCGAGCGGTCTGGGTCTACGCAAGGCCGGATGATCCTGAATTGCTTCAAAGATCTTGCTTTGAGGGGCGTTGAGTGTCGCAAGTTGGCGCAGCTGCCGCTGGCCACAATTTCTCTTGTGCTAGAGGTACCCACCGTTCTCTAGCTTCCTTTTTTGAACCTTACTCGGACTTAGATTTTCCAGTGAGGGATCTCTGGTCGTGGCAAACCTTTGGATAAAGAGTGTTGCTAGCTCAATGTGGCTGCTTACCATTTTCTCTTGTGCTTGAGAACTCCTTCTCTATATCGTACTCCTTGTATGGGCAGTGTCTGGTTGGAGCAGAGAGTTCTCCTGGTGGTTGTAAGTCGGCTTGCTTGAATGACTGAGAAGCTCTTAGCAGGCGGGATGCCGGATCCTTCTGAACTGTGCGCATCATGCCTGTACGGGCGGTACTCAAAGGGGGATGTTCTTGGAATGGACATTGCCCCCCAGTCCCCTGAGGGTCACGATGGCAGTTGTCTCCACGGCGCTTGACTTGATGCCGCTCTTCTTGTCTCTCGAGTGCTTGTTCCTCTTATCGCGGAACTTCTTGGGTCGGACGATAATTTGGCTGCGGCGGTGGGATGGATGGTGCCACTAATTTTCTAAGCAAATTGAGTATTTCGATCTGCTGCTCCTCCATCTGGTGGACGCGTCTCTCTAGGGCATCAACAGCCGCGCACGCAGCCTTTGCCGCTTTTGGCACGCTTACTGGTGAGTGGGTGCGTGTCGGCTTGGTAAGCCCTCTTAGGATGACTCCTTCAGCAGCGGGGGCGCCTCTTTTTGCCATTATAGCAGGACTTCGAAGCGGCTGAGCTGGTGATCTAACTTTTTTGAAGGATGTTGGGAATCAGGTTCCCACAGACGGCGCCAAACTGTTACGGACTAACTCGATCCCCCGCTCGGGCCGAATTTGTTGGGACCGTCTTAGCTCATGAGGCGGTCGAGCGCGCACACAGTCAATGAGAGTAGAAAGTTGATACAAAATGTGATGACGTGGACAAACCCCTTAAATGGGTAAAAAACCACGTGACCGGGTCTGCACCGATCAAATTCCACTAGATTTCGGTGTTTACAGTGTGTTGGAGAATCGTGGCGACATGCCGCTCCCGTTACAGCTTGGGGAGAGAGAAAGAAACTACGACTCCCGTCGGGCAACAGGCTGCGCCGCGGGAGTAGCTTGGACGTTGGAATGCGTGGGATGGTCTCGGTGCTCTGGCTCTTCTGGTTGCATTCATTTGCTGGCTGTGATCACCTTCCTCCTTTAGCTCTTGCGGGGACTCGGGCATTTTCCTGTTGGTGGTGTGTTGGTGGAGCGCTGGTGGCCGCAGGTGGCTTGAGGTGGCTCAAGGTGGCTGGAGAGCTCTGACCTGAAGAGGAAGAAGAAAGCTCTGTGCATCCAAAAGGTGAAGAATGAAGACCCCCTGGGGTCCTTTTATAGCCTCCAGGGGAGGGTCATGGCAGGCCCGACCATTAAAGTGGTGGGTTAGTGTGTGGTTACCCTCTTGATCGGACGGCGAGGAGAGCCTCCCCTCGATCGGACGGAGGGGAGGTCGTCCACGGCGACGGGCCGCCACGGCAGCGGGCGGCGACGGCGGGCAGCGGCGAAAGGCTGGCGGGCGGCGGGCGGAGGGCGGCTGCGGGCCGGCCGGCGGGCGGCGGCGGCGGCCGGTGGTGGTGGTCGATGGCGGGCGGCCGGTGGTGGGCGGCCGGCGGTGGGCAACCGACGGGTGGCGGCGGCGGGCGGCCGGTGGCGGCGGCGGCCGGCGGCGGTTGGCGGCCTACGGTCGGCGGCGGCGGCGGCCGGCGGTGGTTTTCCCCCATGGGGTGAGTGGCGGGCCCCACCCCCATGATTTCCTCCTCATGAGAGTTCATGGAGGGGGTGGGCCACCCATGACCCATTTTTGGGGGAGATCATGGGGGGCTTCTCTTCTATAAATGAAGGTGGAACCCATCAGAAATTATTTTCAAAATGGATTTAATTGAGTTAAAAAAATTATATATATTATTCACCATACAAGCTTTCACTTAAAATTAATTAAAAAAGGATGAATATAAACTTCATGTACACCACTATGATTGATTATGACTAGCTAATATCCTATTCTTAAATTCATTCTATTCAAACATACTTAGGAATTATGAATCATATGTTTGGATATTGGTATTATGTTTAGTGTATTGGTATGTTTCACAATTATTTGCATGCTTCTCATTTTTATTTAAACCTTAAAATTAATAACTTAAAAAGAATTTTAAAAGTTGAAAGATTAAAAGTTAAATTCATTATAACTATGTGACTTTAAAATAAACTATAATTAAAAAAAACATTCTTACATAAAAGTCATAGTTTATGAATTCATCTTTAGACCTAAATGCTTAGTATTTTCATAATTATTTACACCTAGTTTGTGTCTCACATTAGCGAAGGCGTAGGATTGTTTGCATTAGAGTCTTAACCTCTAAGTCATGTCTTATCCTTAACCGGGGAGGATTCCAGTGGGGCCTTGCAAGGCACTAGGGGGAAACAATGCTAGGTTGAGAGTCATCTTTTGTATGCATATGGGATTAACATCCCAACCGACGGCATGTGTGCAGCTCCTCATGTCCATCTGTAACTTAGTACAGGGCTACGGTGTAGACATATAGTTAGGGTATTTAATCTAGGACATACTACATCACTATCACTGAATGAACATTATTAAAAATTCTATTTTTATTTATATCATGCATATTATATCTTTTGTTCGAACATGTCATCTTGTGTTTTTCCATATTATATACAATTTGGGCATAGATGTTTTTGAATAACATAAGTATTTAGAAAAAGCCTTCTATGGTTTGAAACAAGCACCCCGAGCATGGTATGATAGATTGACTATTTATTTACTAAAAAATGATTACAAAATGGGCAGTGCTGATTGTATCTTGTTTGTTAAAAATATCCATGATGATCTTATCGTTTTACAAATATATGTTGATGATATTATTTTTGGATCGACAAATGAAAAATTATGTGATAGTGTTATTGAAATTATGAAGAATGAATTTGAAATGAGCATGGTAGGCGAACTCACTTATAGCACCAGTGACACCTATCACTTTCTTGGCCCTTCACTTATCTCTTGGTTGAGTAGGAAAGATAATTCTGTTACCTTATCTACCACTGAGGCCGAGTACATAGCACTAGGCATTTGTTGTGCACATGCATTATGGATGAAGCAAACTTTAGAAGATTTTGGTATAGTTCATGAAACCATTGAATTAAAATGTGATAATAAAAGTGCAATTGACTTAACATATAATCTAGTTCATCATTCTAGATCCAAACACATTGATGTACGTCACCATTTCATAAGAGATCACATAAAACAAAATATGATCAAAGTCAATTTTATAAGCACTGATTCACAGCTTGCGGATATTTTCACTAAACCACTTCCAGATTCCCGTTTTTCATTCTTACGATTAGAACTAGGAATTCTAGACGTTTCAAATTAATAAATTACCATCCCAAGACACACAAAAAATTAACATAATTACATTGTTAACATCATAAACATTAAACCAAAATAACCATTCCATAAATCATAAGTGGAAACACCACAATTTAAACATTGCATATCAAGTCTTTTATTCTTCCAGAAGAAATACCACACACCATTACAGAATAGATCATATTACAGCATGAAATCAAAATTTAAGGAAATTGAAGAAAATTCACTGTCGCTGGTGACAGTGTGTAACGCCCCGAAAATTGTGTACAAGTCGGTCGCGAAAAAGGGTTTTGGTGCCTGTATAGGGGTACGCGGCGTAGGACACGGGCGTGTCTAAGGCCGTGTCTGGCTGGTGATTTTTTGGCCGTTTTCATCCCAAGAAGGACACGGCCAGGAACACGGCCGGATGACACGGGCGTGTCACCCGACACGGGCGTGTGCCAACCCGTGTCCCTACCCATGTGCAGTTGGGTCGTGTCCGTTGCCGTGGCTGTTATGCGTGACACGCCCCCGAACACGGGCGTGTCGAGGAACCAGACACGGGCGTGTCAGGTGAGACACGGGCGTGTCTTGCCCGTGTGCGTCTCTCAGTTCAACGATCGTGCCTGGATCGAGGCACATGGCCTGGGACACGGCCGTGTGCCAAGCCGTGTTCGGCCTAGGTCTGGAGAATTGTGTGCAAATCTGAGCCGTTCATTTTCTTTAATTAAGATCCGACGACCCAGATGAGATCCTGCTCTGTTAAGGCCGGGAATAGGGGGTTAATCCCTCATTTTCTCTCCAAAGCTTTCTCCTTCCAAGGTGAGAGAGAAGAGGAAGAAGAAGGAGGTTTCCGGCCGTCGACCGAGAACCGGAGCACCGTTTCGAAGTCTGAGAGCTGATCAGTGGAGGGAAGGTCGTTGAGAAGAGCTCTGTCCGCGTAGTTTTTCCATGGCGCCAAAACGGACTACAAGGGTAACGATTCTCAACTTGAGCGTTTGAAGCTCTTTCTTTCTGCATAGGGAATCCTGCTCCCGCGAGTGTGCGGTGAGTGCGTGGTGTTCCTTGGGGTTGATTTGAATAGTCCCCCTTGTGTTGCATATAGAGCCCGGAATCGTAAGTACGGGCATAGGCATTGTGTGTGAAGCCTACCCGGACGTGTACCGTCTGGATCGGTGATGTTGCATTTGCTATGATTTGCCGGAGAAGACTCCGTGCTTTGGGTTTTTCGGGTTTCTACGCGGTAGATTGCAGCAGGGATCCGTGGGGGTTAGCTTCAAGGCGCACTCGGAAAACTGAGCGGAAACGTGTTCTGCTAACTTGGCGGTCTGGGAACCGGCCTTGATCATAACTGTGTTATGAGATTGTTTTGGAAAATTTGGGATCCGAGAGAAGCTTGGCCCGCGCATAGGACTTAAATTGTATATGCGGCGTGAGCAACGGGCAAGTGGAATTGGACCTAGGCTATATGGTACGGTGCGAGAAATCCGAAGACGGGCACTGGCCGTAGGCATAGTCGGAGCCTTAGACGTTGGTCAGATAGGCTAACTGCTCACATGTTGTTGCCATCCTGGGGGTGGTGGTGAATGCACTGATTGGTCAGGGTTCACCATGAATGTGCCCTGACTGCACAGGGTGTTTGGCCGTGCGATCCTACACCTATGGAGAAATATAATTGCATTATATTATTTTATTGGACTAATGCTATGCAGGGAAAGAGCACCGCCATCCCGAGTAAGGGGCGGGGTCGTTATAATTTGGTTGGCTTTTAGCTGACCATTGCCTTGTTTGCCACCGTGCGGTGGTATGTGCTTGCAGGTGCTGCGGAGCTGAGCGCCAAATAGCGGGCTGGAGCCCATGTTGCTGTGCTGGCCCTAGAAGGCCGTAGAATAGTTATTTTTTTACATTTATCATGTGTGGCCGGCCTGCGAGCCGATGTATATAAGACATGTTATATTAAGTGAATATTTGTAAGGCCATAAGGCCATGTACCCGTTTCTGTGTATTTGGGGTTTCATTCCTGTAGTTGTAGCTGTGGACATTCATATTTGATGGATTTAAGTTTGGGTTCTTTCAACTTTAACAACTTCCGCTAGAATGCTCTGTGTAGGACGAGTAGTCTTAATTGGATGGTTTGATTATTCATTTGGTAATCCTTCCAACTGTCTGTGGTATATGACGTCGGGTTCCAGCTGGACCTTCTGTTATATGTCATGCGACAGATGGGGGTGTTACACAGTGACTGTCGCCTGGCGATAGTGGCAAAATGTCCAGCCATCCCGAAATCTTCAAAAATTTCTGCTGTCACCTCCACTGATCTCTCCTTGATCATCTGCCGAACTGTGCTCTCTGCTTCACGTCCGACGTGCTCGGCGAGTCGATGCACGGGGAGGCTCCATGACCGGATCTTCTCATTCTGCTGCTTCTGCTGGAGTGGGCTTCAACTTCAAACTTTTGGTCAGAAATTTAAAAAAATTCGGAATTCCAAAAAAGTTTTTCTTCACATCCCTCTTATGTTCTTTGAACGACTCTCGCAAGTCGTCCAACCCTTCTCGCAACGATCCACCTCTAGGAATTGGCGGGTTTCAGATAGTGGACACCGGTTCACTCCTCCTTGATGACCCTCCTCGTGTTGATCGGCCGATGGAAGGTGTTCCACTCATCGAATATATTGATGGGATACAATCATTGAAGTACAATTCGGGGTCGATCCACGTATATTTCTTATATAGAATCCATTGGATGATGGCTCCAAGTGGTAATGTGTTCAATTTCTTCTAACTAGGACTTTTCAATCTAAATGCATCGCGAACTATCAAAAGGACAAAATCTGTCATGTCAAATGGCTCTCGCTCCAAAATCATGTACGTCACATAACTCAGCTGAGCCGTTTTTTCCGTGTATCTCCGGATTTCAGTAGGACGGTATGCCTCAGTATATCTTGCACTAGTCGTGCATCCTCTGTAAGCGTGGCCGTCGATTGAATTAGTGTTTTCATGGAATTTCCATGCAAAACCATATTCAATAACGTCCAATCTCTATCCTTCCGGTAGTTCTCTACTACATCTATTGTGTTTTCATGCTCAATTAATCCAAATTCATCTCTCAAGTCACAGTGTGTTATTTCTACCATCTGTCCTTGAATTTTTGATCGAACTCCGCCATTCAATTCCGTGAAATGCGGATCTTTGAGATAATTATAAAATTCTCGGATGAGTACGGATGAGAATGTGTCTGGAATAATAATTGACATTATTCCAGCCATTGCTAACAAGTCATGAATATGTGCATGCCGGGCCGGGTCGAATTCAATCACCCATCCGACTCCTATGTTCGCATTCTCTATTCCAGGAAATGTTTGATATGATGCATATGACTCACTCCCTGTGCTTCTTCGTGCTTTGGAACTGGAAGCCATTTCTGCATATAATTTTTTTTTTCAGAAACAAAAAATTTGTTTTTTGGCTATCGCCAGCCGGCGACACCCACTGTCGCCGGGCGATAGCGGAAAATCACTTTTCTCCATTTCCGACTTCAGATCTGGTTTCCCCCTTCCAACAACATACCAGATCTGCAAGTTTAAGCTCTCAAAATCATTTTCCAACATCTTAAATTTAAGAAACTATACACATATTTCACAAAACCAAAACTTAGTTTCTTAAGATCCCCAAACCAAATTTTAACACTTGAAAACCTAGAAATTTCTCATCTAAACTAACATGCTACACTATCCTAATAATTAGATCCATAAAAACCAAAGAATTAAAGCCAAAATCCAAGTTTTCATACCTAGGTTTAGGGTTTTGCTGACTTCTACTCCGCGTTCCACCCTCAGTCTTCAGGAAAACTGGTTCAGTTTGATTCTTTTGACTAAATGCGCCGGTTTTAAACAATTTACCACTATCGCCGATTGGCGATACCCGGTATCGCCCGGCGATAGTGCCTTTTGCTGATTCTTCAAATTGCTTTGCTGACTCAGATTTAGGTCAGGTGTAATGTTTTTTTTAGTTTTATACTAACTTGGATCTCTAGTTCACCACTCTTATATCCGTTCTACATATTTCAGTACTAGTGTTCTTAAACTCGTGAAATTGTTTTCGCATGGCTCTAAGTATGAGAAATCTTTTAGTTATGATAATGTTATTTCACTCATGGTTGTGCAAATCTTCGTATGCCTCCATCTTACAAAATGTAAATTGTGAATGTTTTTACCATAACCACTTGTGCTGCATGCTTTCAGTGTCTGCTTTATCCGAGTTTACTACAGTGCACCATAACATTAAATTATTCTGTATGCTCTCACAAGTGAATTCAGACTCTTTTGTTCAGCTAAAGAAAAAAATATATGAGTACAAAAGTGTATCATCCCAAAAGTAAAAACATTTGGTGATAGTTTCACACAACAAAAAAAAGAAAACACTCAAATAATAAAGGGATGATAAGGAACATCCACCAAACACTACTTACCCTCCTGATAAGTCTTCATGAGCATTGTGAGGTTGAGCACCCTGGCAAGAATTGTAAAGTGTCTTGTGCGAATCTTTACATGAATAATTTCTTTCTTATGTGCGATGACCTCTTGGGTATGAGTATAGCTCCGCATGTATACCACTATGTTATGTTGTTTTTAAACATTCGCATGTTCATTTTTTTAAGACAAAGCATAAGTTTCGCCACACCACCTCACATGTACACAACATTATCCTCTCTAAACGTTCTTCTTATGAGAATTAGACTGAGAACAGTTTCACCAAAACTTTCCACTAGTGTATGTGTTTGTGATATATTTTGTTGAACATTGCCACAGTTACTGTTTACTCATCTTATTTCTACTACATTGCTCACCTATCCTCTATGAGTCTCTTTTTTTCTGTTTTCCTTCTTTCGCTTCCTCCGTACTCTTAGATCTCTTTTGACAATACCAAATGGGGAGAAACTTTACAAAAGCAATCATTCACCGAAGTCTGTTCTTATATCTCTGTGCACACTTGGAAGAATCATTATTTGTTTGAATTATTTCTCACATTTTTAATTAAACTACATGAATTTTAATATTCTTTCATTTAGGGGGAGATCACATGTAGGGGGAGTGTTTCATCCAAGAGCAATTGTGCGCATACACTTGTTTTGTCTTGATACTCAAATAGGGTGGACCTTTTTAACATTCATGATTTCTTTCTTAATGGATTTGTTATTATCAAAAGGGGGAGATTGTTGGAGCATGCATTCCACGCTTCCTGGTTTGCTAATAACAAATCTTATTTGTATTTGATATTTGGATGTTATTGGTGTGCAGGTAACACAAGTTAATATCTCATATCTTTTTGATGATGAATCAGATCAGAATTGAGCTCGGGAGCTATCGCCAGGCAATAGTAGGTATCGCCAACAGGCGATAGCGCCACTCGACACTCGACACTCGACGCTCGATGCTCGACACTCGACGAAATCAGAAGATATTGCCAGGCGGCATTGGGTATCACCAACAAGCGATAACGCCACTCGACACTCGACACTCGACGCATTTCCACTCGACGCTCGACCAAACCGTGGCCACCGTTATTTCGTTATCGCCAGATGGCGATATCGGGTATCGCTCGGCGATAGTGCACGATTCGACACTCAACATTCATGCGATGCGAAAATGAGGAGTTCGTGGGACACGTGGCAGCGGTTACCGCTATCTCTAGATGGCGATACCCAGTATCGCCCAGCAATAGCACCAAAATATAAAAGCCTCTCATTTTCTGAGAAAGTGACGAATTTCATTACCTGGAATGCACTCACCTTCAAAGACGATACAGAGAGCTCCAGAACTCAGAGATACTTCATACTCTTAAGAAGTCCAAATAGCGTGGAAGATCGACGGCACATGCGAAGCATTCGAAGCATCTCTTGCAAGTATTCATCGGCATCTTTAGCGCTTTGTTTGATGGGAGTGTCTAGCCTAAAGTGCTCAATTTGTTTTTAGTTATTTTTCATTTATTTTCTCATTGTAATCGGAAGGGAAATCGCCGCCTTGTGCGCGGCGTCTAGGTCCTTGTGTTGCTTATGGGAAAATCGCCGCCTTGTGAGTGGCGTCCAAGTCCTTGTGTGGCTTAGGGAGAAATCGTTGCCTTGTGTGCAGCGTCTAGATCGGGGTTAAATGTAGGGGGAGGCTAGTAGCAAGATCTAGGGAGATATACGCTTTAGCCTGCCGGTTCTTGGTAGAAGAACCGGCGAATACACTAGAAAACTATTTATTTCATGAGCCCTTGTCTCTGGCTCTATAGAGACACTTTGTATGCAATTTAACTCTTTTGAAGTATATCATTATTGTTTCTAGCTAGTATTTGTTTGCACTCTTCTATTACTTTGTTGTTATTCATCTTATAAAGGTTCCTTAGTTTGTTTAAGAAAATTAAAAAGAACCCTTATTCACCCCCCTCTAAGGGCGCTGTAAGATCAACCACTTCCTTTGACTAAATTTGTCGCTGAATCCCAAAGCTATTTTGTTGATGGACACTCAACAACTTTTTGGAATATGTCACTTGACATTGTTGACACCAAAATATTCTTGGTTTCGGCATCACATGCATAACCTTCTTCTTATCTTCTATCAATTCAGCCTTTGTTTTATACACAACTTACTTAGCTGCATTATTCCTTGTAAGACTTATTGGATCTACAATGATGGATTTAAAAATATTTTCATCGATTCAATTCTTATACAACTTTATTCAAGATTTCTATAGAGTAAATTTTTTAAGTTACTGACTGGATCGAGGTCTGGTGGATGCATGAACCGGCGAATACACTAGAAAATTATTTATTTCATGAGCCTTTGTCTCTGGCTCTATAGAGACACTTTGTATGCAATTTAACTCTTTTGAAGTATATCATTATTATTTCTAGCTAGTATTCGTTTGCACTCTTCTATTACTTTGTTGTTATTCATCTTATAAAGGTTGTTTAGTTTGTTTAAGAAAATTAAAAAGAACCCTTATTCACCCCCCCCCCCTCTAAGGGTGCCGTAAGATCAACCACTTCCTTTGACTAAATTTGTCGCTGAATCCCAAATCTATTTTGTTGATTGACACTCAACAACTTTTTGGAATATGTCACTTGACATTGTTGACACCAAAATATTCTTGGTCTTGGCATCACATGCATAACCTTCTTCTTATCTTCTATCAATTCAGCCTTTGTTTTATACACAACTTACTCAGCTGCATTATTCCTTGTAAGACTTATTGGATCTACAATGATGGATTTAAAAATATTTTCATCGATTCAATTCTTATACAACTTTATTCAAGATTTCTATAGAGTAAATTTTTTAAGTTACTGACTGGATCGAGGTCTGGTGGATGCATTGTCACTATTTTGTCTAGAGCTCATTATTAAAATAAAAATATATACTAGTAATTCTTAATACCCTTAGATCTTGGTCAAGGTGTAAGCATTCTTAAGATCAACCTCCCTCCGATATCAATTGAATGGTAGGATAGATTGCTAAGAATTACTCTAGAGGGGGTGAATAGAGTATTTAAATTTTATTTTCAATTTTTAATCATTCATGGCTTATACACGGATTCTTTTATTTATTAGTCATTATGTAGTAGAAACGTAATCAAGATAATCAACAGAACAACTAAGGGCTATACAATCCAGAAGACAGTTTTCATAGAAATTCCTCAAATTTGGGTACATCCCTTTTTCTAACCTTAGTAAGCTATCCAATATAGACAATATAAAGTCTGTTGGTAAAGATACTCTTAGAACCGATTACAGCTGAATCTTTTGATAAGAGATTCAAATAATCAAAAGATATTTTTATAAGTTCTCTCAAACCAATAACCTGTTGATAAAGTGGCTAAACTGAATACGAATCCTTTTGATAAGGAGGATTAAAGCCAATAAGAGATCCTTTTGGTAAGGCCGACAAAAAACCACTATTAGATCTTTTTGATAAGGTGGATAAAAAAAACCACTGAATCTGTTGAAGAGTAATTCGTTGAACTCCGTCAAAAAGTTGGAGTAAAAAGAGAATAGATGCTTGAAATTTTCCTTCCACTATTGTTGTCCTCTTTTGCAATATCTGATAACTTGGTTCTTTTAAGCACTGTGGGGATAAAGCGAAGTAGTTGTAGACTGTTTTTGATAGATCAGATTCAATAGGCAGGAGGTAAAATCTATTGTGAAATTGTATTCAATGAATCTCTTTTTTCTGGATGAGTAGTCTTTTCATCGAGATAAGATGATTCGTAATGACTGTTGTTCATCTCCTTGAACCTTGCATGGAGGAGGAAAGATAGAAGAATTAGTTCGAAAAGAGAGAGAGAGGGTGACCAAGGTCGTCACTAAAGCCCCGACACTAAATGTCTTTAGTGACCAAAAAACTTTTAGTCGTTGAATGCAAGTATTTTGTGTCCAATTTAGTTTTGTCACTAAAACCATTTAGTGACCAAACTTATTTGGCCACTAAAACCATTCAATGATCAACTTTAATTGGTCACTAAGAGAATTTTAAGCGACCCAATTAATTTGATCACTAAAAAAATTTAGTGACAAAATTAATTCAGTCACTAAGGGAAATTTTAGTGACCAAATTAATTTGGTTACTAAGAAAACTTACCGTGTCCAAATTAATTCATTCACCTAAAGTAGCCTCAGTGACCAAAATAATTTGGTCACTAAAATGGTATATTTACCACTAAATTTTGTTCAATCTCCCACAAAATATGATAGATCTATTTATTTAATTTAATTACAATTCAATATTAAACATTCAAACAAAAGAATAAAAAAATACTCATTGCTGAGCAAATTTTGCCAACATACATTATTTTATTAATTAACACAAAATAGTTGGGAGATAGCCCAAATCTCTCAATACAAAATGATATAACTATCATCTCTAATTAAACTCGATACAAATTTGTACATGACACATGATCCTCCTTCTTGGTAATTGAAATGATCACAACCATTAATGTTGATAAGCCCATGTTGATCACCTGAAACAAAAAATGAATATAATAAAACTAAGTCAACAAAAGGCAAAAGTTTAAGAACTTAAAAAAGAAAAATATTACCTGAGTATCCTTCAAACATTCATTAATTGAGCCACTTTTGGAGATATGTTGAATCCAGCTAGATCAATTAGGTTCAAAATATCTTTTCTATGATTTATAGAAAAAAAAAGTCATGCTGAGTGACATTAGGCACAATGGGTGGCATTAGTAAAGTAGTGGCTATATATATAAAAAGGTGAGACAAAATGAATACATTATTATGAAAAAGTTATTTGCTCAAGTGTCCAGTTGATGAAAACCACATGTCGCAAACGATCCACCTAATTAGTGTGGTGTATGCCATGACCATGACTAATGAGTGTCTTTAAAGAAAGAATTGAAAACATTCATGAAATAATAAAGTGAGATTGTTGAAGGTGCTTCTACCTTGTTCTTAAGTAGCAGAAGTTTTCTCTCTTCCTGCTTAGGAAGTGTTTAGATATATTCTTGGATAAAAGCAAATACATTGTGAGAAACTTTGGGAGGGGAGAGAAATTCAGTTTAGAGCCTTGGAAGGGCATATAAATGAGAGAGGTTTCAGGTCTCAGTAGATAAAAAAGATCGAAGAGATCATTCCAATCAACATGCTAATATTATCACAATCCACAGTAATGTAATTCAGCAAACTGGGCGCCTCTGGTTAGGTTCAAGACAGTAGGTCGAGGGGGTTTAATGGGGCAATTTGAGCATGAGAGGGGGAGGAATCAAAGGCAGAACTCACATACAATGAATCAAAGGAAAACATTTACATTCTCTGTAATTATGCAATGTTAGAAGTGAGGTCCTAGTAAATGACCTTGTAAAAAAAATTAGTTGATATTATTGCACGCCTCCAAATCAAATAATAATTTACAAACTTTTCAATAATTTCAACCTCTCAATCTACGTTCTTTTCTCTATGATAGAATCTTGCTAATTTTTAAATTTTGCAAGAACATCATAGAGTGATCTCTAGTTAAAAAATAAGTAGAATAATAAATTATTAAATGGTACAAAAGAGAAATAGTTGCAAACACAAACAATTCTTCTGACCAACAAAAGAGACAATCTTAGACAATCACCAAAAGGGATAATATTTTCTCCGAATTATGTCTATTTTTAAACTTATACTTTAAAAGAGAGAATGACAACATAGTTAAACCTATGGAAAGGCGCTTCTTCTGACCACCAGAGATCCCTTTGATCATCTCATCTCCTTCCAGTAAATCAGCACAACCATCCAGGCCTAAAATCTTTCATGGGTGAAACTTTGTACTTTAGAGAGTAGTCAAAACTGATTCACTAGTTAGAACATTCCTATAATAGACATATTAAATTGAAAACCCAGATAGCTAAACATCATAAAAAGAAAAGAGATAACAGTTCATGTCGGCTTCCCCATTTCAACACCAAAACAAGAAGATCCTTCCAAAGAGTCTAACAATATAAAAGCGAAAGAAAAATTTGAAAAAGAGTAGCTTGTGCACTTATAGATGCAAGGTTCCCGCACCAAAAGTCATTTGTTTTTGGATTGGACAGGCAGAAAATCACCACAACACCTTTACCAAAGGAACACTCTTGCGACGCAAGTTCTTTTTCTCGGTGTCCACTATTCGCATCGGCTTTAGTGTCTCCTTGGCGTATTTCAGCAATCGGAGCTAGGACAGACACTCACAGCTATCTTGGATGCCTTTAGGTCCCAACAAGCCCCCGTACAACAACAAGCACCGGACTCTAATTGGTTGAGCACCTTCTGAGCTATGTCCCCTCCTGCCTACCGTTAAAACTGAGACACGTGTCAATTATCCCACAAATCGACGGGATTATAAATAACAGCTGAGATCAAGATCAAAACAAGTTTTTCTAATTAACTTTCTAAAAATGAGAAGCGGGAGTTCGTCGTCTTCATCCGCCATTGTTGCAGAACCCAGAGCTTCAATTGAAAAATCTGAAGGGTTTCTGAGTTTGCTGGTGCAATCAACATCTGCTACAATAAGAAACGTTGATCTCACTGAGGAAGATGAATCAGTCTAGGCAATCCCTAGCTGAAGTTGATTCACGATCCAAGATGAGCCAAATCTGAAGATCTTTCTCTAGATCGTTGAAGAAGAAGATATCTGCACAGAGTCTTCTCTGGACAGAAGGAGTGGCAGGGCAATTCATTTCCTGCCAATAAAGGTTAGGTGATTGAAGACATTCTTTCTTAATCTTCCCCCTTCATCAGCAAGAACAGGATCAAGGTCCTGTGGAACTTCCAGCACAAGCCGCATATAGTTGAAAATTGACATTCTTGTTGTTGGGAAGCAGATAGGGCTAAGATTTACTTAGCCCGGGAATAAATTGACTCATAGAATAATTTCTCTTGAGTCAAATCAACAACTCTTTCAAAATCAGTGGATCTGTGAAAGATCTGTGTTGAGGCCTAGATTGATTAGGAAGTGTGATAGATCTATGAGATTCTGTTGTAAAGCCTAAATTATAAAGGCTGTGAGATAAATCTGTGTGATCTGTGTTAGGGCCGTGGGCCTGTGATTGGATTCCTGTGTGGATCTATGTGGGGTTGTTTCTCCCAGCCTGTGTAAAGGGAATTTGTGCATGTGTGTGGTAGTCAGGTGATTACTGTGTGGAGGGCTGTGAGCCAGTGTTATAAGTCTCAGTGGAGACTGACTGATCCGGTGGGATCATGCTTTAATCTCTGAGGAGCCATAGTTTTTGGAGAAGAGCCTTGTTTAACATATTGTCAGAAAGGCGGAGAGGGACAATGGATGTACCCATACACTGAGGAACCACTATTAAAATTTGGTGTGCCGTGTATTGTGTTTTTTTGTACTGAGTATTATGTTCTTGAAAGTTGAATTAAGTATACACAGTAGAACTTAAGTCATAGAAGATTTTAAAGAATCTTAAAAAGACTGCAATAACCTATTCACCCCCCCCCCCCCTCTAGGTGATTAGCTACCCTTGTAATCAAAAACTTTTAGGTGTATCAGAGGGAGGTTACTCAAGGAAAGACTTAACCGTCCGAGGAGATCTCTAGGGTAGCTGTCAGAAGGTTAAGATGGGTTTAGGAGAGAATCATAAAGAGCATGGATCCATGAAACTTCCTCTCTACAGGAAGGAGAATTTTGGCATATGGAAAGAAAGGGTCAGATTGTTCATGGAAGTATCTGATCCTAGGATCTATATCACAGTTCAAGAAGGACCCTTCATCCAATTGAAGACATCTGTCCTTGATATAAATATTCAGACTCTAAAGAAGTACACTGAAATTACTAACGATGAAGTCATCTTAGCAACAATGGATAAGAGGGCACAAAACATCATAATTAGTGACATAGATGACTCTACCTTTCAAAACCTAGTGCACTGCAAGACTTCAAAGGAAATGTGGGACACCTTGATAGTGTATATGGAAGGCACTGAGGAAGTGAGAGATGATAGAAAGTCAATGCTAAATCAAGAGTATGAAGCTTTCAGACAGATCAGGGAGGAGACCATAACTAGCTGTTATGAAAGGTTCTTCAGGACAGTTAATGAGTTAAAGACCTATGGAAGGGCTTTTAATAACTATAAGCTAAATTATAAGTCTCTTAGGTCTCTTACTAGAGACTGAGACACTAAGATATGTGATGTTTTTAGTTGTCTACCGAAATCATCTAGAGGGGGTGAATAGGTGAGGTCTGCGTCTTTTTGCGGATTACAAATTTGTACGAGCGATGCACAAAAAATAAACAAGCAATCACAAACAACACCAAAAATTATAGTGGCTCCCCAACCTTGGGTACATCCACTTTCCACCTTACCGATTTAGCAATGAACTAGACTCGACTACTTCACTATTCTCTCAGATTGAAAACAATCCTACCACTCAGAGCAACGCCCCTACAACTCGGAGTCAAAACACTCCTACAAAAATCTCGGAGAACAAAGCTCCTATAAGTCGGAGAAGAATCTACTACAAGAATAAACTGTTTTACAGAAAATATACAAACCGAATTATTTCAGACTTGAATCTTCAGCCCTTCTTCATTCTTAAAATTTGAAGCTCTGTCAGAAACGGATCGAAGAAGACAAAGGCGAAATCTCTGGATCTGAAAACTTTAGAATCAACACGATCAAGGAATAGATCTGCCGATGTTGAAAATCTTGATCTGTTGAAACCTCTTGTTCTGAATCTCTTGGATCGGAGAAGGTCAGCGGTGAAGAAGACGATGAATAGCGGCGACACTTCCCGATTTAGAATGAAAAATTACGATTCAGAATACTTAGATTTCTTGTTAGGGTTAGTCGATTATGATAAGAAATTTTATAGGACTTGCCTAACGGTCATAATCATTAATGACAGAACACGTGGACTAATAAGAAAAGAGATCAATTTGAAATTACTTCCGTCGGGACTTAACGAAAAATTCAAAGAGTTGAACTTCATTTTTAAAGTGAAGGATAGACTTCTCGAGTACAACTTCTATTTTTCGAGAAGAGGTATAAGGTTCTCGAGAATAAGGACTTAAGGAAAACACAAAAAATGAGTTCTGGCTTGTCGAGAAAGAAAGGATTATTACTCGAGAAATAATTTTTGTTACTCGAGAAGTAGGTAATGACTTCTCGAGATATGACTGGACTTCTCGAGAATAATTTGGACTTCTCGAGAAATAACTTCGTCTTTTTTGAGACAAAGCTTGGACTTATCGAGTACTATACTTCTGTTTCTCGAGACAAAAGCCTTGCATCTCGATTACTAGACTTCTGCTTACTCGAGAACAACACTTAGAAGAATTCTGAGATATACTTAAGACTTCTCGAGAAGAACATGGCTTTCTCGAGAACAACTCTTGGGCTTCTCTAGAAATACTTCAGCTTCTCGAGAATAATAACTTTACTTCTCGGGAATTTTACTTGGAGAAATTTCTTAACAGAATTGTTTATTCTTCTTCTTGGAGATCTGCAACCCAGTTTCTTCCATATCTTTAGTATTTGAAAAAGAAGTGTGTCCCAATAGAGAGGCTACACATGATTCAACACCATGAATCATACAATGAGGGATTACATTGTATGGTCCTGTGTTTGGTGACTCATTGTAGACTGACATTGGTCTACACTTGGCAATTATATCCTGCAAACACTCAACTTGAAAAAGCAGCAAATAAAACTTAATTCATCTTAGTTCAAGGGTGACTTCATACAAATCTGGGTTATTGTGGATGCAATACCCAACAATCTCCTCCTATTTGTAGATATCAGAACCCTCTACACTAAGGTGAATTACATCAAGATAAACAAATAAAGTAACTAGCAAACAAAGTAATAATGAGAAATTCTATGTTTTAGAAAAATCAAATCATCAAAATTAAAAGATTTATATTTATAGATATTGTCCAAGAAAAATCCAATTCCACAAGATCTCAAAAGTGAAATTTCTGATCATCTTCAATTTCTACTAGCTCTGCTGTTGTTGTTGCCTCTCCTTCTTCTCTTGTTGCCTCTTCTGATAACTGTATGATTTAGGAAAGTATTTGGCAGGTTTGGGTGGAGCCTTGGGATTGTTCTTTCCATATTCTCTGTCATAAATTCTCCTTTTGGTAAGAGATTTCTTGTATAAGTCCCATTTATAGGAGCTATAATGATCATTTCTATTCTCATTAAAATCAACAAGTTTAAGAGTTTCAAGAATTAGGGATTTGGAGGTTGGACTCCATACTTCAGCAAATTCTTGATCTCTTCTCCTTTCAGCTTCTAGATTAGGAGTGGACCGGCTAGCAAAAGCGCCGTCACCATATTTCCTTTTCTTATGAGCTGAAATTTCTGGAGGAGGAATTTGAGACATATCTTGTTCTGACCAAACTTGAGAATATTCAGCATGAGGTTTTACAAAATCATTAGGTCTTGGAGAAAATGAGGGCATTAGAGCAGAAGGTTGCTGAGCAATAGGATTGAGTTGAGGAGGAGGAGTAGCATTTGGATCTACTTGAAATTCAGGATAAATTTGGTTGTGCATCCAAACTGCTATATCATATGTGTGAAGTTTTACCTCATGAATATGGTCATGTACTGTTGCATTCATTTCTTTAAATTTTGCTTCCCAAAGAGTTTTCATGGTACTATCAGATTTTTTTAGATATTAGTTTACTAATTTCTCTCCCTTTATGACTTCTAGGGATAGGGTACTTATAGCATCCTCTTTGAACTTTCCAACGTCTTCACATGTGTTGAAGTTGTGACTTTGAGCATTCTTTTCCAATTGAATTTGATTATTTGCCAGAGTAACTGATTGGTCCATGACATGACCAATACTAGTGATTGTATTGTCTAAGGCTTTCCCACCTATTTGGAACAGGTGTTTAAGAGAATTAGTATTTTGTTGTATTTCAGCAAAGCCTCTGCTCATCTCTTTTTCTAGAGAAGTTATTTTGTCAGTGACAACTTTAAAGAGTCATCAAAGTATGTTCTTTGCTAGGCTAGCATAAACTCAATCTTACCCAGGAGGGTATCTGCAATATTTGCTTCAGCTGGAGGAGGTGGAGGAGGTAGGATAGGAGCAGTCCAGGGAACTATTTCTTCAATAATTACTGAACTCTGGCCTCTGATGGTGTGAATCATGACGTCTCCTTCCTCACCAATGATAATAGGGAGGGAGAAGTCTAGGCTACTGAGGGGTGGTTCAACTACTTCAGGAGATACTTCTTTATCATCAAAAATAAAAATTGTTTCTTCATTTTGTCCATCCTCAATAGGAGATTGGGGGTGAGAATGTTCTGGTTCAGGAGAATGTTCTGGATGGGATGGTTCTGGTTGAGAGAATTTATCTTGCTGAGATGGATGGTCTTCAGGCAGAGGAGATAGAGATTCTTTAGAGGTGAGTTCCTCTATCATCCTTGTTGATGTCATCATCTATTGATAGCACTTGATCATGTACTTGGTCATCAGTAAGCATTTCTTCAGTAGGAGCAGAAACTTCTGAAGGTATAGCAGCATGTGGAGCAACATCTGAAGGAAGAGCAGACTGACTTATCTCTGGGATTGCAGGAGCAGGCTCCCCCTCAGCAACTACACCAAATGTGCCAGCTTCTTGATGTAAAGGGAAAGATGGAGTCCTGTCCTCATCCACTTGGAGATCATGGGCTTTGGCATCTTATGCAGGTTTCAGAATCTTGAGTTCCCATCTCTGAATGGAAGAAATGGAGACTTTCTTCATATGATGCAAAGAAATACCTTTAGAAAGATCAAAAATTTTTGGCTTGAGCTCATGAAGAAGAAGAGAAACTATTCTGCCAAAATTGGGTGCCTTGATATTGTCTTTGATTTTGTCATAAATCATCATACCCCACTGAAATTTCTTCCTGCAGATTACAACAGTCATCATGTCAAAGAAGTCATTTGTGATGTAGTTGATCGAACTGGTGCGGCACAAAAGGACTTTTCCGATAATGTCCACAAGCAACTTGCTCTCTGCATTGAGATTAGGGCGGCGAATAGTGCTCACAACAACGGAGATACCACAGAATCTGCAGGCGCGATCATAATCTTCGACAATTAAGTCATCTTCCTCATCAATGATAGGCAACCGAAGGAGCTTAGAGACGATTGGAGCGGTCAGCTTGATCTTGAGTCCGCAAACCTTTCTCTTGAGAATCTTCCCATTTCTCTTTATTTTGTCATTCTGGAAGAATTCCTCGACTTCAGGAAGTAGAATCTTGCACGGATGTTCCAAAATGAAAGACAATCTGGCAGCTTCTAGTAGCAACAAAATATTGTGAAAATCGTCAGAGAGTTCGGCAATCCCTGTGGAAACGAACTCACTACCAGTACCAACTTTCGACTGAGGAGTCATCAATCAAGATAGATGAGCAAATGTCTTGCCTTCTGAGAGAAAAAGCTGAAATAGCAGTAGAAGAACGACGACGACAGGGAAGACGAAAGGTTTCTTATTCTCGAGAAAAGTTTTGAGATTCGGGATTTGGGGCTTTTTTCGGACTTAATCTATTTATATAACTCTTAAATTATGATGATTAAGGAAATAATAATACTCAAATACCTAAAATATGGCGGTAGGAGGTGCCTAGGTGCCAATATTAGAAATTCGAACTTGGAGAGAAATTTGGCATCTGATTACTCGAGTGAGATATCATTTCTCGAGAAGAGACTTGCATGTTCTCGAGAAGAAGAAAGCTTGTTCTCGAGTAGAAGACATGTTTTTCTCGAGTAGATATATCCTTTCTCGAGAAGAAGTCTAAGGTTCTCGAGAATAGACTAAGTATTCGAGTAATATATCTCGGGAATCTACTGTGGTTCTCGAGTAGATATCTGAGTACTCGAGTAGTAACCATTCATCTCGAGAAATGAAGTCCAGACTTAGAATTTTCTTGATTTTGAAGTGTAACCCGATCTTGAACTTTGCTTGAGACCTTTTTTTTCATTCTTCCTTGTTGAGCATGCCAAGTTCTGTTTTGAAGAACGAGAACTTGTCCTAGTCCAGTGGCTTCATGAAAATGTCTGCAACCTGCTTGTCAGTTGGAACATACTGGAGATTGATGTCTCTATGCTCTACATGCTCCCTGATAAAATAGTACCTCAGCTCTATGTTCTTTGTCCAGCTGTGAGAGACTGGGTTGTTTGCGATTGCAATTGCATTGGAGGAGTCGCAAAACATCAAAATGTTCTTGAACTTCACATTGTAGTCTTCAAGTTGGTTCTTTATCCATAGCAGTTGTGCACAACAACTGCCTGCAGAAATATATTCTGCCTCGGCTGTTGAAATTGGGACACAATTTTGCTTCTTGCTGCTCCATGAAATGAGTCTCCTTCCAAGGAATTGGCAAGTCCCGGAAGTGCTCTTTCTATTATCTTTATTACCAGTAAAATCTGCATCTGAAAATCCAATTAGTTCGCTATCATTACTTCTTGGGTACCATAAGCCAAGATTTGGTGTACCTTTAAGGTATCTCAAAATCTGCTCTGCAGCAGCGTAGTGAGATTCCTTAAAGTTCACTTGAAATCTAGCACACACACATGTTGAAAATAATATGTCCGGTCTACTAGCAGTAAGATAGAGCAAGGATCCAATTATGCTTCTGTACTTTGTTTCATTAAAAGGTTTCCCTTTATCATCCTTGTCCAGAGACATAGCTGAACCCATTGGAGTCCTCATAGAGGTTGTGTTCTCCATTCCAAATTTCTTAATTAACTCCTTGGTGAATTTCATCTGAGAGATGAAAATTCCATCTTCAGATTGTTTCACTTGAAGTCCTAAGAAATACTTCAGCTCTCTCATACTGCTCATTTCGAACTTCTCTTGTATAAGTTTGGTAAACTTTTTGCAGAGGTTGTTGCCAGTAGAGCCAATTAAGATGTCATCGACATAGATTTATACTAGCAAAATCTTCTCTTTTATTTCCCTAAGAAATAATGTCTTATCTATCATTCCTATTGTGAACTTGTTCTCAGGAAAAAAGTTAGACAGCGTCTCATACTAAGCTCGAGGAGCTTGTTTCAAACTATATAAAGCTTTAAATAAGAGATAAACGTGTCCAGGATGGTTAGAATCAACAAAATCTGGAGGTTGTTCCACATACACTTCTTCCTTGATGTCACCATTAAGGAAGGCCGACTTCATGTCCATCTGATAGACAGTAAAGCCCTTAAGTGTTGTGTATGCTAGGAACAACCTGATTGCCTCCAGCCTTACCACTGGAGCATACGCCTGATCGAAGTTGATTCCTTCTTCTTATCTGTATCCCTTAGCGACGAGTCTGGCCTTATTCTTTATAATTGTTCCATCTTCGTCCGTCTTGTTCCTGTAGACCCACTTTGTTCCGATAACGTTCTTACCTTTGGGTCTTGGAACAAGCTTCCAGACTTGGAAACGCTTGAATTGATTCAGTTCTTCTTCCATTGTCATTATCCAAGATGCGTCTGAGTTTGCTTCCTCAAACTTCTTTGGTTCAACCTGTGAGAGGAAACTTAAATATAGAATTTCATTAGTTGTACCTCTACAAGTTCTGACACCATCCTAGGGATCTCCTATGATTTGATCAATTGGGTGATCCTTCAAGTATCTGAGCTCTAGGGTTTTTGCATTTGGAGCTTCCTCTATCACTGGAGTGACTTCATCAACTTGGATGACATCTTCATCACGATGATCATCCTCTCCAATTGGGGTTGGAGTGGTGATCTTGATGAACTTTCGAGCTTTTTCTTCAGTTGGCTCATCCAAGTTTAATTCCTTTAGTCTTGAACCTACATCTTCAATAAACACACTAGAAGAGCTGCCTTGTAGTAGGCTCATCTCATCAAATACAACATTAATAGATTCTTCTACAACCAGGGTTTTCTTATTAAAAATCCTATATGCCTTACTATGGCTACTATAACCTACGAAAATACCTTCAAAACTATTTCACTAAATTTAGTTGTGTGATACTTCCCATTGTTAAGGATGAAGCATTTACTACCAAAGATTCTAAAATATGAAATAGTCGGTTTCCTGCCCTTTAGTAGTTCGTAAGGTGTCTTATTATGGTTCTTGTTTATGAGTGCTCGATTTTGCATGTGACATGCAGTGTTGACGGCTTCAGCCCAGAAATATTCCGGTAGTGAGGCATCACTCAACATGGTTCTGCAGGCCTCGATGAGTGTTTTATTCCTTCTCTCAGCAACTTCGTTCTATTGAGTACTACGAGGAGAGGACAACTCATGAAATATACCAAGACTTTCACAGAATTCTGTCATAGCCCCAGACTTGAACTCTGTTCCATTGTCACTTCTGATTTTGACAATGGAGCAGCTATGTTCATTCTGAACTTGCCTGACAAAATTAGTAAAGATATCAAAAGTATCTGACTTGTGTTTTAGAAAGAACACCCACGCAAAGCGAGAGTAATCATCAATAATAACTAATGTATAATCCTTACCTCACAAACTTCTAATTTGTAGTGGACCGAACAAATCCATATGGAGTAGGTGTAAACATCTATTAGTGACTTTGCCACTAATGCTTTTAAAAGTAACTCTTATTTGCTTGCCTTTTACGCACGTGTGACAAGGTCTATCTTTAACGCACTTAACATTGGGGGCATCACATACTAAATTAAGAGAAAATAATTTATTAATAGTTTGTAATTTATATGTGCTAATCTCTTGTGTCATTGGTCACCAAGAGATGCACTATCTTTTGCCAAAAAGGACACTGGCGTAGAAGAGTCTGTGCAAATAAAATTTAAACAAAATATATTTCTACTACGAGTGCCTGATAGAATCGTTTCTAAGTTATCGACCGATTTTATCAAACACTTGTCTGCATGAAATTCTACTATATATCATTTATCACAGTGCTGGCTTATACTTATAATATTGTGTTCCAATCCTTCAACATAAGCCACATCTGAGAAGGATACACTATTATTTGTAATCATGTCATAGCCTTTTGTAATCTCTCTGTCAAAACCTCCAAAGATGACCTTTGGCCCATTCATGACTGGAGAATAATTCTGAAGTAGGCTTCTAGTACCGGTCATATGCCGAGAGCATCCACTGTCCAAATACCAGATAGGATTTTTGGTGGCCTTTGGACATACTTACATTCACAAATCAGTTTGCCTTATGAACCTAAATTCGTTTGGGTCCTTGGTCTCTAGTTAGCATACTCCCCCTACGTGTGTTAAAATTGTGAGTGGTCTTTCTCACATTATTAACTTGAGGAGTTACATAATATCTGGGGTTAAACCAGCAATCTATAGCAAAGTGACCAACTTTGCCGCAACACCAACAGTCAAACCTGTTGTATCTTTGCCTAAAGTTCTCATGCTTGACCTTTTGAGAGTGTGGTCTAGCAGGGGCAGCAGACTTGGAGGTAGAAGCTTTGTGGTGATAGCACTCACACGACTTCTTCTCCTCAAGAGGCTTTTCCACAACGGTTTTAACTTTTGGAGCTTTCTTGATGTTATGACCATGGTTATACGGGCCGTAGCTCTGAAGAGTGATCTCCTCATAAGGTGTCTTGAAGACACTTTCACCAAAGTTTCTGGGATGGGTCCATCCTTAGTACTGAGACTTGGGCTCTATGTAAGTAGGTCTGGCAAAGTGACCGTAGGATGAATCAAGGTCAAACTCGTTTGTTGGAAAGATAACCTTTTTAAACAAAGTTTGGTCTTGAGGATCTTTCCCTTTCTCCGTGGCTAGAGCTTTCTTGGCAGCCTTATTTTTTCATTGGGCTTTATTTCTCCTAGAAGATTTTCTAGGAGCATCCACATGGCCTAAGCCAGCACCTTTGGCCTGAGCAGAGAATTCAGCAACAAACGGAAGGACGGTCTTGGACTTGGAGAAACTTTCAACCCGTTTCTTTTCAGCTGCAAGTTGTTCTTCCAATTCCTTGATGATTTTCTCCTTCAAATTTAGGTGCTCGAGAGCTTTATTATATTCTTCAATTGCAACATTGAATTCCACTCATTGTGAGTATGTCTTTGCGACTTCCTCTCTCAGAGTGCTCTCTTCAGCCTTGAGAGATTTAGTCTCCTTATCCTGAGTTTTAACAACTTTTCGACATTTGTCATAGGCCTTGATCAATTCCTTGTATTGAATCATGAGTTAAGACTCATCATCAGAAGAGCAGTCCTCATGATCATGATCTGAAGCATCAGATTCTGATAGAGGGGTGTGAGAGTTTACCATCCCAGTGTACTGGGGCTCTTCTTCCTCATCTGTCTATGCCAGTAGCCCAAAGTAGGCTTCCTCATCATCACTAGACTGAGATTAGTCTGTGTCGCTGAGGGTCTTGGTCTTCTTGGCTACCAGACTTCTTTCAGTATTCTTCTTATTATAAGAAGATTTCTTCTCCTCTCTTCTTCCACCCTCCTTCTTCTTGTGAGGGCAATCAGCTATGACGTGTCCTGTCTTATTGCAATAATAACAAACAATGTCAGAAGAAATATGTTTGTTCTGTTTTGAGTGATACCTATCTTGGCTACTTGAGCCTTTCTTGTGATGATCACCATCATGACGTGATATTTTGTACGAGCCATCTTTACCTCTCCACTATTTCTTCTTGTTCAAGAACTTCTTGAACTGCCTTGAAAGAAGAGAAAACTCTCCTTTAGATAGCTCTGAGCCCGAGGTACTTGGCTCTGAAGCTTCTTCTTCACTCTCTTCCTGTGCAGGGGCAGGAGATGCAACTTTTGACTTTCTCAAGATTTATTCCTTTAGAGAGACAGACTTCTCCTTGGATGAAGACCGGCTTTTCTCTTCTTCAGCTTTTCTTGAGTTTATTTGGAGCTCATATGACATAAGCTTTCCAAAGAGATTTTGAGGGTCAGTCTCTGCCAGCTTACCAAACTCCCGGATTGCACAGACTTTGTTGTCCCATTCCTTAGTCAGGGATCTCAGAAATTTGTCATTCAGTTCTCCATTAGTGAAGACCCGGCCATAGACTCTTAGGTCGTTGACAATCTTGAAGAAGCTTTCAAAAGTGCCAGCAATAGAATCTTTGGGACCTTGTCTGAATGCTTCATATTTCTGATTCAGGAGGGATCTTCTATCATCCCTTAGCTCTTCAGTACCTTCCATCAGGACGATGAGAGACTGCTACATTTCCTTGGCGGATTGGCAGTGAATCAGATTCTGCAACATAGAATCATCGACTGCACTTGAAATGATATTTTTGGTTTTCTTGTCTAAAGAGACAAGTGCAATCTCATCTTTGTCAAGATCCATAAGCTTCTTTGGAACTTGCTTTGTTGGGTCAATGGTGGAGGTTGTCATTGGAACATAGGGTCCTTCTTCCACTATCATAAAGGTCCTTGGATCCACAGCTTCCATGAAGAATTTTATTCTTTCTTTCCACATGGGAAAGTTAGTCTTTGTGCATAAGGGAAGCTTAGCAAAATCCTTGGCTCTGTCCATGCTTGTATCCTCTTAAGACAACTAGGAGCAAATCTATTCAAGGTGTTAACCTTTTTGATGAACAACCTGCCTCTGATACCAATTGATGTTTTTAGTTGTCTACCTAAATCACCTAGAGGGGGTGAATAGGTGAGGTCTGCGTCTTTTTACGGATTAAAAATTTGTACGAGTGATGCACAGAAAATAAACAAGCAATCACAGACGACACCAAAAATTATAGTGATTCCCCAACCTTGGGTACATCCACTTTTCACCTTACCGATCTAGCAACGCATTAGACTCGGCTACTTCACTATTCTCTCGAATTGAAAACAATCCTACCACTCGAAGCAATGCCCCTACAACTCGGAGTCAAAACACTCCTACAAAAATCTCGGGAGAACAAAGCTCCTACAACTCGGAGAAGAATCTCCTACAAGAATCAAATGTTTTACAGAAAATATACAAACAGAATTATTTCAGATCTGAATTTCAGCCCTTCTTCCTTCTTAAAATTTGAAGCTCTGTCAGAAACGGATCGAAGAAGACAAAGGCGAAATCAATGCATCTGAAAACTTTAGAATCAACATGATCAAGGAATAGATCTGTCGATGTTGAAAATATTGATCTGTTGAAACCTCTTGTTCTGAATCTTTTGGATCGGAGAAGGTCAGCGGTGAAGAAGACGATGAACAACAGCGACACTTCCCGATTTAGAATGAAAAATTGTGATTCAGAATACATAGATTTCTTGTTAGGGTTAGTCGATTATGATAAGACCTTTTATAGGACTTGCCTAATGGTCATAATCATTAATGACAGAGCACGTGGATCAATAAGAAAAGAGATCAATTTGAAATTACTTCCGTCTGGACTTAACGAAAAATTCAAAGAGTTGAACTTCATTTTTCGAGTGAAGGATAGACTTCTCGAGTATAACTTCTGTTTCTCGAGAAGTGGTATAAGGTTCTCGAGAATAAGGACTTAAGTAAAACACAGAAAATGAGTTCTAGATTCTCGAGAAAGAAAGGATTATTACTCGAGAAATAATTTCTGTTACTCGAGAAGTAGGTAATGACTTCTCGAGATATGACTGGACTTCTCGAAAATAATTTGGACTTCTAGAGAAATAACTTCGACTTTCTCGAGACAAAGTTTGGCCTTATCGAGTACTAGACTTCTGCTTCTCGAGACAAAAGCCTTGCATATCGAGTACTAGACTTCTGCTTACTGGAGAACAGCACTTAGAAGAATTCTGAGATATACTTAAGACTTCTCAAGAAGAATATGGCTTTCTCGAGAACAACTCTTGGGCTTCTCGAGAAATACTTCAGCTTCTCAAGAACAATAACTTTACTTCTCGAGAATTTTACTTGGAGAAATTTCTTAACGGAATTTTTAATTCTTCTTCTTGGAGATCAGCAACCCAGTTTCTTCCATATCTTTAGTAATTGAAAAAGAAGTGTGTCCCAATAGAGAGGCTACACATGAGTCAACACCATAGATCACACAATGAGGGATTACATTGTATGATCCTGTGTTTGGTGACTCATTGTAGACTGACATTGGTCTACACTTGGAAATTATATCCTCCAAACACTCAACTTGAAAAGAGTATCAAATACAAACTTAATTCATCTTAGTTCAAGGGTGACTTCATACAATTCTGGGTTATTGTGGATGCAATACCAACAATATGTGTCATTAGAGAAGTGACAAAGCTGGCAGATACTCCACCATCCATACTGTTTGATAAGCTGCTTTCATATGAAATGCAGCTGACAGCAAGGAAGGAGGAAGAGAAGACTAGCAGAGGGAAGGCCAAAGAAATTACTGTGGCTTTCAAGGCAGATAGCTCCAAGAGGAGCAAGGAGAAGAATCCTTCTCACCTAAGAAGGTCAGCTGAGTCAGAAGATTCAGATCAAGAGGAATCGGGCTGTAATATGTCTGATGAGGAGTTTGCTGCTTTCTTAAAGCAGTTTATGAGGCTGATCAAAAAGAAGGGGTGGAGGAGCAAACCTACCTCTTCCTTCCAGCACAAAGAGGACTACAACAGAAAAAAGAAGAAACATTCCAAAGTGGGCAGGTATGATCCAAAAACTGGTAAACATTTTTCTAAAAAGATTATTTGTTTCTATTGCAGCAAGCCAGGTCATGTTGTGGCTGATTGTCCTGAGAATAAAGAAGTTGGTGAAAAGAATCACCACCACAAGAGAAGCAAGAAGGATAAAACCTTCATTGCTAAGAGGGAGAAAAGCTGGAATGAGTCTTCCTCATCAGAATCAGAAGAGGATGATGAAGCCTGCATTGGGTTGATGGCAAGATCACATGAGGAATCTTGCCAGGATCAGCCTGGACCATCTAAGGTACACTCTTCATCCAACTCTTCATCCAAGTCCAAGTATGTGACTGGTTCAGATTCATGTGCTTCTTCATCAAGAGATGAAGATGGCTCTGAATCTGAGGATGACAGAAATCAAATGATTGAAAGATAAGGTGAACTTCTGGAAGCATTCGGAAGGAGTAAGCTGCTAACAAAACAGCAGGCTCAGGAGATTGCATCTCTGAAGCTTGTTGCCTCCCAGCATTCTGAAACAGCAACCTTGTTAGAGCAGAAAATTAGGGAAGTTAGCCAGCTGAAGAACATTACTGTTATTTAGATGGGCACCATAACTTTTAAGAATGATCTTGTCAGGAATCTAGAAGGTAAACTCCAAATGGAGAAGGATCTAGGGACTAAGTTTTCAAAGTCATGTACTGTGTTGCCTTTGATAAATTCCTTTTCTTCCCAAAAGGACAAGAAAGGGATAGGCTTCAAAGGGAACACTAGAGCTGGTAATTCTAAAAGGAAGGACAAAGTTGTTCACCACTATGGTGGTAGGAATGACAAGGGTGCTAGTGGCTACAAGGCATCCCATGAGGAGGTTCAAATGGCCATCCTGGACCATTTAGGTTTGGTGTACCAGCGCCAACACTCAATAAAAATTCTGCTGTTGTACCTGTTGGACTGAGAGCTACTGACAGTATTGCTGTTAAACCAGCCCTTAAAAGGAGGTACATCTTTGAGTGTTGGTGTTGTGGCAAAGTGGGCCACTATGTCATTGATTGCTGGCACAATAATAGTGTACAAAGAGCTAATGCAGGCTTATGTGTCAGAAGAGCTGTAGGCAGGCATGTTCATTTTCATCCTAACATGCACCTATGACCCAATGAGAATTGGGGTCCTAAGGATAAGTGATTTATTTCTTGCAGGTGAATCCAAGTTGTCATACCCCTACATGGTACTTGGACAGTGGTTGTTCCAGGCACATGACTGGAATAAAGTGCTTCCTGAAGGATTTCATTCTAGTAAAGGATGGACCTAAGGTGATATTTGGTGGATCAGATAAAGGGATCACCAAAGGCTATGGTAGGATCACTAATGGCTTAATCACTTTCACAAAAGTGGCTTATCTGGAAGGGTTGCAACACAACCTTATAAGTATAAGCCAACTATGTGATCTTGGCTATATCATTTATTTACACAAGGATAACTGTCATATAAGAAGATCAAGTGACCAAGAGGTCACTTTGACTGGCACTAGGAATGAGAATGTCTATTGTCTTAATTTTCTTTATCTATCATCAGACTCTCCCATTTGTCTAGTTATAAATGAGAAAGTCTCATATTGTGTCAAATGGCACAAGAGGCTAGCTCATTTGAATTATAAGACTATAGGAAAACTCTATAGTCAAGAGTTAGTTAGGAATGGTCCTAACATGAAATGCTCTAAGGAAAGTATTTGTTTTGCATACCAAAAGGGTAAACAGACAAAAGCTTCCTTCAAAAGCATTAAGACTAAAGATTTTGTAAGGTGTTTATACCTCTTGCATACAGACTTGTTTGGTCCAATGTCAGTTCATTGTCTAGGTAGGAAGGTCTACAACTTTGTGGTGGTTGATGACTTTTCCAGATTTGTTTGGGTATTCTTTTTGAAGAAAAAGTCTGATACCCCAAATAAGCTTATTCTGTATTTGTCATGCAAATACAGAATGAGCTGAACAGTACTGTGGTCAAAATCAAAAGTGACCATGGGACTGAGTTTCAGCCTGAATGCATGACAAGAATCTATGAACATCATGGGATTCAGCAAGAGTTTTCCTCTCCAAGAACACCCCAGCAAAATGGGATAGCTGAGAGGAAGAATAGAACTCTCATAGTGGCTGGTAGAACACTACTAAATGATAGTTTTCTCCCAGAATATTTCTGGGCTGAGGCTGTAAATATAGCTTGTCATGTCCTTAACAGGGCTTCTATCACCAAGAGCCACAATAAGACTCCCTATGAGATTATGAAGGGTAGGAAACCAAAACTTGCATATCTCAGAATTTTTGGGAGCAAGTGCTTTCTACTCAACAATAGGAAATCCTATAAATTTTGTTGCCAAAGCCTATGAGGGGATATTTGTTGGGTACAACAATCATAGTAAGGCATATAGAATCTATAACTTGACAAGTCAAGTTGTAGAGGAGTCAGTTAATGTAGTGTTTGATGAAATAAATATGATTAACAATGAGCTGTCAAGCTCTTCTTTGAGTTCTACAGGTACTAAACTAGTGTTGAGAAAGCTCACTCTCAAGAGAAATGAAGAAGATGCTCCAACAATGCAAGACCAAGAAGAGGGTATTTGCATTCCAGAGGAAGCACAAGGCACAGGAAGTGGATGAAGATCAATATCATGAAGAACATGATGTTGAATCAATATTGCCTCCAGCAGTAAGACATCTGAGGGATCATCCAGTCCATCAGATTATTGGTGATCCAAGACAAGTAGTAGTGACACGAAGCAGATGTCTCAACACAGCAATGTACTCTTGCTTCCTATCACAGGTATAACCTAAGAATTTTGAAGAGGCTAACCAAGACCAGTTTTGGATTGCAGCTATGCAAGAGGAATTGAACCAGTTTAAAAGATGTAAGGTCTAGAAGCTGGTTCCCAGACCTCAAGGACATAATATCATTGGAACTAAGTGGATCTACAAGAATAAACTTGATAAAAATGACATTATAGTTAAGAATAAAGCTAAACTGGTGGCTCAAGGGTACAGAAAAGAGGAAGTTGTTGACTTTGATCAAACCTTTGCCCCTGTAGCAAGACTAGAAGCTATCAGGTTATTCCTTTTATATGATGCATTCCAAGGGTTCATAATCTATCAGATGGATGTGAAATTAGCATTTCTGAATGGAGATTTGAAAGAAGAAGTCTATGTGGAACAACCTCCAGGTTTTGTTGTTCCTTATCATATTGATTTTGTTTATAGACTAAGGAAAGAACTATATGGGCTATAGCAAGCCCCTAGAGCTTGGTATGAAACATTGTCTAGCTTCCTCATTTAAAATAAATTCTCAAGGGGGAATATAGACAAGACTCTATTCCTTATGGAATCTAAGGGCAAGATCATCCTAGTCCAGATATATGTTGATGACATTATCTTTGGATCTACTAATGATAACCTTTATAGGAAGTTTGCCAAACATATGTAAGGGAAATTTGAGATGAGTAGCATGGGTGAACTTAAGTTCTTCTTGGGTCTCCAAGTATGACAAACTGATAGTGGAATATCCATATTACAGTCTAAGTTTACCAGGGAGTTACTTAAGAAAATTGGAATAGAGAATGCCGCTTCCATGAAAACTCCCATGGGATCAAATATGTCTTTAGACAAAGATGAGGCAGGAAAACCTGTTAATCAAACTTTGTATAGAGGGATAATTGGTTCTCTTTTATACCTAACTGCTAGTAGGCCAGACATGATATATGCTAGTAGTGATAATTGGTTCTACGCATTTTGTTGAATCACATTTCTGCACCCAAGTCCTTCGAGCACCTACGCACAGTTAATGGTCAAATCTGTACAACATTTAAGGCGGCTGCTGAGCTTCTGGGGCTTCTCGAAGAAGATAATAACATTTCTAATTGCTTGGAGGAGGCACGATGCTTCAAAATGCCTGCCTCTTTGCGAAGACTCTTTGCAACTATCTTATTATACTGTGAACCAACTGGTGTCCGGACATTGTGGGAGGATAATTTATCTGCTATGATGGAATATTATGCAACCACAGGCGCTACAAACATTACTTTTTTAACAAACAAATTACTTCATGATTTGGACACCATCCTGCATCAGTATGGTAAAAGTACTATCTTTTGACTTGCCACGCGCATGTGGAGACATGCATGCTTTTTCAAACATTTCGAGCCTAATCGAAGATGAACTGTCTATCCTCGTGCCATCCGATGATTTAGTTGCAATCAACAATCTTAATGATGGTCAACTTGCTGCTTTCAACATTATTAGTGATTACATAAGACAAAAGAAGGATGCAATATTCTTTGTGGATGGACCCGGTGGAACTGGTAAAACATTTCTATATCGATCATTATTGTCAACATTTCGACATGAGCGTAACATTGTTCTGGCTACTGCCTCATCGGGCATTGCAGCCAACTTGCTGCTAGGTGGGGGCACCGCTCATTCTAAACTGAAAATTCCCATCAACCTGGATAAAAAACATTTTTGTGATATTAGTAAACAATCTCAAGCCCGTGTTTTAATACAATGCGCGTCAGCAATTATTTGGGATGAAGCTCCTATGATGCATCGAAAAGCTTTTGAAGCAGTTGACCGTACTTTTCGGGATGTGCTTGGAAATGATAAACCATTCGGTGGGAAAGTAATTATATTGGGAGGGGATTTTCGTCAGGTTATGCCAGTTGTAATCAATGGTATGAAACTACAAATAATTCGTGCTAGCATCATCGAATCATTGCTGTGGGCAAACATTCATTTACTGCAACTAACAGAAAATATAAGAGCCCGGAATGATGTTCAATTCTCCGAGTTCTTACTTAGGGTTGGGGATGGGGTAGAGCCTTGCGTTGCTGATGACATGATTCGAATTCCCGACAATATGGCCTTGCCGTGGGAAGGAGAGTACTCTATTGTCACCTTAATAAATTATGTTTTCCCTAATTTGTGGGACATAACTTTAACTCCGATGATGCTACCTATATGGAGACAAGAGCACTCATAACTCCCCTTAATGAGGATGTCAACAAGCTAAATGTAAAGTGCCTCCATCTTTTTCCTGGATTTGAGACTACTTATTACTCTTTTGACTCTGTCAGTGATGATTTTAGAAACTTATACCTGCCTGAATTATTGAACTCTATTAATCCGGGAAATCTACCCCCATACAAGTTGACCTTGAAAAAGGGTGTACCCATTATGCTTCTCGGAAACGTTGACCAAAAAATTGGATTGTGCAACAGTACAAGGCTTATATGTAGAAGCTTTGGTAGGAATGTCATCGAAGCAGATATCCTCGGAGGTCGATTCAAAGGCCTTAGAGTGTTTCTTCCACGCATGCCAATCAAAAGTGCAGAAGATGCCAGAATGCCGTTCGAATTGACAAGAAAGCAATTTCCAGTGCGTTTAAGCTTCGCACTTACAATTAACAAGTCTCAGGGCCAGACAATTGGTAATGTCGGAGTATACCTGCCAAACCATGTGTTCAGTCACGACCAACTATACGTTGCATTATCGCGGGGGGTCTCGGAAAATACAACAAAAATTTTGGTTAGGAATTGTACGGTCGACGGTCATGCCGGCATGTACACTAAAAATATCGTCTATAAGGAGATATTTGATCTCATTACGAGAAGATTGGCAAATTCCCAGTGATATAGTCGGCACCGACAAAGCCTCTACCTTAGACAGAGGGTTCATTCTTCATTCCATCTCACAGAAATCTGGCACGCTGAATCAAGGTTAGACTTCCCCAGTTGTATTATTTCTTAATTGTGGCTCAAACCATTTATAATTCACCCCTACGGTTTGTTGCATATAATCGTTGTGGTTTGCTCCAAATAACTGCTACGTCCAACTTCGAATAATCATTGTTATTTGTTGCATACAACCGCTGTAATTTGTTGCAGATGACCGATTTGGTAGCACAGATGAAGGCCCTACTCATGCATGTGGTTTAGCATGGATGATGGCCCTTAATAGCCACAAATATGGTTAGATGTTAGACCCATCATGACTGTATTGCCCCTCTTTTCAAAATCTACAATGTAAGAAAATAAACTTTAAAGATGGATAAAAATAGAAGCATGATATAATATCAGGGACTATGGATTTAAATCCATGCCTAAATTGAAAATGTCAGATTCATCTTAGAAAATGGTTAGATCTTAACATTTTTTAGAGGGAAATACATAATTATTTTAATGTTCCAGCTCTTAACGTTATAGATTTAAACACTGAGATTGAAAATGCCAGATTCATCTTAGAAAATCCATTCCTAAATTTTTTTACGGTTTTGCATTTAAATCTCTCCTCACATTTCCAATCTCGGTGTAAAAATAAAATATGTATTCCTCTTCTTAGAAACATGAGCACAACATATGTCATCAATCGTATATGCATGTACAACTTCCTACAGGAGTTGATTCAAGTCTGTTTATAAGTGCACTTGCATGCCCTTATTTTGATCCCTACTTCATCCAAAACACATGCAGATCACAGACCAAAATCAATCTGAGGAGGCTTCATCGTTGCCAAATCGGGTGGCGCTGTCCAACGTAAGTGCTTTATTGCGGTTAAATCTAATTTATTGCTTTTTAAATAATCTAAAATGATTTAAAAATTTAAAAACTTCTGTTTGACTAAATTGTACTATGTGTTTCTCAGTTCTGCCTATCTTGGGAGGAAAAAACTGCAACATCAGTGCTACCACCGACCTCGATTGTGAATACTATGATGAAATTTGCAAAATGAGTGCAGCCAAGTGGTCTACTATTCAGCGTGTTGAAGTTGAAGGTTTTAGGCTAATTATACCAGCAGTGCCGAGAGGCTTGAGTACGCAAGAAGAGTTGAATTTTGTATCGATATGATTCGAAGGTAACCCTAAACATGAGTCATATATCATAGTTTAACAATTACTGTTTTAACACGCTACAACATGTTATTTATTGATTTTTTTTCTTACATCCTTCATTGAAACAGGATCTCTCGTGGCCACTGAATGAAACTTACAATATTAGGGTTTGGATTGCTTCGGCGGAAGCGTGTGACAGTATTTTGGAGTCACTTTCAACGTCAAAATTATGATGATTTTTTTGTGCATGATAGCAGATTTTGGTTGTTTAACTTTCAAAGTTTTGTTCTATTTATAAGTTTCAAAGATTTCTGATGTATTGTTAATGATTGTAAGGAAAATATTTCATATTAAGTCACTCCATTATTTTAAAATTTTGAGAAGGGCGTCGTGCATGTATGATATTGTGATTAGTTACTTATATCATATGTAAAATTTGCTCAGTAAAATCTCCCCGTCGGTCTTATTTGCTCTAACACTGATCCAAATAGCATTGAAGAACCGTGGAAACCCCTGTGTTCGGATGCGGGCACAGCCCGCTCGGCCGTGCCTGTGCTTTGATGCGGGCGCAACACACTCGGATCTACCCGTTCTCGGATGCAGGTGCATCCCACTCGGATGCGGGCGCAACCCGCACGGTTGCGGGCGCATCCGCGTCGGAGTTAGCAAGCACATGCATTTAAGTACTCATATGTATTTATGCTTTAAATAAAAGTATTAGCTCGAATGCTTATGGCAGATCCCACTCGAATACGGGCATGGCCCGCTCGATTGCAGGCGAACTCCGCCCGAGAGCATCAAGCGCAACAGTTATAATTCGGGCGCAGCGCGCCCGATTGTGGGCGCAGCCTGCTCGAATGCGGGCATAGCCCGCCAAGAATCAGCGAGCATGGGCGAAGCCCGTGCGGAGCTGCTCGTGTGTGTGTGTGTGTATATATATATATATACTATTCTAAAAAGATATATGATGGTCTGCAAATAAAAATGAGTTCAAAATTACAGTAATTAATATAGAGCGTTGGATCTGACTAGGAAATAATATGGCCGTCAGATCTTGAACAAGAATGGTCTGCCAAAAACTAAAAGTAGAAAATCCACAAATCCCAAAACACAAAAAAACCCGATACATAGTGCTTGCTCCCGGTTCCCCTCCGCCACCGCCGTCGGAGCCGGCGGTAGCCTGCTCGGATCCCACCGGCGAGGTCGCCGGTCTCCGGCGAACCCGCCGGGGGTTGTCCGGAGGCCGGCGGGCAGGGCCACCGCCGGCGATGGCCCTGCCCGTGAGACCCAGCTAGCCCGGGTTTCACGGGCAGGGCCACCGCCGGCGGTGGCCCTGCCCGCCGGCCTCCGGACAACCCCCGGCGGGTTCGCCGGAGACGGGCGTCCCCGCCGTTGGGATCCGGGTAGGCCGCCGGCGGCTCCGGCGGCGGTCGCGGAGGGGATCCCGCGACCTCTTCGTTACGTCTAGAAGGGCGATTATAGAGGAAATTTTATACAGGAAATCGGTTTTAATTAAATTAAATTAAAATCAAATTTAATCAATTAATAAATAGAAAACAAAAAAATCATTAGCTTTTAAAAAAACTTATCAAAAAAATACAATAATTTAAATTTAAATAATACAAAAGAATATAATATTTTTAATTTAAAAAATCCACAAATGATAAATTATTAAAAAAAGCGGGCGAAGCCCGCTGTCGCAGATCGGGGGAGGGCGAATCCCGCCGTCGCAGACCAGGTAGTGTCGCACTGTGCACCGTCGCAGACAGGAGGAGGGCGAAGCCCACCGTCGCAGACCGGGTACTGTCGCACTGTGCACGAGGGCCGAAGCCCGCCGGGGGGGGCGGAGCCCGCCTTCACCGGCCGGGTGCTGTGGCGAGTGGCCATCGGCCCGTGCCTGTCACTCGTATATATATATATATATATATATATATATATATATATATATATATATATATATATATATATATATATATATATATATATATATATATATATATATATATATATATATATATATATATATATATATATATATATATATATATATACGAGTCGCAGGCACGGGCCTCCGGCCTGATGACCACGCGCCACAGTACCCGGCCAGCGACGGCAGGCTTCGCCCGCCCCCCGGCGGGCGTTACGCCTGCTTTTTTAAATAGAAAAATTAACTAATTAAAAATTTAAACTGGGGGCGGGCGAAGGCGGGCGTTACGCCTGCTTTTTTAAATTGAAAAATTAACAAATTAAAAATTTAAATTGAAATTTTTTTAAAAAATTGAAAAATTAATAATAAGGAAAAACATTTCGCGGGTGAACAGTGTCATGAGCACCGTTCATCCGCCAGTTTATACTTTAATAATTTAATGAGTAAATTATACTTTAATAATTAAAAGAACTATACTTTTATGATTAAATATTAATTAAAAAAACACTGCCTACATTTTAGTCCCACACCGCCTGCTCGAATGTAACTTTCTGGTTTATATTGCTTATTCTGCAATCAAAATTTGAAATTAGTTAGGCTATCAGCCTTGCGGGCTGGCTTGTGGGCTTTTTGCCTGGTCGGGTGATTGCGCGTGCTTGCTGCATTGCCCGCTAATTACGTGTGTTTGCGGGCTGATACTGGGCTTTTGGCAGGCGTGGCTAAGCCCATTTTGAAGTATTTTATGGATTATATAGGGGCAAAATTGTAATTTCATATAGGTTAGGACCCCTTTAATAGGTTTAGGAGCCCTAGGAAAATATGGAGAGAGAGGGTTGGTCTGTTCCTGTTGGGTACATTGGAATATATGTACCTGATTTGAAGAAGTCTCACCCTACTCAATGATATACATCAAGGTGTATTTGATGTGCTTTGAGTTTATGTGTGCAGGTTAAGTAATTGCAGGGAAAGCATAAAAGATTCTAAGTCTATTTGTTGACACCTAGAAGAAAAGTGTCGACACTTAAGAAGGCTAGTGTTGACACCTAGAGAAGCTGTGTCAACACTTGGAGTAATTGTGTCGACACTAGGAAGGCAGAGTCGACACCAGAAGAAAAGTGTCGACACATACAGGCAGTGTCGACACACAGTGAAGAATTGTCTACATAATCAGTGTCGACACTTAGAAGCAGTGTCGACACCCAGAGAAACTTTGTCGACATCAAAAGTGACGACACTAGGAGGTTGTGTCGACACTCAGCAAACATCAACAAAGTTCAAGTACATGTGTCGACACAAAGGAGATGTGTCGACACTCAGCAAAGTTTCAACACAAGAAGATGTGTCGACACAAAGGCGTTGTGTTGACACATAGCAGAAATCAACTAAGTATTGAATATTAAGTACTTGTGTCGACACTCAGAATCAATGTCGACACATTCAGAAGAAGTAGTGTCGAGAAGCTGTTACAACAACACAAGGAGTTGTGTCGACACCATGAAGGCTAGTGTCGACACTTAGTCTACTTGTGTCGACACTTAGTCTATTTGTGTCGACACATAAAGACTATCTGTCTGGACACTTTCAGACAGTGACAGAGATTTCAAGAAGTGACTGAATGACTTGACAGTTGCCATTTCAACCGGTCAACTGCAACTGTCAGAGCCATCAGAAGGTTGTTATAAACCGGATCAGCCGGTCACCATGGAGAAAGCCTATATAAAGGCCTTTACCCTTCAATAGAAGGAATTAGTGATCAATGAAGTGACAAACAATACAACAAGAAGAAGACCTTCAAGAGAAGATCTAAGAAGTTGGAGAGAGAGAGCTCCTTCTAAGAAAACCAACTGTTGAACCAGGCTGATAAGTAAGATTCAGATTGAAATCAGAATCACAAGACAGTAGTTGATTGAAGATCATCTGCATAAAGATACAACCCTACTATGTTCTAATTCAAGAAGCTTTGAAGAAAGCCAAGGGTGGTTGATCTCTGCCAAGTTCTTCCAAGAACTCATCAAGAAACCAGTCAACTCATCTCTCTCTTTCAGAGTTGTGGTTATATACTTTGTAATCTCTATTTTCTATAGGATCCTAAGGGATCTGAGCTGTAAGCCTATTTTATAAAGGCTGAGTGTGGGTCTTGTTGAAGACTGAGGTAGGGTCTAGTGCCTGAGTTGTAGGAGACTTTGTTCTCTGAGTGTAAGTCTTGGTGAAGACTGAGTGGTAGGGCTTTTGTGCCTGAGTTGTAGGAGTGGGATCACTCTGAGTTGTAGGAACCTGTTTGGGGTTCTGAGTTGTAAGATCTGAGGATCTGAGAAGAAGTGGAGAAGTTAGGCCGAATCTAGTACACTACTAGATAGGCGAAGGGGGAAAGTGGATGTACCCAGACCTTGGGGAACCACTATAAAATCTGTGTGTACTCTGTGTGTGATTAATTCTGTGATTGTTGTATGTTCTGTGCTGAATTGCTGTAGAGAATTACAAATACAAGTCTTATTATTCAGTGTTTCTGCCTATAATTTTAAAAAGATTAATGTTGGGTACATTGGTCAAAATGTACCTGATTTGAAGAAGTCTCACCCAACTCAATGATATACATCAAAATGTATTTGATGTATTTTGAGTTATATGTGCAGGTTAAGTATTTGCAGGAAATGATGAAAAAGTTTCTAAGTCCATGTGTCGACACCCAGAGGGAAAGTGTCGACACTTAAGAAGACTTGTGTCGACACCCAGGCAAGCAGTGTCGACACTTGGAGTCATTATGTCGACACCAGGGATGCTGAGTCGACACCAAACAGAAAGTGTCGACACAAGGAGATGTGTCGACACTCAGTGAAGAAAATCCAGTAAAGCTGTGTCGACACTTAACAGTTGTGTCGACACCCAGTGAAGCTGTGTCTACACCAGAAAGTGTCGACACTTGGAGGCTGTGTCGACACTCAACAAAAGTCTGCAGAGACTAAGTACAAGTGTCGACACCCAGAACAATGTGTCGACACTCAACAGAAGAGTCAACACTTTAAGTAAGTGTCTACACCTAGAACAATGTGTCGACACCCAGAACAATGTGTCGACACTTAGCAGAAAAGTCAACACTGGAAGTAAGTGTCGACACCTAGAACAATGTGTCGACACTTAGCTGAAGACTCAACACTTGAAGAAAGTGTCGACACAAGGAGCTGTGTCGACACTTAGCAAAGAACAGCAAAGTTCAAGAATATTCTAAGTACAAGTGTCGACATTAAGGGAATGTGTCGACACTCAGCCAGAGTCTCGACTGAAGATGTAAGTGTCGACACCCAAAGCAATGTGTCGACACTCAACAAGTATCAACAATGAAGACATGTGTCGACACCAAGAAGCAGTGTCGACACTTGACAGATACAACACATGAAGATGTGTCGACACAAAGGTGTTGTGTCGACACTTAGAAGAATTCAGCAAAATACTGAAGAACAAGTACTTGTGTCGACACTTAGAAGAATTCAGCAAAATACTGAAGAACAAGTACTTGTGTCGACACTCCATTTCAGTGTCGACATATGAAGAAGAAGTAGTGTCGAGATACAAAATATACAACATAAGGAGTTGTGTCGACACCTTGTAGACTAGTGTCGACACTTAGACAACATGTGTCGACACTTGGTCTATAAGTGTCGACACTTAAAGACAGAAAGTCTCGACACTTACAGACAGTTACAGTTATTTCAAGAACTGACTGGATGACTTGACAGCTGCCATTCCAGCCGGTCTACAGCACCTGTTAGAGTTGTCAGAATTCAGTTATGGACCAGACCAGCCGGTTACCATGAAGAAAGCCTATAAATAGGCATATGCTGTCTACAGAAGAAGTAGTTAAAAAGGGGGTTGTTCAAATCATTGATCAAGTATTCCACAAAGAAGATCTAGCTATTTCTTGAAGAATCAAGTGCAGATCTAAGAAGTTGGAGAGAGAGAGCTCCATCCAAGATATCAGCTGTTGGAACCCAGCTGAGAAGAAGGATTCAGATTAGTCTGAATCTTAAGAAGCAGAGATCAAGGATCAACTGCAGAAGGAGTCAATCTTATTGAGTTCTACTTTCAAGAAGCTTTGAAGAAAGCTAAGTCAGATTGAGTCCAGCTGAGTTCTTCCAAGAACTCATCAAGAATCTCACAACTTATCTCTCTTTCATCTAAGTTGTTGAGTTTATTCATTTTGTATTCATTATAACTTGTAGGATCCTTAGGGATCTGAGATTGTAAGCCTGCAATTATAAAGGCTGAGGGTAGGAAAGTTAAATCTCTGAGTGTAGGCCTTGGTGGCTGAGTGTAGGCCTTGGTGGCTGAGTGTAGGCCTTGGTGGCTGAGTGTAGGCCTTGGTGGCTGAGTGTAGGCCTTTGTGGCTGAGTGTAGGCTTTGTGGAAAAGCTGAGTTATAGAGCCTTGGGCCTGAGGTGTAGGAGCCTGTTTTGGGCTCTGAGATAGTGAAGGAGTTTGGCCGAATCTAGTACACTGCTAGATAGGCGAAGGGGGAAAGTGGATGTACCCAAAGCTTGGGGAACCACTATAAAACTCTGTGTCTACTGTGTTTGCTGAGTTGCTGTGATTGCTGAATGTGTGCTGTGTTAGATATAATTCTGTGATATTATCTGTTTGCTGCCTAAAAAGTTAAAAAGATTCAAGTCACCTATTCACCCCCCCCCCCCTCTAGGTGCTTAGGGACAATATCTTTCAAGTGGTATCAGAGCGAGGTTCCTCAAAAAGGGACATAACTGTCTGAGGAGATCCTCTTGGCAGATTCAGGTTAAGTCAAGTACAGAATCAAGAAAATCACGAACCATGGGTTCCACTGAAAATCACAAGGAATTGAGATCCATGAAACTACCTATATGTAGGAAGGAAATCTTTGGCATATGGAAGGAAAGGGTGAGGCTGTTTATGGAGGCCTCAGACCCTAGAATTTATATCACAGTGAAGGAAGGGCCATATGTGCCCATGAAGGTGTCAGTCCTAGATGCTAATCAGAGAATACCAAAGGATTTCTCTGAAATGACAAAGGATGAGATTGTCCTAGCCACCATGGACAAAAGGGCTCAAAACATTATAGTAAGTGTCATAGATGATGCAACTTTTCAGAATCTAATACACTGTAAGACAGCAAAAGAGATGTGGGATACTCTAATTGTGTATATGGAAGGTTCTGAAGAAGTTAGGCAAGACAGAAAATCCTTGCTAAATCAAGAGTATAAAAGTTTTAGACAAGGAAAGGGTGATAGCATAACTGAGTGCTACAAGAAGTTCTACAGGATAGTAAATGAACTCATGTCCTACGGCAGAGAGTTCAGTAATTATGAACTCAATGACAAGTTTCTAAGGTCCCTAATAAAAGATTGGGACACCAAGATCTGTGCCATTAGAGAAATGGCTAAGTTGGCAGAGATTCCTCCACCTACACTGTTTGGCAAACTGTTGTCATATGAAATGCAGGTTACAGTGAGGAAAGAAGAGGAGAAATCCACAAGAAATGAACACAAGGAAAGAACAGTGGCTTTTAAATCAGAAGCCCCCAGAAGGTACAGATGTAAGTCACCTTCTCCTCCTCTAAAAGCAGCTGATTCTGAGTCAGATGAGTCAGCAAGTACAAAGTCTGAAAGCAGTGAAAGTGATGAGGACTTTGCTGCCTTCACTAGACATTTTCAGAAGTTCTTGAAGAAGAAACAGTGGAGGACAAGGCCATCTACATCACAGGGAAAGGAAGACTCTTATCAGAAAAAGAGGTCTTCAAAGAAAGACAGGAAAAAGTCAAAGTCTAGCAAAGCTACACAGTCAAAAATTGTGTGTTATTGCTGTAATAGACAAGGTCATGTGATAGCAGATTGTCCTGAGAAGAGAAAGGAGTCTAGTGACAAGAAGAAGACTCATTTCAAAGGCAAGAAAGAAAAGTCATTTGTTGCCAAAAAGGAGAAGACTCTGTCAGATATTTCTTCATCAGAAACTGAGTCAGATGCTGATGCATATATAGGGCTGTTTGCTGAAGAAGAAGAAGAAGAAGAGTTCATGCAGATTATGGAGTCTATATATGAACAAGAAGACTGTCAGTGCCAAGGACTAATGGCATTGACTGAAAATGACAAAATCCTGGAGCAGCCAGGACCCAGTAAGGTACAAAGTTCAACTTTAAGTTCAATTTCTTGTGCCAGTACAGATTCAGATTCATCATCATCAAGTGATGAGAGTGCATCTGAGTCTGAAGCAGATATTCATCAGTTGATAGATGAATACAAGGTTCTGTTGCAAGCTTACAAGAAGAGCAAGTCCCTAGCCAAAAGTCAGACAAAGGAAATTGTTGATCTTAAAGCTGCTGCAACTGAGTTTGAGAAGTCTTTTGATCAAAAACTTAATGAGATAGCCAGATTGAAGCACATAACTGTGATTCAAATGGGAACTATATCATTTAAGAATGATCAAATCAAGAGTCTGGAGATTAATCTTCAGAAGGAGAAGGACTTAGTTGCTAGGTTTTCTAAACCTAAGTCAGTTTTACCAATAATTGATGAATTTGTTCATCACAAAGGTAAAGCTGGACTGGGTTTTACTAGACCTACAAGGACTGTTCAGTCCAAGTCTATGTCCAAGGGCAAAGCCCCAACACTCAACAAGCCAGCTGTGGATAAAACAGCTAAGACAGTACCTAAGCAAAGGTACAATAAGTTTGAGTGTTGGTGTTGTGGCAAAGTTGGCCACTTTGCAATGGACTGTTGGCACAATGCTAGTGCCAAAGTAAGTAGCAAACTGACTGTTGGAAAACCAGCAGGTAGTCTTATCAGGATGCAAACTAACAAATACCAAGGACCCAAGAATACTTTGGGTTCTAAGGTTCATTAATCTGTTTTGCAGGTGAGTCCAAGTTGTCATGCCCCAATATGGTACTTGGACAGTGGATGTTCCAAACATATGACTGGAACAAAGGGATTACTAAGGGACTACATTCCAATCAAAGATGGTCCAAAAGTCACCTTTGGTGGTTCTGAAAAAGGAATCATCAAAGGGTTTGGTAACATTTCTAGTAACTTAGTTACCATTACTCAAGTGGCTTATGTTAAAGGTTTGAAACACAACCTAATTAGTATAAGTCAATTAAGTGATGTAGGATATGACATCTCATTTGTTAAGGATGGTTGTCATATCAAGAGGTCAAATGATCAAGAGATCATTTTGACTGGCTATAGAAAAAGAAATGTCTACTGCTTAGACATTATGTGTGAGACCAATGGTTCTCAAGTGTGTCTTGTAGCTGATGAGACAGTCTCTCATTGTGTCAAATGGCACAAGAGGCTAGCCCATCTTAACTACAAGACAATTGTCAAACTCTGTAGTAAAGAGTTAGTGAGGAATGGTCCTCAAGTTAAGTGTGTTAAAGATGGTATTTGCTCAGCTTGTCAAAAGGGCAAGCAGACTAGATCCACCTTTAGAAGCATAGAAAACAAAGATGCTGTGAGGTGTTTATATCTCTTGCATATGGATCTCTTTGGTCCAATGCCAGTTCACAGCCTGGGTAGGAAGGTCTATACCTTTGTAGTTGTAGATGACTACTCAAGGTTCTCCTGGGTGTTCTTTCTAAGACAGAAATCTGAAACACCCAATGTCTTCTATAGTTTTGTTAGACAAATTCAGAATGAACTAAATAGTATAGTGGTCAAAATAAGAAGTGACCATGGTACTGAGTTTCAGTCTGAGAGTATGGCAAAACTATGTGAAGACTTTGGAATATTTCAAGAGTTTTCTTCACCAAGAACACCTCAGCAAAATGGCATTGCTGAGAGGAAGAATAGAACTTTGATTGAGGCTGGTAGGACCCTATTAAGTGATACATCACTACCAGAATACTTCTGGGCTGAAGCAGTCAATACTGCATGGCATGTTATTAATAGGGCTACCATAACTAAAGGCCTCAACAAGACCCCCTATGAGGTTGTGAAAGGCAGGAAACCAAACCTATCCTACTTCAGGATCTTTGGTTGCAAATGCTTCATACTTAACAATGGAAAATCTTACTTAACTAAGTTTGCTGCCAAGTCCCAAGAGGGAATTTTTGTTGGGTACAGCAACAACAGTAAGGCTTATAGAGTCTACAACTTGTCAACTCAAGTTGTAGAAGAAATTGTACATGTAGTATTTGATGAGACTAAACTTATTAACAATGAGTTGTCTAGTAGTGTATGCAGCCCCACAGGTTTAACAAAGAAGATGGACAAGCTCACTCTAGAAGAAGTATCTACTGCAAGACAGCAAGTAGAAGACAGTGGCTGTTGTCCAGGGGGAGTACTACATGTACCAAATGCAGAATAAGTACAAGGAGTACAGCAAGATGATGAAACTGAAGAGGTTCAACCAGAAGTTAGGATGCCTCCAGCCAATAGGCATCTTAGAGATCATCCAGTAGAGCAGATTATTGGAGATCCAAGACAAGGGGTGCAAACAAGGAGCAGAAACCTGAATGCAGCAATCTACTCCAGTTTCTTATCCCAAGTTGAACCTAAGAAGTTTGAAGAAGCCATCAAAGACCCTCTTTGGATAGAGGCAATGTAAGAAGAACTCAATCAGTTCAAGAGATGCAAGGTCTGGGAGCTTGTTCCTAAACCTAAAGACCACAATATAATTGGAACCAAGTGGATCTATAGGAACAAGATGGATGAACAAGGAGTCATCATTAAGAATAAAGCAAGATTAGTTGTTAAAGGATATAGGCAGGAAGAAGGTATTGACTTTGATCAAACCTTTGCTCCAGTAGCCAGACTGGAAGCCATAAGAATGTTCCTGGCCTATGCAACTTTTCAAGGATTCAAAGTTTACCAAATGGATGTCAAGTCAGCATTTCTAAATGGTAATCTTAAAGAAGAAGTCTATGTGGAACAACCCTCAGGTTTTGTTGATTCAACTCTACCTAATCATGTCTATAGACTTAGGAAAGCTTTATATGGGTTAAAGCAAGCCCCTAGGGCTTGGTATGAAACCCTGTCTAGTTTCCTCATTGAGAATAAGTTCTCAAGGGGGAAAATAGACAAGACTCTATTCCTTAGGGAATCTAGAGGCAAAGTAATACTAGTCCAAATATATGTAGATGATATTATATTTGGGTCTACTGAAAGTAGCCTTTGCAAAAAGTTTGCAAAGCTAATGCAAGGTCAATTTGAGATGAGTAGTATGGGAGAGCTAAAGTTCTTCTTGGGTCTCCAAGTAAGACAGACTGAGAGTGGTTTATCCATATGCCAGTCCAAGTTCACCCTAGAACTCATAAGGAAGTATGGTATGGATTCATCCAGCACCATGAAGACTCCTATGGGGTCAAGTATGTCTCTTAGCAAGGATGATGCAGGGAAACCTGTAGATGAAACCTTGTATAGAGGGATAGTTGGCTCCCTATTATACTTGACTGCAAGTAGACCAGATATTATGTATGTTACATGTTTCTGTGCAAGGTATCAAGCCTGCCCTAAAGAGTCTCATTTGACTGCAGTCAAAAAGATATTGAGATATCTAAAGGGCACTCCTTATCTAGGCCTCTGGTACCCTAGGAATGGGGATTTTGAACTAACAGGTTATTCAGATGCAGACTTTGCAGGATGCAAAGAAGACAGAAAAAGCACTACTGGAACATGTCAATTCCTAGGTGGGAGACTGATTTCTTGGAGTAGCAAAAAGCAAATAAGTGTGGCTATCTCCACTGCAGAGTCAGAGTATGTGGCTGCAGGAAGTTGCTGTGCTCAACTTATGTGGATACAACATCAGCTTGAGTACTATGGATTTCAGGTAAGTAGAACTCCACTCTTCTGTGATTCTACTAGTGCTATTTCAATAGCTAATAATCCTGTATCCCATAGTAGAACAAAACATATTGAAATTAAATATCATTTTCTTAGGGAACATGTAGAAAGCGAAGATATTTTACTTGAATATGTTAAAACAGATGAACAACTAGCTGATATGTATACTAAGCCCCTAGAAGAAGCTAAGTTCAATAGATTTAAAATTGAACTAGGAATGATAAACTTAGAGTAAGTTTACAGAATTGAAATTGGCTAAGTAAAAAAGGTGTCGACACATAGAGATTTCTGTGTCGACACAGAATAGTGGTGTCGACACTTCAGGAAAAAGGTGTCGACACATCTAGGAAGTTGGTGTCGACACTTCAGAATAATAGTGTCGACACATGACATGTAGGTGTCGACACATCCAATGTGGTGTCAACACTTAGTATTTACTCAGAATTCTCTAAGTAAAGTCTCGACTATGTGTCGAGTTATGTAGTGTCGACACATAAACAAGTGTCGACACATAAAATCTGTTGACTAAACTTGTGTCGACACATATGTGTCGAGACATTATAAGTCAGTGTAGACACTTATTGCCAGTGTAGACACAATTTAAGTTAGTTGTCCCGCCTGTTCATCTTCAAAATTAGAAAGGTATAAATAGGGTTTTGTCTTAGTTTGTAGACACGCTTTCAAAGTTTCGAGACCAAACTTCTGTGTCGACACCTCTCTTCTCTCAAGACAAATTCTACAAACCCTAATGACACCTAAGCTAGAGGAGAACGTTAATGAAGGATACGAGCTGGTGCGCAATGCTTTCGATGATGCTGATCAAGAAATCCAGACTGTCATAACCCTAGTAGCCGATTCAGGGTTAGAATATCTTGTTTCTGAACATACTAAAATCTGGAAAAGTAAGTCTTGGAATTCCTAAATGGAGCTAAGATAGATGAAACTGGATTCAAGATCAAATCCAGGGTTCATGGTGAGAAGGTGAAGGTTTCACCTAAGAGCTTGAGGAAGATTCTACAGCTGCCAAGAACTAAAGAAGAAGATGAGGTTACTGCTTCAAAGACCAGGGAAGCTCTAACATGGTGTGGTCTAGATTCTACAATGAAAATAGGATCTGTGTTTAACAGGAAGGGAATGAATAGCCAGGGGAAATTCCTCTCTGAAATAGTTGGCAAAGTAATCCTCAGTAAGCCTGGAGGGCATGATAGGGTATCTGCCTCTATGTTCAGTATCATGACCAGGATTATATTCAATCTGAAAACTGATTGGTCTGTTATAGTTTTTGAAAAGATAAAGGAAAGCTTGAAGAAGCCCAATCTGGGCAGGATCATCAGTCTATACCTAGCTGGTACCATACCAGAGGTTATGCAACAAGCTGCTGGCAGTAAGATAAACCATATGAGGAAGATGAATTTAAGGATTTTCTCCAGATGGGACAGGGTGTTGTCTAAAGAGATGCCAACCCCTGAGAAGATAGTTCCTGAGAAGGTATCACCTCCAAAGAAGAAGAGGAAAACTGCTCCAGTGGCTCAAGTGTCCACTAGCAGCTCTGATAGTGAAGAACAAGTTGTCTTCACACCAGATGAGAATGAAGAAGAGCCTGCTGTGAAGTCTCCAGCTCCTCAAGAGGTTGCTGAAATCCAGGGGGAGCTTCCAGTTGTAGATGAACCCACTACACTGGAAAGTGAGCAAGCTACAACCACAATCCTAGAGGTAATCACTGAGCTTAATGCTTTAGTTTTTCCTTTAGAGGATACTGATTTGTCTGATATTTATCAGCCACCACAGACTGATAGTCAAGTTCTAGATGCTGTTATAGAAGACACATCTGTTGTTGTTCAAGATGTTACTGATCCAGTGGTTGAAGAGCCCAGAATTTCTCCAGCACATTCACCACAAGAATACACCATGGAAGATTTATTTCTAAATCTAGATCAAGAAGATTTTGATAAGGAAACTGCAGCTGAAGGAGAAAATGCTCCAGCTGAGGGGGAGCTAGATGTAATTCTTGAAGAGCCTGCAAGCCAAGAAACTGTGAAGGTACCAGATGTGCAGACTGAGAGGCCCCCAAGCCCTAAGGAGAGAGTTGAAATTGCTAGCTCCTCAGCATCTGAAGATGAGGAGACTGCAAGGGCAAAGAAAAAGAAACTTTATGTCTTCAAGAGAAGGAGTCAGAGTTACAAGAAGGCCCTACAATCTATTGCACCACAGCCTATAGTTCAGCAAACACCATCAGTTGATTATAGTGCTTTAATGGTGGCAATGCAAATTAAACTGGATGAGCACAGGCAGGCAATTGAGAAGTATGTAGGTGAAGGGCAGAAATCATTGCAATTTGATCTGGCCCAGGATATTAAATCCATAAGATTTGAGATGAATCTAAACAAGAAGGAGATGACTGAATGTTTCCACAAGGGTGGCAATGCAGTAGTGTACTTAGCTACACACCAAGAAAAGATTAAGGCTCAAGTTGATGACATAGCCCTGAAGCAAGGATATGTACTTGAAAATCAACTTAGAATGAATGACAATTTGACAGAGTCTCATAATGCAATTGTCACAGAAATAAAGAACATAGCTGCTGGACCTTCTACCTCTACTGCTACTGTTAAAGCTGAATTTGACAAAGTATTTCAAGAAGAAATCACTGCTGTTAAGAATGTCATTCAAGACTCCCAGAAGGCCATATCTGAACAACTTAATAAGCTCAAACCTTTCTTTAAAGATGGAGTCAGATACTTGGATAATCAAATCAGATTCCAGAAGGATGATGTCAGAGATCACATGGCTAGAGAAGTCATAAAGGGGGAGAGAGTTTTAGTCAAAGCTAGCTCTGATCATGCCAAATGGATATCTAATTCCATCAGAGCTACACTGGGCTATCCTCCTCTTTGTGATGATGACAATGCTGCTGAATCTGGAATTCATCCTGCATATTTAGGAGGGGAGCAACCAGAAGTGGCTCAAGTTATCTATCCTCCTCCAGATTTTGAAATGGTGCAAGCTGATATTCATCACATGTATAGCCCAACTGAAGGGAAGTCCAATGTCATTCTAGAAAAAGTGGTTCAGCCTATATTTGAAGCTATGCAAGTAGCTCTTCAGAAAGAAGAAGAAGCTCTACAGAAAGAAGAAGAGACTAGATTGTCTAAGAAGAGGTTTAGGGAACAAGCTGAACAAAGGCCAGACTTTGAACAGTGGAGCCCTACCTCAAGAAATATCATTTTGACTGCCTGGAAAGCTGCCAAAGATAATGTGCCTAACAGGAACAAATGGTTTTCTGAGGCTGAATGGAGAAAACATGAGATAAGGCAGGAGGCCATAGTTCAATATAGAAGGAAGGCCAAGATGGGAAAGCTACCTCCTACAGCTCTGGAGCCTAGCAAGTACTTTCCCAAGTCTTACCACTACTTTGAGAGGAAAAAGATTAAGGCTGAAGAACTCAAGAAGAAGGAGCTAAAAGGTAAGAAGCCTGCTGAACCAGAAGATGCTGAAGCTACTGTTCAAGCCAGAGTTCAAGCTGGAAAAGGAATAGTCATTAAGGAGGCTGAACAGAAATAGCTTAGAAAATTTCTTAAGTTTACTATGTATTCTTTTGATATAAAACATTCTGTAAACTTTAGAATTTTGTATATGACAAAGTATTGGAACAATGTTTTGTGTGATAAATTTGTTGTGTAATAAATTTGTTTCATAATTATTCTGTGATGATGTCTATGTATACATGTGTGTTTGATACATTTTTATGTTTACCCTGCTATATATAATCCTGCTTTACATCATTTTGTAATTTAATTATGAATGGTGTATATCATTGACTAAGGGTTATGACTTCTCCAAATAGGGGGAGATTGTTGGGTACATTGGTCAAAATGTACCTGATTTGAAGAAGCCTCACCCAACTCAATGATATACATCAAAATGTATTTGATGTATTTTGAGTTACATGTGCAGGTTAAGTATTTGCAGGAAATGATGAAAAAGTTTCTAAGTCCATGTGTCGACACCCAGAGGGAAAGTGTCGACACTTAAGAAGACTTGTGTCGACACCCAAGCAAGCAGTGTCGACACTTGGAGTCATTGTGTCGACACCAGGGATGCTCAGTCGACACCAAACAGAAAGTGTCGACACAAGGAGATGTGTCGACACTCAGTGAAGAAAAGCCAGTAAAGCTGTGTCGACACTTAACAGTTGTGTCGACACCCAGTAAAGCTGTGTCTACACCAGAAAGTGTCGACACTTGGAGGCTGTGTCGACACTCAGCAAAAGTCTGCAGAGACTAAGTACAAGTGTCGACACCCAGAACAATGTGTCGACACTCAATAGAAGAGTCAACACTTGAAGTAAGTGTCGACACCCAGAACAATGTGTCGACACTTAGCAGAAAAGTCAACACTGGAAGTAAGTGTTGACACCTAGAACAATGTGTCGACACTTAGCTGAAGACTCAACACTTGAAGAAAGTGTCGACACAAGGAGCTGTGTCGACACTTAGCAAAGAACAGCAAAGTTCAAGAATATTCTAAGTACAAGTGTCGACACTAAGGGAATTTGTCGACACTCAGCCAGAGTCTCGACTGAAGATGTAAGTGTTGACACCCAAAGCAATGTGTCGACACTCAACAAGTATCAACAATGAAGACATGTGTCGACACCAAGAAGCAGTGTCGACACTTGACAGATACAACACATGAAGATGTGTCGATACAAAGGTGTTGTGTCGACACTTAGAAGAATTCAGCAAAATACTGAAGAACAAGTACTTGTGTCGACACTTAGAAGAATTCAGCAAAATACTGAAGAACAAGTACTTGTGTCGACACTCCATTTTAGTGTCGACACATGAAGAAGAAGTAGTGTCGAGATACAAAATCTATAACACAAGGAGTTGTGTCGACACCTTGTAGACTAGTGTCGACACTTAGACAACATGTGTCGACACTTGGTCTATAAGTGTCGACACTTAAAGACAGAAAGTCTCGACACTTACAGACAGTTACAGTTATTTCAAGAACTGACTGGATGACTTGACAGCTGCCATTCCAGCCGGTCTACAGCACCTATCAGAGTTGTCAGAATTCAGTTATGGACCAGACCAACCGGTTACCATGAAGAAAGCCTATAAATAGGCCTATGCTGTCTACAGAAGAAGTAGTTAAAAAAGGGGTTGTTCAAATCATTGATCAAGTATTCAACAAAGAAGATCTAGCTATTCCTTGAAGAATCAAGTGCAGATCTAAGAAGTTGGAGAGAGAGAGCTCCATCCAAGAAATCAGCTGTTGGAACCCAGCTGAGAAGAAGGATTCAGATTAGTCTGAATCTTAAGAAGCAGAGATCAAGGATCAACTGCAGAAGGAGCCAATCTTATTGAGTTCTACTTTCAAGAAGCTTTGAAGAAAGCTAAGTCAGATTGAGTCCAGCTGAGTTCTTCCAAGAACTCATCAAGAATCTCACAACTTATCTCTCTTTCATCTAAGTTGTTGAGTTTATTCATTTTGTATTCATTATAACTTGTAGGATCCTTAGGGATCTGAGATTGTAAGCCTGCAATTATAAAGGCTGAGGGTAGGAGAGTTAAATCTCTGAGTGTAGGCCTTGGTGGCTGAGTGTAGGCCTTGGTGGCTGAGTGTAGGCCTTGGTGGCTGAGTGTAGGCCTTTGTGGCTGAGTGTAGGCTTTGTGGAAAAGCTGAGTTGTAGGGCCTTGGGCCTGAGGTGTAGGAGCCTGTTTTGGGTTCTGAGATAGTGAAGGAGTTTGGCCGAATCTAGTACACTGCTAGATAGGCGAAGGGGGAAAGTGGATGTACCCAAAGCTTGGGGAACCACTATAAAACTCTGTGTCTACTGTGTTTGCTGAGTTGCTGTGATTGCTGAATGTGTGCTGTGTTAGATATAATTATGTGATATTATCTGTTTGCTGCCTAAAAAGTTAAAAAGATTCAAGTCACCTATTCACCCCCCCCCCCTCTAGGTGCTTAGGGACAATATCTTTCAATTAAGTTCACATATTCACCCCCCTCCCCCTCTAGGTGATTAGGTACTATTTCTTTCAAGTGGTATCAGAGGGAGGTTACTCAAAAAGGGACATAACAGTCTGAGTAAAGATCATGTAGGCAGAATCAGAATAATCAAGAATCAAGAAAATGGGTTCAATTGAGAATCACAAAGAGCTGGGGTCCATGAAGTTGCCAATCTGTAGAAAAGAGATTTTTGGTATATTGAAAAAGAGGGTTAGACTCTCTATGAAAGCATCTGACCCAAGAATATACATCACAGTCAAAGAAGGGTCATATGTGTCAATGAAAGTATCTGTTCTGGATGCAAATCAGAGAACTCCCAAAAACTATTTAGAAATGACTAAAGATGAGATTTTTCTGGCCACTATGGACAAGAGGGCCCAGAATATTATTGTAAGTGCAATTGATGATACCACATTTCAGAATTTAATTCACTGTAAAACTTCTAAAGAAATGTGGGACACTTTAATAGTTTACATGGAGGGATCTGAAGAGGTAAGACAAGACAGGAAGTCTTTGTTAAATCAGGAGTATGAAAGCTTCAGACAAGGAAAGTCTGATAGCATTACTGAATGCTACAAGAAATTCTATAGGATTGTTAATGAGTTGATGTCCTATAGAAGAGAATTCAGCAACTATGAGCTGAATGACATGTTTTTAAGATCCCTGACTAAGGACTGGGATATCAAGATTTGTGTCATTAGGGAAATGTCCAAATTAGTTGATATACCTCCTCCAACTTTGTTTGGAAAACTGCTATCTTATGAGATGTAGTTAATGGTTAGAAAGGAGGAAGAGAAGACTACAAGAGTGGAGCACAAGGAAAGAGCTGTGGCCTTCAAGACTGAAGCCAATAGGAAGTATAGAAGCAATTCTCCATCTCCACCTCAAGTAGTTACAGAGACTGTCACAGAAAATTCAGACAGCAAGAATTCAGAAAGCAGTGAAAGTGATGAGGACTTTGCAGCTTTCACAAGACATTTTCAAAAGTTTCTGAAGAAGAAGCGGTGGAGATCTAAGTCATCCACTTCACAGACAAAAGATGACTATTATCAGAACAAGAAGTCATCAAGGAATGACAAAAGAAAGTCCAAGTCAAGTAAAAATACATCCTCAAAGATAGTATGCTATTGTTGCAATAGATAAGGACGTATAGTAGCTAACTGTCCAGAGAAGAGGAAAGAGTCAACTGACAAGAAGAAGACTCAGTTTAAGGGCAAAAAGGAAAGGTCCTTTGTTGCCAAGAAGGATAAGAGTTTGACTGATCAGTCATCATCAGAAACAGATTCAGAAGCTGAAGCCTATATTGGACTGTTTGCTAAAGAGGGGGAAGATGAGTTCTTGCAGCTAATAAACTCAATTTATGAGCATGAGGACATTCAGTGCAATGGACTGATGGCCTTAACAGAAGGAGAAAAGATCCAGGATCAGCCTGGACCAAGTGAGTCCAAGTGGCCATGCCCCTATATGGTACTTGGACAGTGGATGTTCCAGGCACGTGACTGGAACTAGGGGGTTGCTGAAGGATTATACATCTATCAAAGATGGGCCTAAGGTTACCTTTGGTGGTTCAGAAAAAGGAATCATCAAAGGCTTTGGTAACATTTCTAGTAACCTGATTACAATTACTCAAGTGGCTTATGTAAAGGGTTTGAAACATAACCTCATTAGCATAAGTCAGCTGAGTGATTTAGGATATGACATCTCATTTGTCAAGGATGGTTGTCATATCAGTAGGTCAAGTGATCAAAACATCATTCTGACAGGATATAGGAAGAGAAATGTCTATTGTCTAGACATGTTGTGTGAGAACATTATTTCTCCTATTTGTCTTGTAGCTGATGAAAAAGTCTCACATTGTGTTAAATGGCACAAGAGGCTGGCTCATCTTAACTATAAGATAATTGGCCAACTCTTCAGCAAAGAGTTAGTGAGGAATGGTCCTCAGGTTAAGTGTATAAAGGATGGGATATGCTCAGCTTGTCAAAAGGGCAAGCAGACCAAATCCACCTTTCATAGCCTTGAGAACAAAGATGTTGTGAGGTCTCTATACCTCTTGCATATGGATCTTTTTGGTCCTATGCCAGTTCACATCCTAGGCAGGAAGGTCTACACATTTGTGGTAGTTGATGACTACTCAAGGTATTCCTGGGTGTTCTTCCTAAGACAAAAATCTGAAACTCCAAGTATCTTGTATAGTTTTGTTAAACAAATTCAGAATGAATTAGACAGTACAGTGGTCAAAATCAGAAGTGACCATGGTACTGAATTTCAGTCTGAAAGTATGACAAAACTGTGTGAAGAGTTTGGAATTTTTCAGGAATTTTCCTCACCAAGAACACCTCAGCAAAATGGTATTGCTGAAAGGAAAAATAAAACCTTGATAGAGTCTGGTAGAACCCTATTGAGTGACACTTCTCTCCCAGAATATTTCTGGGTCGAGGCAGTTAATACTGCATGTCATGTAATCAATAGGGCTACTATCACCAAGAGCCACAAGAAGACCCCCTATGAGATTGTGAAGGGCAGAAAACCAAATCTATCCTATTTCAGGATCTTTGGTTGCAAGTGTTATATACTTAATAATGGTAAGTATTATCTAACCAAGTTTGCTGCCAAATCCCAAGAGAGGATCTTTGTTGGGTACAACAATAATAGTAATGCTTATAGGGTCTACAACTTGATTACTCAAGTTGTAGAAGAGTCAGTTCATGTAGTGTTTGATGAAGCTAGACTCATTAACAATGAATTACCTAGAAGTGTTTGCAGCTCTACAGGTGTAACTGAAAGAATGGACAAGCTTACCTTAACAGAAGGTTCTACTGCAAGTAAACAAGTGGAAGATGGTGGCTGCTGTCCAGGGGGAGTACATGATACTCTTGATGCTGAAGAAGACCAAGAGGTGCAGCTGAATGAAGAAGTTGAAGGTGTTCAACCTGAAGACAGGCTGCCTCCAGCACATAGGCATTTAAAAGATCATCCAGCCAATCAAATTATTGGAGATCTCAGACAAGGGGTACAAACAAGGAGCAGGAATCTAAGTTCAGTTCTCTACTCCAGCTTTCTATCCCAAGTAGAGCCAAAGAAATTTAAAGAAGCAATCCTAGACCCTCATTGGATTGAGGTCATGCAAGAGGAGCTGAAGCAGTTCAAAAGATGCAAGGTTTGGGAGCTAGTTCCTAAACCAAAGGACCACAACATTATTGGAACTAAGTGGATCTTTAGGAACAAGTTGGAGGAGAATGGAATAATCATAAAGAATAAAGCTAGACTTGTTGCAAAGGGATATAGGCAGGAAGAAGGTATTGATTTTGATCAAACCTTTGCTCCAGTAGCAAGACTGGAGGCAATCAGAATGTTCCTTGCCTATGCAACATTTCAAGGGTTTAAGGTATATCAAATGTATGTTAAGTCAGCTTTTCTGAATGGAAATCTGAAGGAAGAAGTCTATGTAGAGCAGCCATCAGGTTTTGTAGATTCTCTTAAACCTAACTATGTATATAGACTTAGAAAGGCTTTGTATGGGTTAAAACAAGCCCCTAGGGCTTGGTATGAAACCCTGTCTAGTTTCCTCATTGAGAACAAATTCTCAAGGGGGAAAATAGACAAGACTCTATTCCTTAGGGAATCCAGAGGTAAGATCATCTTAGTCCAAATATATGTAGATGACATAATATTTGGGTCTACAGAAAGTAGTCTTTGCAGAAAGTTTGCAAAACTCATGCAAGGATAATTTGAAATGAGCAGTATGGGGGAACTTAAGTTCTTCTTGGGTCTCCAAGTTAGACAGACTGAAGATGGATTATCCATATGTCAGTCTAAGTTCACCCTAAAGTTGATAAGGAAGTATGGTATGGAATCATCCACTACCATGAAAACTCCTATGGGGTCAAGCATGTCTCTAAACAAAGATGATGCAGGGAAACCTGTAGATGAGACTTTGTATAGAGGGATAGTTGGCTCCCTACTATATTTGACTGCTAGTGGACTAGATATCATGTATGCTACATGTGTCTGTGCTAGGTACCAAGCTTGCCCCAAAGAATCTCATTTGACAGCAGTCAAAAGAATTTTGAGATATCTAAAGGGCACACCTTATCTAGGCCTTTGGTACCCTAGGAATGGAGACTTTGTACTGACAGGTTATTCAGATGCAGATTTTGCATGCTGCAAGGAAGATAGGAAGAGCACAACAGGAACCTGCCAATTTCTAGGTGGAAGACTGGTGTCATGGAGTAGCAAGAAGCAAACCAGTGTGGCTATCTCCACAGCAGAGTCAGAGTATGTGGCTGCAGGAAGTTGCTGTGCTCAACTTCTATGGATTCAACATCAGCTAGAGGATTATGGTATTCAAGTAAGTAGAACACCTTTATTTTGTGATTCTACTAGTGTCATTTCTAATGCAAATAATCCTGTCTCTCATAGTAGGACTAAGCACATAGAAATAAAATACCATTTTCTAAGAGAACATGTGTAAAAAGAAGATATTTCCCTAGAGTATGTTAAGACAGATAATCAGTTAGCTGATATGTTTACTAAGCCCTTAGATGAAACCAAATTCAATAAGTTTAAAATTGAATTAGGAATGATAAACTTAGAATAGTTTACAAAAATTGGCCAAGTAAAATAGTGTCGACACACAGAGTTGTCTGTGTCGACACATAAAAGTGGTGTCGACATTTCAGAGAAATGGTGTCGACACATCTAGGAAGTCTGTGTCGACACTTCAGAGAATTTGTGTCGACACATGCAGTGTAGGTGTCGACACATCCAAGGTGGTGTCGAAACTTAGGATTTATACAGAATTAGTCCAGTAGAGTCTCGACTAAGTGTCGAGCTGAGATATATAAGTGTCGACACATATATTCTGTCGACTATATTTGTGTCGACATATAGTTGTCGAGACATTAGAAGTAAGTGTCGACACTTTTCCACAGTGTCGACACATTTTAAGTAATTTGACGCGTCTTTTCGCCTTCAATTTTAGAAAGGTATAAATAGGTTTTCCCCATTGTTTGTCGACACGCTCACCAGAGTTTTGAGACCAAACTTGTGTGTCGACATTTCTCTTCTCTACATTCAAAATTTCTTCAAACCCTAATGGCGCCCAAGCTAGAAGAGAACATTAATGAAGGATATGAGCTCGTGCGACATGCCTTTGATGACGCGGAAACCGAAATCCAAGGTGTGGTAACCCTAGTTGCCAAGACTGGCTTAGAGTACCTTGTATCAGAACCAATCAAGATCTGGAAGAAGGAAGTCCTCAAATTCTTGAGTGCAGCTACTCTTGATGAATCAGGACTCAAGATTAAGTCCAGAGTCCATGGGACAAAAGTCAAGGTCACACAGAAAAGTCTAAGAAAGGTACTTCAACTACCAAGAACAAAAGAGGAAGAAGATGTATCTGCTTCTAAGACTAGAGAGGCATTGAAGTGGTGTGGACTTGACTCAAACCTGAAAATTGGATCAGTTTTCAACAGAAAAGGGATGAACATACAAGGAAAGTTTCTATATGAAATAGTAGGAAAAGTAATACTGAGCAAGCCTGGTGGGCATGATAGAATATCTGCTCATATGTTCAGTTTGATGACAAGGATAATATTCAAACTTGAAACTGATTGGTATGCAGTTATGTTTGATAAGATAAGAGAAAGTCTGAAGAAACCCAATCTGGGAAGAATACTAAGTTTATACTTAGCTGGCAGTATCCCTGCAGTAATGAACCAAGCTGCAGGTTCAAAGATAAACCACATGAGGAGAATGGATGTAAGAATTTTCTCAAGATGGGATAGAGTATTGACAAAAGAACTGCCAACTCCAGAAAAGGTAACACCACAGAAGAAGAAGAAGACAGCCATTGTGGCACAAGAATCCTCTAGTAGCTCAGAAGAGCAAGTGGTGTTTAGTTCTGATGATGGAGGAGATGACAATGCTGGACAGTCACCAGCAAGACAAGAAGATGCCCAGAGGCAGGGAGAGTTACCATTAGCTAGCCCTATTCACCTGGATCCACTCCAGGGGGAGCCTCTACATGTGGATGAGCCAACTCAACTAGAGAGTGAAAGGGCTACCCAAACCATTCTAGAGGTAATTACTGAAGTTAATCAATTAAATTTCCCAATTGAGGATGAAGTTTTGACTGATTCATTACCTGATGTTGATCAGTACACACAGTTACATAGTGAACCACAAGATGTTGTCATGGAGGACGCATCAGTTGCTGATAGAGTAGACTCCGTTGCTCCAGAAATCAGAGATTCTCCTGTACAACCTCAGCATGAGTTTACATTAGAAGAGCTATTCACTGATCTTGTACAAACAGACCTTGAGAGAGAGATAGCAGTTGTTGAGGGGGAGAAGGTCAATATTGAGGGGGAGCATGTAGAGGAGACTGCTAGACAAGAGACTGTGGAGCCAAAGGATGCTGAGCAAATACAAAGGACTGAGAAGGATTTACATCCTAGTCCTAAGGATAGAGTAGATATTGCTAGCACTTCTGCTTCAGAGGATGAAGAGACTGCTAGAGCCAAGAAGAGGAAGTTCCAGGTCTTCAAGAGAAGAAGCTAGAACTACAAGAAAGCATGACAGACAATTGCTCCACAGCCTGCCCCATCTACTAATTATAGTTCTCTGATGGTGGCATTGCAAATCAAGCTGGATGAGCAAAGACAAGCTCTAGAGAAATATGTGGATGAAGGACATAAATCCCTTCAGTTTGATCTGGATCAAGACATCAAATCTATCAGATTTGAAGTGAATCAAAACAAAAAGGAAATGACTGAATGTTTCCATAAAGGAGGGAATGCATTGGTCTATCTGGCTACTCATCAAGAGAATATTAAGAAACAGATTGAAGACTTGGCAGTCAAACAAGGCTATGTCCTGGAAAACCAGATAAGAATGAATGACAATTTAACTAAATCACACAATGTGATAGTCACTGAAATGTAGAATCTAGTTGCTGCTCAAACTACAGCAAGGACTGCTGCCAAGGCTGAATTTGATAAGCAACTACAAGAGAGCATCACTGCTGTTAAATCTGCCATTGAAGAATCTCAAAAGGCTATTTCTGCACAGCTTCAGAAGTTCAAACCTTTCTATAGTGTTGGGTACATTGGTCTAAATGTACCTGATTTGAAGAAGCCTCACGCAACTCAATGATATACATCAAAATGTATTTGATGTATTTTGAGTTACATGTGCAGGTTAAGTATTTGCAGGAAATGATGAAAAAGTTTCTAAGTCCATGTGTCGACACCCAGAGGGAAAGTGTCGACACTTAAGAAGACTTGTGTCGACACCCAGACAAGCAGTGTCGACACTTGGAGTCATTGTGTCGATATCAGGGATGCTGAGTCGACACCAGACAGAAAGTGTCGACACAAGGAGCTGTGTCGACACTCAGTGAAGAAAAGACTGTGAAGCTGTGTCGACACTTAACAGTTGTGTCGACACCCAGTGAAGCTGTGTCTACATCAGAAAGTGTCGACACTTGGAGCTGTGTCGACACTCAGCAAAAGTCAGCAGAGACTAAGTACAAGTGTCGACACTCAGAACAATGTGTCGACACTCAACAGAAGAGTCAACACTTGAAGTAAGTGTCGACACCCAGAACAATGTGTCGACACTTAGCTGAAGACTCAACACTTGAAGAAAGTGTCGACACAAGGAGCTGTGTCGACACTTAGCAAAGATCAGCAAAGTTCAAGAACATTCTAAGTACAAGTGTCGACACTGAGGGGATGTGTCGACACTCAGCCAGAGTCTCGGCAGAAGAAGAAAGTGTCGACACCCAGAGCAATGTGTCGACACTCAACAAGTATCAACACTGAAGACATGTGTCGACACCAAGAAGCAGTGTCGACACTTAACAGATTCAACACATGAAGATGTGTCGACACAAAAGTGTTGTGTCGACACTTAGAAGAATTCAGCAAGATACTGAAGTACAAGTACTTGTGTCGACACTCAATTTCAGTGTCGACACATGAAGAAGAAGTAGTGTCGAGATACAAAATCTACAACACAAGGAGTTGTGTCGACACCTTGTAGACTAGTGTCGACACTTAGACAACATGTGTCGACACTTGGTCTATAAGTGTTGACACTTAAAGACAAAAAGTCTCGACACTTAAAGACAGTTACAGCATTTTCAAGAACTGACTGGATGACTTGACAGCTGTCATTCCAGCCGGTCTACAGCACCTGTCAGAGTTGTCAGAATTCAGTTATGGACCGGACCAGCCGGTTACCATGAAGAAGGCCTATAAATAGGCTTATACAGTCTACAGAAACTGTGGTTGAAGAGATTGAACACAAGTCCAAGTTCAGATTTAAAGAAGATCTAGCTATCAAGTGAAGATCTAAGAAGTTGGAGAGAGAGAGCTCCATCCAAGAAATCAGCTGTTGGAACCCAGCTGAGAAGAAGGATTCAGATTGGTCTGAATCTTAAGAAGCAGAGATCAAGGATCAACTGCAGAGGAATCAGTCTTATTAAGTTCTACTTTCAAGAAGCTTTGAAGAAAAGCCAAGTCAGATTGATTTCAGCTGAGTTCTTCCAAGAACTCATCAAGAATCTCACAACTTATCTCTCTTTCATCTAAGTTGTTGAGTTTATACATTTTTGTATTCATTATAACTTGTAGGATCCTTAGGGATCTGAGATTGTAAGCCTGCAATTATAAAGGCTGAGGGTAGGAGAGTTAAATCTCTGAGTGTAGGCCTTGGTGGCTGAGTGTAGGCCTTGGTGGCTGAGTGTAGGCCTTTGTGGCTGAGTGTAGGCCTTTGTGGCTGAGTGTAGGCTTTGTGAAAAGCTGAGTTGTATGGCCTTGGGCCTGAGGTGTAGGAGCCTGTTTTGGGTTCTGAGATAGTGGAGGAGTTTGGCCGAATCTAGTACACTGCTAGATAGGCGAAGGGGGAAAGTGGATGTACCTAAAGCTTGGGGAACCACTATAAAACTCTGTGTCTACTGTGTGATTATTGTTGGCTGTGATTGCTGCATATGTGCTGTGATATAGTAGATAGAATTCTGTGATATTATCTGTTTGCTGCATAAAAAGTTAAAAAGATTCAAGTCACCTATTCACCCCCCCCCCCTCTAGGTGCTTAGGGACAATATCTTTCAAGTGGTATCAAAGCCAGGTTCCTCAAAAAGGACTAACAGTCTGAGGAGATCCTGATTGGCAGTTTCAGTCTAAGTCAAATTACAGATTCAAGAAAATCAAGAACCATGGGTTCCACAGATAATCACAAGGAATTGGGATCCATGAAATTACCTATATGCAGAAAGGAAATCTTTGGGATCTGGAAGGAAAGGGTAAGGCTGTTTATGGAGGCCTCAGACCCAAGAATTTACATCACAGTAAAGGAAGGGTCATATGTGCCCATGAAGGTGTCAATCCTAGATGCTAATCAGAGAACACCAAAGGATTTCTCTGAAATGATAAAGGATGAGATTGTCCTAGCCACCATGGAGAAAAGGGCTCAAAACATTATAGTAAGTGTCATAGATGATGCAACTTTTCAGAATCTAATACACTGTAAGACAGCAAAAGAGATGTGGGATACTCTTATTGTGTATATGGAGGGTTCTGAAGAAGTTAGATAAGACAGAAAATCCTTGCTAAATCAAGAGTATGAAAGTTTTAGACAAGGAAAGGGGGATAGCATAACTGAGTGCTATAAGAAGTTCTACAGAATAGTGAATGAACTCATGTCCTATGGCAGAGAGTTCAGTAATTATGAACTCAATGACAAGTTTCTAAGGTCCCTAACTAAAGATTGGGACACCAAGATCTGTGCCATTAGAGAAATGGCTAAGTTGGCAGAAATTCCTCCACCTACACTGTTTGGCAAATTGTTGTCTTATGAAATGCAGTTGACAGTGAGAAAAGAAGAGGAGAAATCCACAAGAAATGAACACAAGGAAAGAACAGTGGCCTTCAAGACAGAAGCCCCTAGGAAGTACAGATGTAAGTCACCTTCTCCACCTCTAAAAGCAGCTGATTCTGAGTCAGATGAGTCAGTCAGCACAAATTCTGAAAGCAGTGAAAGTGATGAGGACTTTGCTGCCTTCACTAGACATTTTCAGAAGTTCTTGAAGAAGAAACAGTGGAGGTCAAGGCCATCTACTTCACAGGGAAAGGAAGACTCTTATCAGAAAAAGAAGTCTTCAAAGAAAGACAAGAAAAAGTCAAAGTCTAGCAAAGCTACACTATCAAAAATTGTGTGCTATTGTTGTAATAGACAAGGTCATGTGATAGCAGATTGTCCAGAGAAGAGAAAGGAGTCTAGTGACAAGAAAAGGACTCATTTCAAAGGCAAGAAAGAAAAGTCATTTGTTTCCAAAAAGGAGAAGACCCTGTCAGATATCTCTTCTTCAGAAACTGAGTCAGATGCTGAGGCATATATTGGACTGTTTGCTGAGGAAGAAGAGGAAGAGTTCATGCAGATTATGAATTCTATATATGAACAAGAAGACTGTCAGTGCCAAGGACTAATGGCATTGACAGAAGGTGACAAAATCCTGGAGCAGCCAGGACCCAGTAAGGTACAAAGTTTAACTTTAAGTTCAATTTCTTGTGCCAGTACAGATTCAGATTCATCATCATCAAGTGATGAGAGTGCATCTGAGTCTGAAGCAGATATTCATTAGTTGATAGATGAATACAAGGTTCTGTTGCAAGCTTACAAGAAGAGCAAGTCCCTAGCCAAAAGTCAGGCAAAGGAAATTGCTGTTCTTAAAGCTGCTGCAACTGAGTTTGAGAAGTCTTTTGATCAAAAACTTAATGAGATAGCCAGATTGAAGCACATAACTGTGATTCAAATGGGAACTATATCATTTAAGAATGATCAAATCAAGAGTCTGGAGATTAATCTTTAGAAGGAGAAGGACTTAGTTGCTAGGTTTTCTAAACCTAAGTCAGTTTTACCCATAATTGATGAATTTGTTCATCATAAAGGTAAAGCTGGACTGGGTTTTACTAGACCTGTAAGGACTGTTCAGTCCAAGTCCAAGTCCAATGGCAAAGCCCCAACACTCAACAAGCCAGCTGTGGATAAAACAGCTAAGACTGTACCTAAGCAAAGGTACAATAAGTTTGAGTGTTGGTGTTGTGGCAAGGTTGGCCACTTTGCAATGGACTGTTGGCACAATGCAAGTGCCAAAGTGAGTAGCAAATTGCCTGTTAGAAAACCAGCAGGTAGCTTTGTCAAGATGCAAACTAACAAGTACCAAGGACCCAAGAATTCTTTGGGTTCTAAGGTTCATTAATCTGTTTTGCAGGTAAGTCCAAGTTGCCATGCCCCTATATGGTACTTGGACAGTGGATGTTCCAGACATATGACTGGAACAAAGGGATTACTAAGGGACTATATTCCAATCAAAGATGGTCCAAAAGTCACCTTTGGTGGTTCTGAAAAAGGAATCATCAAAGGGTTTGGTAACATTTCTAGTAACTTAGTTACCATTACTCAAGTGGCTTATGTTAAAGGGTTGAAACACAACCTAATAAGTATAAGTCAATTAAGTGATGTAGGGTATGATATCTCATTTGTTAAGGATGGTTGTCATATCAAGAGGTCAAATGATCAAGAGATCATTTTGACTGGCTATAGAAAGAGGAATGTCTACTGCCTAGACATTATGTGTGAGACCAATGGTTCTCAAGTGTGTCTTGTAGCTGATGAGATGGTCTCTCATTGTGTCAAATGGCACAAGAGGCTAGCTCATCTTAACTACAAGACACTTGTCAAACTCTTTAGCAAAGAGTTAGTGAGGAATGGTCCTCAAGTTAAGTGTGTTAAAGATGGTATTTGCTCAGCTTGTCAAAAAGGCAAGCAGACTAGATCCACCTTTAGAAGCATAGAAAACAAAGATGCTGTGAGGTGTTTATACCTCTTGCATATGGATCTCTTTGGTCCAATGCCAGTTCACAGCCTAGGTAGGAAGGTCTATACCTTTGTAGTTGTAGATGACTACTCAAGGTTTTCCTGGGTGTTCTTCTTAAGACAGAAATCTGAAACACCTAGTGTCTTTTATAGCTTTGTCAAGCAAATTCAGAATGAACTAAATAGTACAGTGGTCAAAATAAGAAGTGACCATGGTACTGAGTTTCAGTCTGATAGCATGACAAAACTATGTGAAGACTTTGGGATATTTCAAGAGTTTTCTTCACCAAGAACACCTCAGCAAAATGGCATTGCTGAGAGGAAGAATAGAACTTTGATTGAGGCTGGTAGGACCCTATTAAGTGATACATCACTACCAGAATACTTCTGGGCTGAAGCAGTCAATACTGCATGTCATGTTATTAATAGGGCTACCATAACTAAAGGCCTCAACAAGACCCCCTATGAGGTTGTGAAGGGCAGGAAACCAAACCTATCCTACTTCAGGATCTTTGGTTGTAAGTGCTTCATACTTAACAATGGTAAGTTTTACTTGACTAAGTTTGCTGCCAAGTCCCAAGAGGGAATTTTTGTTGGGTACAACAACAATAGTAAGGCTTATAGAGTCTACAACTTGTCTACTCAAGTTGTAGAAGAGACTGTACATGTAGTATTTGATGAAACTAGGCTTATTAACAATGAGTTGTCTAGTAGTGTATACAGCCCCACAGGTTTAACAAAGAAGATGGACAAGCTCACTATAGAAGAAGAATCTACTGCAAGACAGCAAGTAGAAGACAGTGGCTATTGTCCAGCGGGAGATCTACATGTACCAAATGCAGAAGAAGTACAAGGAGTACAGCAAGATGATGAAACTGAAGTGGTTCAACCAGAAGTCAGGATGCCTCCAGCCAATAGGCATCTTAAAGATCATCCAGTAGAGCAGATTATTGGAGATCCAAGACAAGGGGTACAAACAAGGAGCAGAAACCTGAATGCAGTAGTCTACTCCAGCTTTCTATCCCAAGTTGAACCTAAGAAGTTTGAAGAAGCCATCAATGACCCTCTTTGGATTGAGGCTATGCAAGAAGAACTCAATCAATTCAAGAGATGCAAGGTCTGAGAGCTTGTTCCTAAACCTAAAGACCACAATATAATTGGAACCAAGTGGATCTATAGGAACAAGATGGATGAACAAGGAGTCATCATTAAGAACAAAGCAAGATTGGTTGCTAAAGGATATAGGCAGGAAGAAGGTATTGATTTTGATCAAACCTTTGCTCCAGTAGTCAGACTGGAAGCCATAAGAATGTTCCTGGCCTATGCAACCTTTCAAGGATTCAAAGTTTACCAAATGGATGTCAAGTCAGCATTTCTAAATGGTAATCTTAAAGAAGAAGTCTATGTGGAACAACCCTCAGGTTTTGTTGATTCTACTTTACCTAATCATGTCTATAGACTTAGGAAAGCTTTATATGGGTTAAAGCAAGCCCCTAGGGCTTGGTATGAAACCTTGTCTAGTTTCCTCAATGAGAATAAGTTCACAAGGGGGAAAATAGATAAGACTTTATTCCTTAGGGAATCTAGAGGCAAAGTAATACTAGTCCAAATATATGTAGATGACATTATATTTGGGTCTACTGAAAGTAGCCTTTGCAAAAAGTTTGCAAAGCTAATGCAAGGTCAATTTGAGATGAGTAGTATGGGAGAGCTAAAGTTCTTCTTAGGTCTCCAAGTAAGACAGACTGAGAGTGGTTTATCCATATGCCAGTCCAAGTTCACCCTAGAACTCATAAGGAAGTATGGTATGGATTCATCCAGCACCATGAAGACTCCTATGGGATTAAGTATGTCTCTTAGCAAGGATGATGCAGGGAAGCTTGTAGATGAAACCTTGTATAGAGGGATAGTTGGCTCTCTATTATACTTGACTGCAAGTAGACCAGATATCATGTATGCTACATGTGTCTGTGCTAGGTATCAAGCCTGCCCTAAAGAGTCTCATTTGACTGCAGTCAAAAGGATATTGAGATATCTAAAGGGCACTCCTTATCTAGGCCTCTGGTACCCTAGGAATGGGGATTTTAAACTAACAGGTTATTCAGATGCAGACTTTGCAGGATGCAAAGAAGATAGAAAAAGCACTACTGGAACCTGTCAATTTCTAGGTGGAAGACTGATTTCTTGGAGTAGCAAAAAGCAAACAAGTGTGGCTATCTCCACTTCAGAATCAGAGTATGTGGCTGCAGGAAGTTGCTGTGCTCAACTTCTTTGGATACAACATCAGCTAGAGGACTATGGAATTCAGGTAAGTAGAACTCCACTCTTTTGTGATTCTGCTAGTGCTATTTCAATAGCTAATAATCCTGTATCCCATAGTAGAACAAAACATATTGAAATTAAATATCATTTTCTTAGGGAGCATGTAGAAAGAGAAGATATTTTACTTGAATATGTTAAAACAGATGAACAACTAGCTGATATGTATACTAAGCCCCTAGAAGAAGCTAAGTTCAATAGGTTTAAGATTGAACTAGGAATGATAAACTTAGAGTAAGTTTATAGTATTGGAAATTGGCTAAGTAAAAAGGTGTCGACACACAGGGATCTCAGTGTCGACACAGATAGTAGGTGTCGACACTTCAGGGAAAAGGTGTCGACACATCTAGAAAGTTGGTGTCGACACTTCAGAATATTAGTGTCGACACATGACAAGTTGGTGTCGACACAACCAAGGTGGTGTCGACACATAGTATTTACTCAGAATTATCTAAGTAAAGTCTCGACTAAATGTCGAGTTAAGTGGTGTCGACACATAAACAAGTGTTGACACATATAATCTGTTGACTAAACTTGTGTCGACACGTATGTGTCGAGATATTATAAGTCAGTGTCGACACTTATTGCCAGTGTCGACACAATTTAAGTTGGCTGCCCGCCTTTTCATCTTCAAAAGTAGAAAGGTATAAATAGGGTTTTGCCTTAGTCTGTCGACACGCTTTCAAAAGTTTCGAGACCAAAACTTGTGTGTCGACACCTCTCTTCTCTCCAGTCTAATTCTTCAAACCCTAATGGAGCCAAAGCTTGAGGAGAACGTCAACGAAGGATGCGAACTGGTGCGCGATGTATTTGTTGATGCTGACCAGGAAATCAAGAATGTCGTAACCCTAGTAGCCGACTCAGGGTTAGAATATCTTGTCTCAGAGCCAACGAAAATTTAGAAGAAAGAGGTACTGGAATTCATCAATGGAGCTAAGGTAGATGAAACTGGATTCAAGATCAAATCCAGGGTTCATGGTGAGAAGGTGAAGGTATCACCTAAGAGCTTGAGGAAGATTCTACAGCTACCCAGAACTAAGGAAGAGGATGAAGTAACAGCATCCAGGTCCAGAGATGCATTGGCATGGTGTGGTCTGGATTCTAAGATGAAGATTGGATCAGTGTTTCTTAGAAAGGGCATGAACAGCCAAGGGAAATTCCTTTCAGAAATTGTTGGAAAGGTAATATTAAGCAAGCCAGGAGGGCATGACAGAGTGTCTGCCTACATGTTTAGTATTATGACCAGGATTATCTTCACTTTAAACACTGACTGGTCTGTAATAGTGTTTGAGAAAATCAAGGAAAGCCTGAAGAAGCCCAACCTGGGCAGAATCATAAGTCTTTACCTTGCTGGTGTTATACCTGAAGTTATGGGTCAGGCTGTTGGAAGTAAAATAAATCATATGAGGAAAATGGATCTGAGAATATTCTCTAGATGGGACAGGGTGTTGTCAAAAGAGATGCCAACACCTGAGAAGATCACTTCTGAGAAGGAAATTCCACCAAAGAAGAAGAGGAAAATTGCCCCAGTGGCTCAAGAGTCCACTAGCAGCTCAGACAGTGAAGAACAAGTTGTTTTCTCACCTGATGAGAATGAAGAAGAGACTGCTGTGAAGTCTCCTGCTCCTCAAAATGTTGTTGAAATCCAGGGGGAGCTACCTCAAGCTATCCCCATATACAGGGATCAAATCCAGGGGGAGCCTCTAGTTGTAGATGAGCCAACTACTCTAGAGAGTGAGCAAGCTACAACCACAATACTAGAGGTAATCACTGAACTAAATGCTTTAGATTTACCTATAGAGGATACTGATTTGACTGATGTTCATCAGCAAACTCAGCTGGATAGCCAAGTCCCAGATGCTGTCATGGAAGACACATCTGTTGAAGTTATAGTTACTGATCCAGTGGTTGAAGAGCCCAGAATTTCTCCAGCTCATTCACCACAAGAGTATACCATGGAAGATCTTTTCTTAAATCTGGATCAAACAGATTTTGACAAGGACAATGCTGCTGCTGAAGTAGAGAATGCTCCAGTTGAGGGGGAGCAAGTTGTATTTCTTGAAGAGCCTGCAAGAAAAGACACTGAGAAGGCACCAGATGTGCAGACTGAGAGGCCCCCAAGCCCTAAGGAAAGGGTAGATATAGCCAGCTCCTCAGCTTCTGAAGATGAGGAGACAGAAAAAGCTAAGAAAAAGAAGCTTTATGTGTTCAAGAGAAGGAGCCAAAAATATAAGAAGGTCTTACAATCTATTGCACCACAGCCTATATCACAGCCAGCTCCAACTGCTGATTATAGTACTTTAATGGTGGCTATGCAGATTAAACTGGATGAACATAGGAAGGCTATAGAGACATATGTTGATGAAGGGCACAAATCACTACAGTTTGATCTTGCCCAGGACATAAAATCAATAAGATTTGAAATGAATCTTAACAAGAAGGAGATGACAGACTGCTTCCACAAAGGGGGGAATGCAGTAGTGTACTTAGCTACACACCAAGAAAAGATAAAAGCTCAAGTTGATGACATAGCCCTGAAGCAAGGATATGTACTTGAAAATCAACTCAAAATGAATGACAATTTGACAGAATCTCACAATGCTATTGTCACAGAAATAAAGAACATAGCTGCTGGACCTTCTACCTCTACTGCTACTATTAAAGCTGAATTTGACAAAGTATTCCAGGAAGAAATCACTGCTGTTAAGACTGCCATTCAAGAATCACAAAAGATTATAACTGACAAACTCCAAAGGTTAAAACCTTTCTTTAAGGATGGAGTCAATTATTTGGACAATCAAGTGAGATTTCAAAAAGATGATGTGAGAGATCATATAGAAAGAGAAGTCATAAAGGGGGAGAGAGTGTTAGTCAAGGCAAGCTCTGATCATGCCAAGTGGATATCTAATTCCATCAGAGCTACACTGGGTTATCCTCCTCTTTGTGATGATGACAATGTTGCTGAATCTGGAATTCATCCTGCATATTTAGGAGGGGAGCAACCTGAAGTGGCTCAAGTCATCTACCCTCCTCCAGATTTTGACATGATTCATGCAGATGTACAGTCCATGTATAGCCCACCTGGGGGCAAGGACAATGTAATTATTGAGAAAGTTGTTCAGCCAATTTCTGAAGCCATGCAAGAGGCACTGCAGAAAGAAGAAGAGACTAGATTGTCTAAGAAGAGGTTTAGGGAACAAGCTGAACAAAGACCAGACTTTGAGCAGTGGAGCCCTACCTCAAGAAATATCATTTTGACTGCCTGGAAAGCTGCCAAAGATAATGTGCATGACAGGAATAAATGGTTTTCTGAGGCTGAATGAAGAAAACATGAGATCAGGCAGGAGGCAATAGTCCAGTATAGAAGGAAGGCCAAGATGGGAAAGCTACCTCCTACAGCTCTGGAGCCTAGCAAGTACTTTCCCAAGCCTTGTCATTACTTTGAAAGGCAAAAGATTAAAGCAGAAGAACTTAAGAAGAAAGATCTGAAAGGCAAGAAGCCTGCTGATGCTGAAGTTGCTGAAGCACCTGTTCAAGCCAGAGTTCAAGCTGGAAAAGGAATAGTCATTAAGGAGGCTGAACAGAAATAGCTTAGAAAATTTCTTAAGTTTACTATGTATTAGTTTGATATAAAACATTCTGTAAACTTTAGAATTTTGTATATGACAAAGTATTGGAACAATGTTTTGTGTGATAAATTTGTTTCATAATTGTTCTGTGATGATGTCTATGTATACATGTGTGATTGATACATGTTTATGTTTACCCTGTTTACATAATCCTACTTTACATCATTTTGTAATTTTATTACGAATGGTGTATATCATTGACTAAGGGTTATGACTTCTCCAAATAGAGGGAGATTGTTGGGTACATTGGTCTAAATGTACCTGATTTGAAGAAGCCTCACCCAACTCAATGATATACATCAAAATGTATTTGATGTATTTTGAGTTACATGTGCAGGTTAAGTATTTGCAGGAAATGATGAAAAAGTTTCTAAGTCTATGTGTCGACACCCAGAGGGAAAGTGTCGACACTTAAGAAGACTTGTGTCGACACCCAGGCAAGCAGTGTCGACACTTGGAGTCATTGTGTCGATACCAGGGATGCTAAGTCGACACCAAACAGAAAGTGTCGACACAAGGAGCTGTGTCGACACTCAGTGAAGAAAAGACTGTGAAGCTGTGTCGACACTTAACAGTTGTGTTGACACCCAGTGAAGCTGTGTCTACATCAGAAAGTGTCGACACTTGGAGCTGTCTCGACACTCAGCAAAAGTCAGCAGAGACTAAGTACAAGTGTCGACACTCAGAACAATGTGTCGACACTCAACAGAAGAGTCAACACTTGAAGTAAGTGTCGACACCCAGAACAATGTGTCGACACTTAGCTGAAGACTCAACACTTGAAGAAAGTGTCGACACAAGGAGCTGTGTCGACACTTAGCAAAGATCAGCAAAGTTCAAGAACATTCTAAGTACAAGTGTCGACACTAAGGGGATGTGTCGACACTCAGCCAGAGTCTCGGCAGAAGAAGAAAGTGTCGACACCCAGAGCAATGTGTCGACACTCAACAAGTATCAACACTGAAGACATGTGTCGACACCAAGAAGCAGTGTCGACACTTAACAGATTCAACACATGAAGATGTGTCGACACAAAAGTGTTGTGTCGACACTTAGAAGAATTCAGCAAGATACTGAAGTACAAGTACTTGTGTCGACACTCAATTTCAGTGTCGACACATGAAGAAGAAGCAGTGTCGAGATACAAAATCTACAACACAAGGAGTTGTGTCGACACCTTGTAGACTAGTGTCGACACTTAGACAACATGTGTCGACACTTGGTCTATAAGTGTCGACACTTAAAGACAGAAAGTCTCGACACTTAAAGACAGTTACAGCATTTTCAAGAACTGACTGGATGACTTGACAGCTGCCATTCCAGCCAGTCTACAACACCTGTCAGAGTTGTCAGAATTCAGTTATGGACCGGACCAGCCGGTTACCATGAAGAAGGCCTATAAATAGGCTTATACAGTCTACAGAAACTGTGGTTGAAGAGATTGAACACAAGTCCAAGTTCAGATTTATAGAAGATCTAGCTATCAAGTGAAGATCTAAGAAGTTGGAGAGAGAGAGCTCCATCCAAGAAATCAGCTGTTGGAACCCAGCTGAGAAGAAGGATTCAGATTGGTCTGAATCTTAAGAAGCAGAGATCAAGGATCAACTGCAGAGGAATCAGTCTTATTGTGTTCTACTTTCAAGAAGCTTTGAAGAAAAGCCAAGTCAGATTGATTTCAGCTGAGTTCTTCCAAGAACTCATCAAGAATCTCACAACTTATCTCTCTTTCATCTAAGTTGTTTAGTTTATACATTTTTGTATTCATTATAACTTGTAGGATCCTTAGGGATCTGAGATTGTAAGCCTGCAATTATAAAGGCTGGGGGTAGGAGAGTTAAATCTCTGAGTGTAGGCCTTGGTGGCTGAGTGTAGGCCTTGGTGGCTGAGTGTAGGCCTTTGTGGCTGAGTGTAGGCTTTGTGAAAAGCTGAGTTGTAGGGCCTTGGGCCTGAGGTGTAGGAGCCTGTTTTGGGTTCTGAGATAGTGGAGGAGTTTGGCCGAATCTAGTACACTGCTAGATAGGCGAAGGGGGAAAGTGGATGTACCCAAAGCTTGGGGAACCACTATAAAACTCTGTGTCTACTGTGTGATTGTTGTTGGCTGTGATTGTTGCATATATGCTGTGATATAGTAGATAGAATTCTGTGATATTATCTGTTTACTGCATAAAAAGTTAAAAAGATTCAAGTCACCTATTCACCACCCCCCCCCCTCTAGGTGCTTAGGGACAATATCTTTCATATAGGGATGGAGTTAACTATTTGAATGCTCAAATTAGATTCCAGAAAGATGATCTTAGGGATCACATAGAGAGAGAAGTCATAAAGGGGGAGAGGGTATTAGTCAAAGCAGGCTCTGATCATGCCAAATGGATTTCAAACTCCATCAGAGCTACCCTTGGATATCCACCTTTATGTGATGATGATAATGTGGCAGAGTCTGGAATAAATCCTGCTTATTTTGGAGGAGATCAAGCTGAAGTAGCTCAAGTGATATACCCTCCTGCTGATTTTGACATGATACATCAGAAGGTACAGTCTATGTATAGTCCTCCTGAGGGTAATCAGAATGTAATTCTTGAGAAAGTTGTACAGCCTGTGCCAGAGGCAATCTTAAAAGAGCAAGAGGCATTACTCAAAGAACATGAGGCCCAATTATTTAAGAAAAGGTTCAGAGGTCAAGCTGAATTAAGGCCAGACTTTGAGCAATGGAGCCCAACCTCCAGGAATATCATATTGACTGCTTGGAAGGCTGCTAAGGACAATGTCCTGGATAGAGGCAAGTGGTATTCTGAACAGGAATGGAGAAAACATGAGAATAGGCAAGAAGCTATAGTACAATACAGAAGGAAGGCTAAACTGGGAAAGCTACCTCCTAATGCACAGGAGCCTAGCAAGTATTTCCCTAAGCCTTATCATAATTTTGAAAGGCAGAAGATAAAGGCTGAAGAGCTGAAAAAGAAAGATCTCAAAGGGAAGAAGCCTGTTGATGACAATGATGCTCCAGTTCAAGCAAAGATTCAATCTGGAAAGGGGATTGTTATCAAGGAGCCTGAGCAGCCATAGGATAGAAATTTTCTTTAGTTTACAATTTGTAATCATTTGCATTTAACTCTATGTAAACTTTTGATTAATGAAAATATTTGGAGTTGTAAGAACAATGTTATATATTCAATCTATTACATTAATTGTTCTGAGATAATTGTTTATACATGTTCTGTTCATACATGTTTAAGTATTTTCCCTGTCATTTAATATTGTTTTACATCATATATAGTATTTGTTATGTATGGTGTATATCATTGACTAAGGGTTATGACTTCTCCAAATAGGGGGAGATTGTTGGGTACATTGGAATATATGTACCTGATTTGAAGAAGTCTCACCCTACTCAATGATATACATCAAGGTGTATTTGATGTGCTTTGAGTTTATGTGTGCAGGTTAAGTAATTGCAGGGAAAGCATAAAAGATTCTAAGTCCATGTGTCGACACCTAGAAGAAAAGTGTCGACACTTAAGAAGGCTAGTATCGACACCTAGAGAAGCTGTGTCGACACTTGGAGTAATTGTGTCGACACCAGGAAGGCAGAGTCGATACCAGAAGAAAAGTGTCGACACATACAGGCAGTGTCGACACACAGTGAAGAATTGTCTACATAATCAGTGTCGACACTTAGAAGCAGTGTCGACACCCAGAGAAACTTTGTCGACATCAAAAGTGATGATACTAGGAGGCTGTGTCGACACTCAGCAAACATCAACAAAGTTCAAGTACATGTGTCAACACTCAGCAAAGTTTCAACACAAGAAGATGTGTCGACACAAAAGCGTTGTGTCGACACACAGCAGAAATCAACTAAGTATTGAAGATTAAGTACTTGTGTCGACACTTAGAATCAATGTCGACACATTCAGAAGAAGTAGTGTCGAGAAGCTGTTACAACAACACAAGGAGTTGTGTCGACACCATGAAGGCTAGTGTCGACACTTAGTCTACTTATGTCGACAATTAGTCTATTTATGTTGACACATAAAGACTATCTGTCTCGACACTTTCAGACAGTGACAGAGATTTCAAGAAGTGACTGAATGACTTGACAGCTGCCATTTCAACCGGTCAACTGCAACTGTCAGAGCCATCAGAAGGTTGTTATAAATCGGATCAGCCGGTCACCATGGACAAAGCCTATATAAAGGCATTTCTACTTCAACAGAAGGAATTAGTGATCAATGAAGTGACAAACAATACAACAAGAAGAAGACCTTCAAGAGAAGATCTAAGAAGTTGGAGAGAGAGAGAGCTCCTTCTAAGAAGACCAGCTGTTGAACCAGGCTGATAAGTAAGATTCAGATTGAAATCAGAATCACAAGACAGCAGTTGATTGAAGATCATCTGCATAGAGATACAACCCTACTGTGTTCTAATTCAAAAAGCTTTGAAGAAAGCCAATGGTGGTTGATCTCTGCCGAGTTCTTCCAAGAACTCATCAAGAAACCAGTCAACTCATCTCTCTCTTTCAGAGTTATGGTTATATACTTTGTAAACTCTATTTTCTGTAGGATCCTAAGGGATCTGAGCTGTAAGCCTATTTTATAAAGGCTGAGTATAGGAGATAGTGTGCTCTGAGTGTAGGTCTTGTTGAAGACTGAGGTAGGGCCTAGTGCCTGAGTTGTAGGAGACTTTGTTCTCTGAGTGTAAGTCTTGGTGAAGACTGAGTGGTAGGGCTTTTGTGCCTGAGTTGTAGGAGTGGGATCACTCTGAGTTGTAGGAACCTATTTGAGGTTCTGAGTTGTAAGATCTGAGGATCTGAGAAGAAGTGGAGAAGTTAGGCCGAATCTAGTACACTACTAGATAAGCGAAGGGGGAAAGTGGATGTACCCAGACCTTGGGGAACCACTATAAAATCTGTGTGTACTCTGTGTGTGATTAATTCTGTGATTGATGTATGTTCTGTGCTGAATTGCTGTAGAGAATTGCAAATACAAGTCTTATTATTCAGTGTTTCTGCCTGTAATTTTAAAAAGATTAAGTTCACTTATTCACCCCCCCTCTAGGTGATTAGGTACTATTTCTTTCAGTTCCAATGGTTCACGATCAAAACTCTGAAATCCGACGGCCACCGAATTTCCTGTGAATTTTGAACTCATGCTATTTGCAGACCTTAGTATTTCTTTATAATGTGGTATAGATATATAGCACATTCATATATCGGTAAAATGCATATATAAAGGCGGGTTCCCCCCGCAACATATACATATGAGTACTCAAAAACACCGTAAAAATTATACATAAATATTACAATTTTATTTTATAAAATAATATACGTTTTGACCTAAAAAAAATTAATTTTGACTTTAATAAAGTTGATTGATTTAATGTCATCAGCTTGAAAATACCACTAATGTGTCTAATGTCAACCTTCCTTGAATAAGCCGCTGACATGTCTAATGACAGCCTATCATAGTAGGTGTAGAAGCTCTACTAAAAAACTTTTTGAATTTAAATGGATTTTCATCATTACTTCTATTTTTTTGATAGTGTAATTACTTGAATGGACATTGTATTTTAATTTATTTGAAATAGATTATAATATATGTTAAGTCATTAAAATATAAAAATGAGGGCATAATTGATATTTTTGAATATTTCACCAAAGACAACTTCTCCCTTATAATAGTGAAAGATATATATATATACATATATATATATACACATATATATATATATATATATATATATATATATATATATATATATATATATACACATATATATATACACATATATATATATATATATACACACACACATATATATGCATATATATATACACACATATATATGCATATATATATACATATATATATATATATATATATATATATATATATATATATATATATATATATATATATATACATATATATATATATATATATATATACATATATATATATATATATAGGGGCTCCTCCTGTATGGGCGGTTAATATGCGGGCATGCGGGCATTAAGCAGAGCAATGCCGGCGGCACACTCAGTGGCGGCCGGAGGCTTCGGGCTCGCCGGCCAACGGCCTCCCCGGGTTCGCCGGCGTGCACGCCGGCGAACCCGGGGCGGCCGGTGGCCTGCGAGCCCGCATCCGCCGGCCGCCCCTGTAAAAAAATTTGCATCGGTGCAAATTTTTTTACAGGTGCGGCGACCGGCGGAGGCGGGCTCGCCGGCCACCGGCCGCCCCGGGTTCGTCGGCGTGCTCTCCGGCGAATTTAGGGCGGCCGATGGATGGCGAGCCGGAAGCCGCCAGCCGCGACCCTATATTCTCGGCGGTTCAATTTTTTTACAGGGCCGGCGGCCGGCGGTGCGGGCTCGCCCGCCATGGATTCGCCGGCGAGCACGCCAGCGAATCTAGGGCGGTCGGTGGCCGGCGGGCCCGCAGCCGCCAGCCACCTCCCCTGTAAGCTCCCACGCCGTCGGATCACTGAACAGCACAGTGATCCGACGGCTCGGGAAATCCGCCTGCATGCCCGTAAAGGAAATCCGCCCGCATTTGAGTATAATCCTACACACACACACACACACACACACACACACACACACACACACACACACACACACACACATATATATTACCCACCACCCTCCCTCTCTCTCTTTCTTTCTCTCTCTCCATCCTCTCTCTCTCACAAAGGAGTTTATATTTCCTTTATAGTGGTAAAGATATATATATATATATATATATATATATATATATATATATATATATATATATATATATATATATATATATATATATATATATATACGAGTGACAGGCACGGGCCTCCGGCGCGATGGCCACGTGCCACAGTACCCGGCCCCGCCCACCGCGATTATAAATAATATTAGTATAAATAAAAAAGTTTTATTTAACTTAGTGGAAACAAAAAAAGGTATTTCTAACTGCGTGTAAAACAAAAACGGTATTTCTAACTACGTGTAAAACAAAAACGGTATTTCTAACTACGCGTTCAAACAAAAAAGGTATTTAACTTAATAAAAAAAATTATTAGTACATATATAAACTGCGCTTAGAATAAAATGTGAAAGTATCATGGTTTAATGGGTAAGACACATGATTGTGAAATGGGCGGTTGGCGGATCAAGTCTCACATGGCGCGCGCCTATTTGTTTTTTTTTATTATTTATAATAAAACCTTGCTCAAATTTAGTCCCACATCGTGGGACAAAATTATATATTCTAGTATAAATTAAGAAAACCGCATTCAATGTTTGAAAATGTATTTCGGGCGGGGCTACACAGTATGCAAGGTTTCATTAGGCCGGCGGTTGGGGGCTTCCCGATTCTATTTATATTATTTTAACACAGTTTTTAGGTCGCGCAGTGTTAGGTTTAGGTCGCCCCTTAGTAGGTTTAGGAGACCTACAAAAAAGTTGAGAGAGAGTGCGTTTGATCAGACAGTTGCTGAATAATGCATCCATATAGGACGGTGAAAATCAATCCAATGAATTTAAAATTCATGAGTTTGATACTTCTACTATGATGGTAGAAAGAAAACCGCATTCAATGTTTGAAAATGTATTTCGGGCGGGGCTACACAGTATGCAAGGTTTCATTGGGCGGGCGGTTGGGGGCTACCCGATTCTATTTCTGTAATTTTAACATAGCTTTTAGGTCGCCTAGTGTTAGGTTTAGGTCGCTCCTTAGTAGGTTTAGGAGACCTACAAAAAAGTGGAGAGAGGGAGTACGTTTGATCAGATGGTTGCTGAATAATGCATCCAGATAGGACTGTCAAAATCAATCCAATGAATTTAAAATTCATGAGTTTGATACTTCTATTATGATGGTAGAAAGAAAACCGCATTCAATGTTTGAAAATGTATTTCGGGCGGGGCTATACAGTATGCAAGGTTTCATTGGGCGGGAGGTTGGGGGCTACCCGATTCTATTTCTGTTATTTTAACATAGTTTTTAGGTCACCCAGTGTTAGGTTTAGATCGCCCCTTAGTAGGTTTAGGAGACCTACAAAAAAGTGGAGAGAGGGAGTGCGTTTGATCAGAC
>CM077156.1:182895265-182976550 GCA_039583875.1 Platanthera guangdongensis
TAAATAAATAGAAAGAGTGGGAGAGTGCATACCTGTGAAGAAGGTCTGCCCAGAATGAGGAGGAAGCTCTGCAAAGATGAAGAAGTGGAATAAGTGATTTTCTTGCCCTGTAGCGAACAATGGAGGCTTCAAAAATTATTGACAACTCGTGGGTTGAAAGAGGGAGTGATAACACAATACTTTCAAACAAAGAGTCAATTAATACATCAATAACATGGAAAATCAAATATTGATACATCATTAACATGGAAAATCAAATATTGATTAACATGCAAAATGAAGACATGTGGAGAATCTGACAAAAAGAAGAGAAGAGGAAGGTTGTTGTCTACAGGACTAAGAGTTTGCATTATGAAGATCTTGGAAAATGACTGGATGAAGAAATAGAAGTGCGGATGGTGTTTGTACCTTAAGTCAATGGAGGATGCGGTGGAATGAAGAAGCATAGATCTATCTTCGATGACAACCATTGTTTCGCCTGGCGAAAGGGAACCTCGGTGGTAGATCTCGACTGATTTTCTTGGTCAGAGAAAGCAGCGGTGGTGGATCGGGAATGAGGATGTTCTGGTGGTGTGGGATGCCGAGGGAAGTAGGGTTTCAGGATCGCCTACGTTTTGTCTGGCCAGAGGAAGCGTGGTGATAGATCAGGAATGAGGAGGTGTCGGCGGTGCGGGACGCATAGGGAAGTAGGGTTTCCCGCAGTTCGTCATTTCGCCTGGCGGGAGTGGGAGGAGAGTAGGGTTTGGGATCCATCGTGAAGTGCGGAAGATTATAGAAGCGGGAATTGAACAGACGGTCGTGATTCACTTGCGGTCCTCATATGTTACACCTAGGTACCGGATTTTTAATTCCGTAAATTAAAATTTTTGAATTTAATTCTTCATCCAATGGTGGTGATTATTCTAATGTCTTATTTACCTAGTCATTTAGGAGAGTGTGATACTTCTTTTTAATATAGTATAGATATATATATATATATATATATATATATATATATATATATATATATATGTATATATATATACACATATATATATGTATTAGCATCTTCGAACGGATTCCGCCCGTTCTCGATGCATCGCTGTGGGTTTCGCGCGCCACCAAGCTGGCTTCGCCCGCTTGGCATTCAAGCGGGCTGCGCTCGCCCCCTCCCCCGGCTTCGCCCACAGTAGTTTTTTTAAATATAAACAATTTAAAAATTATTAAAATTTATTTGAATTTTTATTAAATTTGATTTTTTTAATAATTTAATTCATTATTTAAAACAAATAATAAAAAAATAAATCAAAAACGCTCCCTCCCTCGTTCGTCACACACACACACATATATATCTATAGATACATATATGTATATATACATATATGTATCTATACATACATATATGTATCTATACATACATATATGTATATATATATATACACATATGTATATATATATATATATATATATATATATATATATATATATATATATATATATATATATATATATATATATATATATATATATATATATATATGCATATATATATGGAAATACGTGTAACATGTATTTCCAAATATCCGGGCGAGGGAAGGGCGATACAGCAGGGCGGCCGGCGAGCCCGCAGCTGCCGGTCGCCCTGCTGTAAAAAAATTTGCAGCAGGGCCGGCCGCCACCGCTGATTTTTTATTAGATGGGCGGCAGGCGGCTGCGGGCTCGCTGGCCACCGCCCTCCCCGGGTTGTCGGCGTTAACGCCGACGAGCATGGTCGGCTGTTGGCCGGCAAGCGCGCAGCCGTCGGTCGCCCCGCTGCCCCGCTCCTCCGCTCCCTTGCTGGCCCGCTTCATTTTTTTGTTAACCATTAGATTAAATCTGACGGTTAACAAAGATAGGGCGGAAGATTATTAAATCCTTGTTAATCGGATTTCCAGCATTCCCATATATATATATATATGGTGTAGATATATAACCGATTTTGCCCCCGAAACAATCACGCATTTTTATGAAAAGTGTTTAACATGAAAGTTGTAGATCTCGACGAGATCGACATCGATAACTTTCATGCTAAACACTTTTCATAAAAATGTACGTATAAGACGCAGTTCAAAAATGCATGTAATTCGTTATATACACGTTAAGTGTATATACGTTTAACCGAGATATATATATATATATATATCAAATTCATGAATTAAAAACTTATTGAACCGATTGTGGGCATCAGATCTGTCTTCATATTTCATAAACCATCCAATATTCAATCTTTTACCATTAAAATATTAAAAATGACGGGACACGGTATATCAAATTCATGAATTAAAAACTCATTGAAACGATTGTGGCCATCGGATCCGTCTTCATATTTCATAAGCCGTCCAATCTTTTACTATTAAAATATTAAAAATGACAGGACCTCCTAAAGCTACAGCCGGTTGAGGGATGAGATGAGAGAGAGGGAGAGAGAGGGGAGAGAGAGAAAGAGAGGAAGAGAGAGATAGAGAGGAGAGAGGGCGGCGGAATGGTAGGTGCCAGGCGGAGAGAGGGAGGATGAGCTATGAAATTATTAGGCAAAATACTCATTTCAGTCTCTAACCTTTATTCTCTTTAATATTTCAGTCCTCAACCTTCCTTTTTGATCAAATCAATCTCCAACCTTATCATAACTTTAAATTTCAGTCCTATTTAACTAGCTAAATGGGTCATGGCATTAAAACAACAGAAAAGTTGCGGGAAAAAACTGAACATTGTGGAAATATTAAAGACACTAAAAAAAGCTGAGCATAGCTCATATTGTTGAATTTTTCTCCATCCATCTACCTGTAAAAAAATCTGAACATTGGCGAAAAAATTTCAGTCCTAATTAACATCATGTTGTTCAACATTGCCAAAAAATCTTAACATTGCAGAAATAAACGACAAAATGGCCAAAATCTGAACATTGCCAAAAAACAATCAAAATTTTATTGTTCAACATTAAACTCTGATTACCTTCTAGATTTGGGTTCTAATAGGCCCTGCAGAGGTTTATTAGAAACTCTAATGACTAAATCGCAGAAACCCAAAAATAGAAATTAGAGATCAATGTTCTTGCATGAATATTTAAAACATCAAAACCTCAATATCTGAAATCGCAGAAACAAGGATGATTTTCAAAACTTATATCGTAAATCGCAGAAACATTAAATTGCAGAAACCCCAAATCGCAGAAACTCAGATAAAGGTTCTGGTTACTGCTGGAATCACCACCTCGGTGGTGGTATCACCTGGAATCGCGCCTATGTGGTGGTATCGCCTGGTCGCCCGGTACCGCGTCATCGCTGCTGAATACGCGGTGTGGTCGCACCGTGGATTCGTCGCGCGGAATATTTGCGGTGGAGTTAGCTTGTGGGAGGGAGAGGAATAGGATCGCGTGACCTAAAGTGAATGGAAAAACTTTTGTCATTTATTTGGGACTGAAATTAAAAGCTTTCAAATGTTGGGGACTACTTTACTCATAATGAAAAATTGGGGACTGAAATATTAAAGGCATGAAATGTTAAGCACTGAAATATGTATTTATGATAAGATTGAGGACTGATTTGATCAAAATGAAAGGTTGAGGACTCAAATATTAAAGGGAATAAAAGTTAGAGACTAAAATGAGTAATTTGCCAAATTATTATATTACATAAATTATATTATTAATTTAAGAAAGTCGGAAGAGAGAGAGGGGACGGCTAGTGATATAGCTAATAATAGGATAGATTATTAGGGGCGGCAGTAATTATATTATACGGATTATATTATTTATATAAGGATATATTTAATAATAGTATATATTATTATATATATCGAGAGAGAGAAAGAGAGAGAGAGAGAAAGAAAGGAGAGGGGGGAGTGTGAGGCAAAGAGGAGAAAATCTTTTCCGTATGGGTACCGTTCTTAGCTTTGGGAGCGAGTAAAAAGATGGTCGCTGGATGACCAATCTAACCATCAGCAATAAAGGCGAGAAAAACAATTTTAAAAAGGCGAGTAAACACTTTGATTGGACGGCGAGTAGGATTGATCCAGCGGCGAGCAGGCTACTCGCATTCCTTCCTCTGAGAACGCTACCCTTAGCCAAAAATTATTTCAAAGAGGAAGAGAGAGAGGTAGGGATAAGAAGAGAGAGATGAAGAGAAATTAAATTTTTTATGTCTAAATGTATATCGTTTTACAAAATAAAATTTGTAATATTGATGTATATTTTTTATGGTCATTTTGAGTAGTCATATATGTATATGTTGTCGGTCAAGTTCTGTCGCGCAAGTCCATAAGAGCGGAGCCCCGTGTCGGGCACTCGTATATATATATGTACTGGGGCGGCCGGTGTCCAACTAGCCTGCAGCTGTAGGCGGCCCCATTGCAAAAAAAATTGCAACATCGGTGGCGGTGGCGGAGCCACCTCTGTTGCAAAGTTTTCACATCGGGGGGGCCGACGAGCCCGCAGCCGCCGACCGCCCCGGTGTGAAGCAAGACTGTCTTTATACTGTGCGCGGATAAATGATATATACGCGTTACATGTATATACATTTATCTTATATATATATATATATATATATATATATATATATATATATATATATATATATATATATATATATATATATATATATATATATATATATATGTACTTCATGATTTAATGTATATCTCTCAGCTGCATCTGTATCGCAACTATGAAAATTTTGATATACGCACATCCATGATGAAATATTTGCTATACATACACTGACATCATGTCATTTACTATTTGCGTCTTCTAATCACAAATATTTATTAGCCGTACACCCATTATGTGGGTCTCCCACACACACACACACACTAATAATTGGTGATTACGAAGATAGTGAGGAACAATGTGCGGATGTTACCAGGCCGAGGTAGTGGAGGACGGGCGGCGGATGTTGGGCGACGGCCAAGTGGCCGGTCAGGTAGCGGAGGACGGCCGAAAGCAGAATCCGGCCGGCAGCATTGTGCGATCAAGGTGGTGTGCTAGCGTGCACAAGAGCGGGGGTGTGTGGGATTGAGCGCAAGCAAGAGCGGGTACGTATGGACGCTACCGCGCACTTCTGGTTACGCACGACCAGGGTCGTGCACAGGGTTGCGTCTTGTTGGGGATGCACAAGGTTTCAGGTCCGCGTGCCATTTTGTGCGGTCATGGCCGCACTCAGAATTGCGCATGGCCAGCCTGGGCCAGGCACTATCAGGGTTGTGCGCTGGGTTGTGCACGGCCAGCCAGGGTCACAGGCGGGGTTATGCGCGTCCATTAAGGATAACATGTGGTTGTGCGAGACCAATCACGGTCGTGTGCGGTTGCACGCGGCTTGGGCCACGCGAGAGGTTGCACGCAGCCTGGGCCACACACCGGGTTGCATGCGGCCAGCTCGGACCGCACGCGGTTATGCGCAACCATGCTGGTGGGTGGCTGACCAGTCGGCGGTAGTCGCATGGTCAAGCGGTCGTCCCCTAATTATCCATTCCGTTTTGCGGGGCTTTTCATGGTGCGGCCAGGGACGTGTGTCTGCTTGCTCTTGTCCCGGGCAGTGGTTGGCAGTTTTGATTATGGGAGGTTTCCTCTCCTCCCACTAAGGGAGTGCGACTCTTTTCCCTAAGGGAGCGGGGGTTACCCACTATTCCATGACAAGTGTTGTGGCTAGTGTGTGATTCGATGTTCGTAAAAAAGACTAAGCGGACTTGGAATTTCACGAGAATGTACCTTTTGGAATTATAACAGTGGGCCAGTCGAAGTTGAAAAAAATAATCGGTTTGACCAATCATATTTGGGGAACCCCATTAATTACCCCCCAATTTTCGGAGGTCATTTTTTTTGTAGAATATGAGTCCAAATTTTTTCTTATAAACGTATACCATTGTGTGTACAAGCTCCGTTAGGGTATTCGTCATGACTTGCGTTGTTATGAGCTTGTTTTTATGTGTATGTGCCAGAACCCGTCTCTTGGTATTGACGCCTGAATTCAGACAATTTGTTATGGCATAGAAGGGATTTTGTCCTCCTTACCAGAGTTTGCTGAGCTTGTTTCTTCGAATGTCCATTTTTGACGAAAGCAGCGCTGGAGTGGGAGGCTCGGGCAACGCAGAAGCGAGGTTCCCTAGTAGCATGAAGGTGAGATGCTCTTCAATGTAGTGGCGAGATGCCCTCCAGCATATGAGTTAGATGATTTATAATGTGGGATCAAGATGCCCTATAGTGTCGGAGCGAGATACTCTGCAATGCAAGAGTGAGATTCCCTACATAGTGGGAGACAGATACTCTTTAATGTAGGAGTGAGATGCCCTGTAGTGTGAGAGCAAGAAGATTTGCAACACGGGAGCGAGGTGTCATGCAGCGTAGGAGCGAGATTCTCTTCAACACGGGAGTGAGATTCCTTGCAACATGGTAGTGAGATGATCTACAATGCAGGTGCAATATGTCATACATCATAGGAGGGAGATGCTCTACAGCGCGGAAGCAATATGCTCTACATCATGGGAGGGAGATACTCTGCAATGCGCGAGCAATATGCCATACAATGTGAGAGCGAGATGCTATATAATGGGATGACCAGATGCCCTGTAGCATGGTAGCAAGATGCTCTAAAATGCGGAAACGAGATTCCCTTTAGCGTGAGAGTGAGATGCTCTACAACATACGAGAGAGATGCCCAGTAGCGTTAAAGAAAGATGTTATGCAAAGTGGGAACGAGATGCCCTACAACGTGGGAGAGAGATGATTTACAACGCAAGAGCGAGATGACATGCAACATGGGAGTGAGATGCTCTGCAATGTGGGAGCAAGATGCCCGGCATCATGGTAGCAAGATGATCTGCAACACGGGAGCTAGATGCCCTGCATTGTGGGAGAGAGATGCTCTAAAATGCAAGAGCAAGATGCCCCAGCTATTCACGTTCCTATTTTCATTCAACTATATAGTATATATACACATGTACTTCATGAATTAATGTATATCTCTCAGCTGCATGTGTATCGCAACTAATTAAGGAGAATGTTGCAGGTTGGAGACCGCGCGGTCTGTTGCTGTTTGGAGACCGGGTGGTCTGGCGGTTTCTCCTAGCCGGTCTATGTGCCGGGCTGTTGCTGTTTGGTATCCCAGCGGTCAGGCGGCTTGTCTCAGGCGACTAGGAGACCGAGCGGTCTAGCGGTCTCCTGTGGCGGTTTGATCTCTCCTCCTGTTGGTAGTCAGGCGGTTAGCCGGTTTGTCTAACCGCACGGCTTGTCCGGTTTGTCTTTTGTAAAGCCGCATACACTTGTAAATTTTTAGTCCCACATTGATTATTTGTAATCTCTCTCATCTCATCAATTCTATAAAATGGAGGCTATACCATTGTAATAGATACCTTTTTCGGATAATAAAGTTTCAGTTAAAACCATTTCGGTTTGTTTTTGTTCGGTTCTCACATGGTATCAGAGGACTCGATCTATTCCTCCTGATTGTGTGCGCTCTCACTGCTTTCGCGGCTTGATTCCCCGTCTGTCCGCGCGGCTTGCTCCTTCTTTCTCGCGACCTGTTTTCGCGCTCTCCTCTATTCGCCGCCCTCTACTTCTAAGTCGCCGCGCCTGTTGCCTTCTACCCGCTCCTGCTTGCTAGTCGCCCCGGCCTCATCTTTAGCCGTGCGACTTGTTCTCCTCTGTTCGCCCGACTTTTTCAAGCCGTGCGACTTCTTTCCCTTTACTTTGCTCTGCTTCTTGGCCGTGGCCTTCCTAGCTGCCCGACCTGTTTTCTGTTCGCCCGGCTTGGTGCTCTCTTCTCTTCTTCGCTTAACCGTTCGGCTTCTTTCTCTTCTCGCGACATGTTCTTATCATCGCGGTTTTCTCCTCTCTTGCTTCCATGGCTTTCCCATCCTCCAGCTTGTCCGCCTCGGTGGTCACCTCTTATGGTAGTGCTCATGTTGTTACTCGCGGAAGATGGCTAATCGACTCTGGTGCAACCAATCATATGACAGGCAATCCTCATTATTTCTCTCTTCTTGAAACACATGCTCAGTTGCCCCGGTCATTGTTGCGGATGGATCTCCCTCACCTGTCCATGGGACGGGCATGGTTCAAGTCACTCCATCTCTCTGTCTGGCTGATACCCTCTATGTGCCCAAGTTTCCGTGCAATTTATTATCGGTTACTTCTTTATGCAAGCAACTACGTTGTTCTGTCATATTCACCCCTACCTCTTGTGCTTTTCAGGATCCGGACTCCCAACGGACGATTGCTACCGGGACTGAGAGTGGTGGCCTCTACTTCCTCGACAACGTTTCTGCTCTATCCGCCTTCTCCTCCTCCTCTACAGATCTTCTCCAATGGCATCTTCGCCTTGGACATGCTCCTCCCCGAATTCTGCGCCAGCTCCTGCCCCACCTCCCTCCTCATCATCCTCCTCTAAACTGTGATGCATGTCAACTTGGCAAATATCACCGCTCGTCCTTCCCACCAACGCAAAGTCGGGGCTCTTCCCGCCCGTTCGACCTCGTTCACTCTGACATATGGGGTCCCGCTCCTACCCTCACCATCGGTCTGGGTAGTTCATATTTCGTCACCTTCATTGATGATTTCTCTCGGTGTACGTGGGTGTATCTTCTCAAGGATCGCACCGAGTTGTTCTCTGTTTGGACCTCATTTTATTCTATGGTTAAGACTCAGTTCGATACGTCTATTAAAATCATTCGTTCTGACAATGCTAAGGAGTATCTTAGCAAAGACTTCTCCTCTTTTTGTATTCATCATGGTGTTATTCGTCAAACAAGCTGTGTCTACACCTCACAACAACATGGGGTGGCGGAACGCAAAAACCGTCACCTCCTTGATGTCGCTCGCACTATGCTGACTCAAATGCATGTTCCTCGCTCCTATTGGGGCTACGCTGTCCTCCTCTCCTGCTATCTCATCAATCGCCTTCCCTCCACAGTTCTCCACGGTGCTACCCCCTTCTCCATTCTTTATCCGGACAAAGATCTCTTTCCTCTTCCTCTGCACATCTTTGGGTGCACCGTCTTTGTGCACTCTCCCGCTGTCACCCGTGACAAACTCTCACCACGTGCTACTAAATGTGTCTTTCTGGGGTACTCTCCCACCCAGAAAGGTTATTGTTGTTTTGACCCCGTTACGCGCAAGCAATTTGTCTCTATGGATGTCACCTTCTTTGCCAATGCATCTTACTTCTCTCCCGCTTCCTCCTCTCCTCCTCCTGATCCTACTTCTCATACCAACCCATCCATTCCCTCTGCTCCCACTGATGTTCCGCCATCTCCACCCTCTCCACCATCTTCACCATCCCCCTCATCTCCACCCTCTACTCCGCTTTCTCCCTCCACTCCGATGCCATCTCTCTCTACTCCCGGGCCAGCTCTCTCTATCACGGATACTCCGGATACTGAGGCACCTGCTGATCTGGATCTCCCGATTGCTCTTCGCAAAGGGGTTCGGACATGTACCCAACACCCGCTTACTGCAGTTGTTTCCTATGATCGTCTTACCCCTTCTCGCAGAGCTTTTGCACTGGCTATCTCGGCCACTGCCACCCCCCGTTCCTACCAGGAGGCCCTTACTATTCCTCATTGGAAAGCTGCCATGGATGAGGAGATTGCTACTCTCACTGAATGGGGTACCTGGACCCTTGTTCCTCCTCCTTTCGGCACAGATGTTGTTGGTTGTCGATGGGTCTTCATTGTGAAGTTTCTCCCGGATGGCAGTGTGGATCGTTACAAGGCTCGCCTGGTTGCCAAGGGTTTTATCCAAACTTATGGCGTTGATTACTTTGACACTTTCTCTCCAGTGGCTCGTCTCAGCACTATTAGGGTTCTTCTCTCTGTGGCTGTCAACAGGGATTGGCCCATCTCGCAGCTCGATGTTAAGAATGCTTTTCTCTATGGTGATCTGCAGGAAGATGTTTACATGGAGCAACCTCCTGAGTATGTTGCTCAGGGGGAGACACGGGTATGCCGGCTAAAGAAGGCTATCTATGGCCTCAAGCAGAGTCCTCGTGCCTAGTTTGACAAGTTCAGTGGCATTGTTGCGGACATTGGTTTTACAAGAAGCTCAGCAGATCACTCCTTATTTGTTCGGAAAACCGCCTCTGGTCTTGTTGTTCTTGCGGTTTATGTTGATGACATTCTTCTTACTGGCAATGACCAGGATGGGGTATTGATGACCAAGAAACACCTTCGTCAACATCTGGTCACAAAGGACATGGGCTCCCCCAAATACTTTCTGGGGATTGAAATCTCTAGAAAGCCCAACTCCATGGTCCTTTCCCAACGGAAGTATGCTCTTGATCTTTTAAAGGAGGCAGGACTGACTGGTGCTAAACCTGCACGTTGTCCTATGGCTGCTGGAGAAGACAAAACTTGGACAGATGACTCGCCTCTTCTCTCCGATCTTACGAGATACCGGCGTCTGGTGGGCAAGCTCATATATCTCACGGTAACCAGACCCGACATCTCTTATGCTGTTGGCAAGGTGAGCCAGTTCATGCAAGCTCCGAGGGAGTGTCATCTACAATCTGCACTGAGGATATTAGAGTATATTAAAGCTGCACCAGGGAAAGGACTCCTCTTTCAGAAGAATGGTCACCTAAGGGTTGAAGCTTACTCTGATTCAAGTTATGCGGATGACAAAGGGGACCGCAAATCGACATCAGGTTTCTGCACGTTTGTTGGAGGCAATCTTGTGAGTTGGAAGAGCAAGAAACAGTCTATAGTTTCCAGGTCTAGTGCAGAGGCGGAATACCGCAGCATGGCATCGACTACATGTGAGCTGAAGTGGTTGCGGGCTCTCATGCTTGACTTAGGAGAGGTTTACAACTATCCTCTTCCTATGTTCTGTGACAATAAGGCCGCGATATACATTTCCAAAAATCCGGTCTTTCATGAGAGAACAAAACACATAGAAGTCGACTGTCATTTTATTCGGGAAGAAATATTGAAGAAACAGATTTGCACTCCGTTTGTCACTTCCGACAACGAGTTGGCAGATGTCTTCACCAAGCCGGTGTCTGCTTCATTTTTTCACATCTGCGACAAGCTAGGCATGATTGATATTTATGCTCCAGCTTGAGGGGGAGTGTTGCAGGTTGGAGACCGCGCGGTCTGTTGCTGTTTGGAGACCGGGCGGTCTGGCGGTTTCTCCTAGCCGGTCTGTGTATCGGGCTGTTGCTGTTTGGTGTCCCAGCGGTCAGGCGGCTTGTCTCAGGCGACTAGGAGACCGAGCGGTCTAGCGGTCTCCTGTGGTGGTTTGATCTCTCCTCCTGTTGGTAGTCAGGAGGTTAGCCGGTTTATCTAACCGCACGGCTTGTCCGGTTTGTCTTTTGTAAAGCCGCATACACTTGTAAATTTTTAGTCCCACATTGATTATTTGTAATCTCTCTCATCTCCTCCATTCTATAAAATGGAGGCTATACCATTGTAATAGATATCTTTTTCGGATAATAAAGTTTCAGTTAAAACCATTTCGGTTTGTTTTTGTTCGGTTCTCACAGAGAAAATCATCGGTTTGACCTTCATCCTATCATTTACTATTTCTTTATACACACTCGATGTATATTTTGATATGCGCACACCCATGATGAAATATTTTGCTATAAACAAACCGTCATCATGCCATTTACTATTTGCGTCTTCCAATCACAAATATTTATTATCTGTACACCCATTATGTGGGTTTGCTACACACACACACACACACACACACACACACACACACACCAATAATTGGTGATTACGAAGATAGTGGGGGCATAATGACGGTGGCGCGGATGTTACCAGGCTGAGGTAGTGGAGGACAGGCAGCGGATGTTGGGCGGCGACCAAGTGGCCGGTCAGATAGCGGAGGCCAGCTGGGAGCAGACTCCGGCCGGCTGCAATGTGCTACCAAGGCGGTGTACTATAGTGTGCTGGAGCGGGCGCGTGTGGGAGTGAGCGCGAGTAGGAGCGGGCATGCATGGAAGCTACCGCGCACTTCTGGTTACGCACGACTGGGGTCGTGCGCATTGTTGCATCTTGTTAGGGCTGCGCGAGGTTTCGGGGTCGCGTGCCATTATGTGCGGTCGTGGCCACACTTAGGATTGCGCACATCCAGCCTGGGCGAGGCGCTATCAAGGTTGTGCGTAGGGCTGTGCACGACCAGCCAGGGTCACGGGCAGGGTTATGCTTGTCCCTCCAGGGCAGCACGTGGTTGCGCGTGACTAGCCACGACCGTGAGCAGTTGCACACGACTTGGGCCGCGCGGGGGGTTGCACGCGACCAGCCCGGACCGCACGCAGTTGCGAACAACCATGCTGGTGGGTGGCCGACCAGTCGACGGTAGTCGCGTGGTCGGGCAGTCGTCCCATAGTTACCCACGCCATTTTGCGGGGCTTTGCATGGCGTGACCAGGGAAGTGCGTCTGCTTGCTCTTGTCCCGAGCGGTAGTGGGCGGTTTTTATTGTGGGAGGTTTCCTCTCCTCCCACTAAGGGAGTGCGACTCTTTTCTTTAAGGGAGTGGGGGTTACCCACTATTCCATGACAAGTGTTGTGGCTAGAGTGGGATACGATGTTCGTAAAGAAGACTAACCGGACTTGGAATTTCATGAGAATGGGTCTGTTGGAATTATATCGGTGAGCCGGCCGAGCTTGAAAAAACCCATTAGTTTGACCGAACATATTTGGGGAACCTCATTAATTGTCCCCCAATTTTCGGAGGTCATTTTTTTGTAGAAAATGAGTCCAAAATATTTTCTTGTAAATGTATATACCATTGTGTGTACATGCTCCTTTAGGGGATTCGTCGTGACTTGCGTTGTTATGAGCTTATTTTTATGTGTATGTGCCAGAACTCATCTCTTGGTATTGACGCCTGAAGTCGACGTATTGTTATGGCATAGAAGGGATTTTGTTCTCCTTGCCAGAGTTTGTTGAGTTTATTTCTTTGGATGTTAATTTTTGACGAAACAGTGCTGGAGTGGGAGGCTCAGGCAACGCGGAAGCAAGGTGCCCTAATAGCATGGGGGTGAGATGCTCTTCATTGTAGCGGCGAGATGCCCTCCATCATGGGAGTGAAATGATTTATAATGTGGGAGCAAGATGCCCTATAGTGTCAGAGCGAGATACTCTGCAACACAGGAGTGAGATGCCCTACAGAGTGGGAGAAAGATACTCTGTAATGTGGGAGCGAGATGTCGTGTAGTGTGAGAGCAAGATGATTTTCAACACGAGAGAAAGTTGTCATGCAACGTCGGAGCGAGGTGCTCTTCAACACGGGAGTGAGATGCCCTGCAACATGGTAGCGAGATGATTTGCAATTCAGAAGCAATATGTCCTACATCATGGGAGGGAGATGCTCTACAATGCGGAAGCGAGATGCTCTACATCATGGGAGGGAGATGCTCTGTAATGCACGCACAATATGCCCTGCGGCATGAGAGCGAGAAGCTCTGTAATGGGATAGTCAGATGCCCCGTAGCATGGTAGTGAGATGCTCTACAATGCGGAAACCAGATGCCCTTCAGCGTGGGAGTGAGATGCTCTATAATGTGAGATAGAGATGACCAATAGCGTGAAAGAAAGATGTTATACAACGTGGGAGCGAGATGCCCTACAACATGGGAGAGAGATGATCTATAACGCGGGAGCGAGATGCCATGCAGCATGGGAGTTAGATATAGGGGTGTAAGCCGGAACCAACCGAACCGCCTAACCGAACCAAACCAAACCAAACCGCACGGTTTGGTTCAGTTTTAGTAGCCCACGGTTCGGTCATGGTTCCAATTTTTTGAAAAATCATGTGATTCGGTTCGGTTCACGGTTCGAAGTGTCAAATCGAACCAAACCATATTAGCTTTAATTATATTTTATTTTATTATGGATACTTTATGAATAAGCTCTAAGCCTAATTTATTAAAAATATACAATATAATTATTAACTTTTAATATTTTATGTTGAGTATAATATATTAATAAAGTATTTACAACATAGCTATTTTTAAGATTAAATTTTTAATTTATTTTTAACATTAACATTTTTCATTGTATGATAGCTTCATGATTCAGTGTCACTTTCTTTCTATACTAGGATCAAAGGGAGAAATTATTCTTGATTAGCCACACAAGGTCTATACATATATCGGGATAGAAAACCAGTTGGTGATTTTTTTTCATTATGACGATAACTTCGACAATGTCTTGGTTTGACATTAATACACTCATCAATGCTAGTATTGCTCTTGTCAGTTCTTAGTACAAATTTCTTTTCTTTTATTGAACCACTCAAACTGAACCAAACCAAACTGAACGGTTCAGTTTGGTTCGGTTCCAATGTTGTTCGCGGTTTGGTTCAGTTTCAGATTTTTGTAACCACACATGGGCGGTTTGGTTAACAGTTTTGATCAAAAACAGAACCAAATCAAACTGTTACAACCCTAGTGAGATGCTCTGCAGTGTGGGAACAAGATGCCCTACATCATGTCAGCGAGATGATCTGCAATACGGGAGCTAGATGCCTTGCACAGTGGGAGCGAGATGCTCTAAAATGCAAGAGCGAGGTTCCCTGCATCATGGGAGCAAGATGCTCTGTAATGCAGGAGCGAGATGCTCTGCTTTATAGACTGGTCATGCTTCCTGAAATTATAGGGTCTATTGCTTGGTGTTGAAACCCGAATATGTGGCCTTAACTATCAGAATTCTGCTCGAGAAGACTTGAATTTTTTTAACAACGTTAATAGCATTTTAGTATTGTAGATAACCAAAGCATAAATGCACATTTATGTTTAGTTTCGTGACCCATTACACTATAGCAAAAGATAGGAAAATGAAAAAAAAAATGAAGTAGCCAATAAATGAGACGCAAGCTTTGCACATTCTACTAGGGAAGATCCTTTTTGCCCGGGGTCTCCGACTTATTCACATCAGGGTCCAGCATTGCCCTATGTTAGGTTATCATCCTGTGGCATACGCTAGTTTGGGTCCTAGTTGTAACATCACATTTCGTGCTAGACCCCTCACACGCATTTTAAGTCAAGAGAATTGACTCAGGCTCGGGAAGCATCGAGCGAACACGACGCTACTCAACGAATTTAACTTAGAAAATACTCAGGAAACTTTATACGTCGAGTGATCTCGACGCCATTCGAAAAGGCGTCGAGTGAACTCAACGCCACTCAACGTGGCGTTGAGTGGTCTCCGCGCAACTCAACTCCATTTTTCTTTGACGTTAAGGGATGATGTTGGCATCGAGTGATCTCGACGCCATTCGAAAAGGCGTCGAGTGAACTCAACGCCACTCAACACGGCGTTGAGTGGTCTCAACGCAATCGAAGCCATTTTACTTTGATGTTGCGGGATGACGTTGGCGTTGAGTGGTCTCAATGCCACTCAACGCGGCGTTGAGTGGTCTCAACACTACTTAACTCCTTAACGTAAGATTGCTGGAATGCTGATGGCGTTGAGTGGTGTCGACACCACTCAACGCTTTTGAGTTGGAATTGTTGGAATGATGACGGCGTTGAGTGGTGTCAACACCACTCAATGTGATGTTGAGTGGTGTCGGCACCACTCAATGCTTTTGCCATGAGATATTCTGGAATGCTGAAGGCGTTGAGTGGTGTCGGCACCACTCAACTCGGCGTTGAGTGGTGTCGGCACCACTCAACGCGGCGTTCAATGGTGTCAACACACTCAACGCTTTTGGACTTGGAGAATTTTTCTCTGAAAAGTATGTTTACTGGTTCTCTTGTATATGGATTGAACCGGGTTCAGGATATAATAGCGATGGGACACTACAGAAAATCCATTTAATGGATTGATCTTCTCAAGAAGATTTACATTTAAATAATAATTGACGGTCCAATAGAATGGTGACACGTGGCGGCATAGGGGGGAAGTCATGCTCAATGAAGGCCAGCCATGCCCAGTGACTCCTCTTAAGTCAAGCCTTTAAACCAGCCAGCCTCACCACCATTCCACCCCACCATCACCTTCAGTGAACCCTAAGGAGCAGAAACTGACATCTGGAGCAGAGGATTAGCCGGAGCAAGGGTAGGCCATGGCGCACCACCACCAAACCCACCGTCAAGCTCGTCTAAGAGTCTATTTCTCCTCCCCTCCCTCTATGCTAGTCTTTTAGATCCACTAGGAGAGATGTAGAGCTCAAATGAGCCTGACTCCATGCGAGAGGGAGCATGCGAGCATTTCTTATTGCTCGGGTTTGCCGGAGGAGCCACCTCCGGCAGCCACGTCGCCGGGAAACGCTAGCCGCCACCTCAATGGAGGTGGTGGCGACAATCGCCGGCGGTGGAGGCGGCCAGAAGGCCAGAAAATGCAAGATCTAGCTAGTCCAGGTTGGGGCAATTTGGACCGTAGGCTCATTGGAGAAGATGAACTGATGCCCTTGCATTTTTATGAAATATCTAAAAGTCTATTTTCTGTCCCAGTTTATATAGTCACCTTGTATAGATTATTTAGGCCTCTTAGATGCATTTTCAGAAATGATTCTCAACATAAAAAAGGTAGATCTAGGTCTTACTTTTAATTTGAAACCCTAAACATGAAATTTGGAGAATTGAAGCTCCATGTAGGGTCATTCTACTAAGATTGGTCCTATGCTAGGGCAGATTTTTAAATGAGAGCCCAAGCCAAACCCTAAGTCCAAATGTCATGAAATTTTTGACATGCATGTGTTTATGCTAAGCTTATGTCTAGTCCAAAAATCAGAATTTTTGAGATGTATTTTTTCATAGTTTTTATAGAAATATCATTTTTTAAATAAATGGAATATAGGAAGATTCTCTATTCTAAATGCCTCTAAATTTGGGTGGCATGGCCATTGGGTCATGATATGACCATGGTAAAAGTTTCAGGCCATTTGGATCTCTGAATGTTGGGGAAATCCAACATGCAATGTGGAGGTAGATTTGTAAATATATGGTGCCAAATGTAAAAATGGGAAGTTAGCCCATTTGGCCCAATGAATGTCTATGGGATTTTGGACAGAGGCTTATAGGGATGAATTACACCTCTCATAGAAAGAGTGATATTTTTGGTAACAAAAATCCCATTATTTTGAATTATTGGAAAATAAACTCTTTTGGAAATAAAAATAAATTATAGGTCTACTGACCTTGTAAAATTTTAAAATTTTGATACAAGCCTTAATAAGACATTGTACATCTCTGTAAAAAGTTATAAGTCTATTTGAGGATTATATCTTGTATACATAGTAGATGTACAATTTTACTATTTTGGAAATTATTTTAAAAGGAAGGGAAAATATTGTTGAAAAATTATGGAAAAATTTATAGTATCCTATTTCTATGATTCAAAATCTAGTATAATTATTTGACAATTTTTGGATGATCATATATACTGAAAACCCAAGTAGTGGCATTTTGATAATAATGTCCATATGAAAGTATGTTAGGTCAAATCACTAACTAGAATCATGAATTTCTGTCTTAAGTATTAATATTTCAATTTGGATCACCAGTAATTTTCTAGGAATTTTTGGTTGTATATTTTAAGTACTTCATATGAAAAATGGATTATTTATGGATTTAATCATAAATAGAAAATATATGGAAATTCAATTTGCAAAGTCATGATTTTTGATGAACAGACATTCTTAACCTAGATGAACCTCAGATAATTTATTTAGACATGATGGACCACTGGTTAGAGTAATTCACGTTCAAAGTGACCTAGGTCACTTAATTAATTAATTTAAATTATGGTCCAAAACAATTGGAAAAATGATGAAATTCGGAATGATCAATATTACATTCATGTCAAACCATGATAAATAGTTATGGGCATTTAGTCCAAGGAATTGGCAGTCATCTCATACGGGTTAACATTAGGTCATGAGTTGCGCTTAGCTAAAGTAACACATAACACTAAGACCCACATGGGATATGATAAGTGGTTAGATTGAGAAACATATCGGGAAGATGAAACCCTGATTGTTGCCAAGTGGGTCACTATATAGTAACGAGTGTTAGAGTGTAAAGCCCAAGGAAGTAATTAGAACGGAGACCGGTGGAAGACCGTTGTTCTCCCAATAATACCTTAAGCCATTAGGTTCACTCAAGAGCAATATTAAGAGATGGGTATTAATAATGGGTAAATACTAATAAAATTAAGTGTCCTTAAGAAAGGGAGCTTTGGTCTACAACCCATCATAGTTTCTAGTGCCCCGAAAGCCCTTCACCGGGTATGCCCTGAGCAGTCCAAGGACTAACCATAAGTTGTTATGCCTGATAAGTCTAAGACAAGAGTAGTCTAATAGGTTAAGAGAACGATGTGACAATCTCACTCGCATAGGGTTGGAGGATACAGGATGGCTTTTGTATCGCGAGCTGGAGGCTGGGATGTTTGGATACATGACGGGTTTTATCTTGCGAACTGTAGGCTCGGATGTTTTGATACATGGCGGGTTTTGTCCTGCGAGATGGAGGCTCGAATGTTTGGATACAGGATAGGCTTTGTCCTGTGAGCTGGAGGCTTGGATGTTTGGATATAGGACGAGTTTTGTCCCACGAGCTGGAGGCTCGGGTTGGAAATAAATTGCATGTGCATAAAACATATCAGTGGTGGGTCATGTGGTACTGGGCTAATCGTCACACCGATGGCAATACAGTGACTCAGGTGAGGTGTGAGGGTTTGAGGGGCCAGTAGGTTGTTTATACTGCGATCTGGAGGACAATCCCCGAAAATGCACACCCGACCTAAAAGTCTGGTGGACTAGCCAGCGGTTTAGTATGTGGTGACTCTGGTGTGTTCTTCAGAGGCGTATGGAAGGTTTAGGCCTGGTAGTGTGTATAAACCGCCTAGGAGTGGAGACGCCCACTCCACTACTGCGTAGTCACAATGGTAGTACCTGAGAGTTAAGTTAACTCCAAAAAGTGGGAACTAAAAGTCTGTGCGCAAAGATTCGTGAGGGTGATTTGCACTTATATGAATCATAACCCGCATGTCATATCATACATACATACTTAGGACATACGCACCATATATCCTTATCATATAAATTAGTACGGACTCTTTTATATGATAAGTTAAATTTGTGAAAACTTAACTTATAAGTTTGTATTTGCATTCATATAAGTTAAGGTACTTATGTGATGTTAGTGTAGTAGTAGCTAGTTTACTTTTCTGCTCAGTACTTTACTCTACTTACCACACTTCTTTTCAGTGTTGTTTTTCACCCCATTACTTGTACTATATAGAAGTGCTAAAGTAGAGATATACTTGTCATTATATAACCATGATAGGTTAGATCCATTATCACCTGCTATACTTTTATACCCCTTGTTGTTCTTCGCTTCGTCCTCCCACTCGGTACCTAAGAGTCGCGGGGTGAGGCGAGGACAAAATGACTTAGTCTTTATGACTAATGGTCGGTTGTGACCGTATCATTTTAGGAGCTCGAGGAGATGGAGCACCAGCACGACCAGCAGGATGAGGTGGAAGGACATGAGGAGCTGACACAACCTACTACTACTACTACAGCCCGACGTCAGGTGATGACGGGTGTACTGATGATAGATTATCTTCCGCTTAGTTAGATTTTGTGTGATAGAGAGATTGATTATTATGTACAGGGCATAAGCCCTTTCTCTTTCATTTTGTACCCATTGTGGACTATTGTATCTCACATTTTATTATGATGATGTGATGTGGACTTGATATATAATTGCTTATATTGCTTCTCTTCTCGATTGGCCGATAGGTTGAATGATCGTACTAGCAGGCAGGTCCGACGTCTTGCGGTGTCGACTAGCCCTTGTGTGTTAAGTGTCACCGTAAGACGGCAGTTCTGGGCATAAGACCGGGTACCCTCCTGAGTAGGGGGGGTCTTACACTAGTTCAGTAATAATCTTGTGAGAAGACCTTGTGGGACTATGCACTTGATCTCCATCTTCAACCGCTAGCAGTCTTTCAGGCTATGGATGTATCCACGTTGGAAGTCGCAGTACTCTGAATGATTTTGCTTTTTCGTACGAGTAGCTTAGGCCTGCGGAGGACATCATTATCTTGAATGGTAAGGAGCATGTTGGTTTTGAGTAGTGTTTAGTGTTGACCCAGAAATCAGTGATCCCTCCCTAGGTAGCTAGCATGCAAGTCGCGGCCTGCTCCGAGTTCCTCCAGAAGGTCGCGACCTGTCCTCTAGGATGGGCGGACAGACTTCTCTGTCCACTCAGGCTGCATAGCTAGGGCGGTCTCCCCTGTCTGGCAGCCCAGGTCGCGCAGCAGCTGCTGTTTGTGGGGGTGCGGACTGCTTCTGCAGTTCATCTCAGCAGGCTGTGCGGTTAGCTTAGGCTAACCGCGCAGTACTCCTTACTCCACCAGGGGGCAGACTATATTTTCAGTTCGCCAGCTCGCTGCTAGGACAACAGTGGAGACCTGCCTCCAGGCCACCCACCATCAACAGCGGCGACAAATCTCAAGATCGCCTGCCTAGCAGGTGCGACCTGCTCCTTCTATTTAATAGAAGGTCGCAGACTCCTCTGTCCGCCTAAGGGAGGTGGACTTTCTCCTCCCTCTAACCCTCCAGTCTGCCACTAGTTAGCGGACTCGATATCAGCCAGCCAGAAGGTGGCAGCAGGACCGATAACTCCACCTAACCGCACAGTACAATGCGGAGTCAACTCCAGCCCGCCAGTCCGCAATGGTTACCTGAACCTCTACAACATGCGTGACTTGCCTCCTCAGTCCTCCAGGTCGCCACGCTCCTTTCGCCCAACAGCTTGCGATGAGCCTTCAGCAGAAGGAGGGGACCTACATAACTTAGCTCGCCACGTACTCGCGGACTCATTTGGCAGTCCACCGGGAACACCTTCCCAGCACCTTCCAACAGAAAGAGGTAGACTCTCTGTCTGCAGTGACCTAGGCGGACTAACTCACAGTCTGCCAATTAGCTCGCCAACTTACCAACATGCTCCTTCTCAAGGCAGTAGAGGTGGACTCGTGCCAGTCCGCCAACAGCAGATCAACTCAGGTGGACATGTCCCAAACCGCATCGTATGGTGCGGACGCGGCGGAGTCCTTGTCTACTCGCACCAACTCACCGACATACTGGGGGTGACGTTACCAAGACCGTTATCTCCTCAGGCCTATAAATAGCCCCTCATATCTCTCAGTAGGGGGGGGGGACGGTCGACGTGGCAGTCAATGACCAACGGGGACAACAAAGCCTGCGGACTCCAACTTTTATTCCGCGCGGCCTCCACCATCAAACCTTACGGCCTGTCTTGGCTTCAGCAACCTCAACTGTCCTCTCACCCTGATCGCGCAGTCCGCTCGGCCTTAAGTAGCGAACTGCGGGATCAGCTTACCGCACGGTCTGCCGACCTGCTTTGTCAAACCACGAGGCCACTGGCACCCTCTTCCCTTCAGCCGCCAGCTTCCCCCTTTGTACACATTATTTGCTTTCCTTGTAAAGTTGCAGTCTCAAACTGTACTATCAATTCTTAATCAAAGGAAATCCCGTCATTGGAGTGGCATTTTAGCCTGCGGCGGGAGAACTCTGCTGATATCGCTACTAGCGGCCCCCTCTTCTTCTCAACTCACCTCTCTCGGCATCAACCTGTAAACCTAACTGTCAAAGTAACTGTCTACTCGACAGTTCCTAATCAACCTCACGGCCATCTCCGCACTTGGATCAACATCCTCCTTTCCTCTATCCCCACATCCCGGATCGATCGTGCTCCACTCTTAAGCAAGCCAGCGAAAGCTATCATTTTCCATATCAACATTAACCCACGACCTTCAGATCTCGAACAGACAGTGAAAATCAGCGGTTACTCATGTCAGACCATCAACCAGTCGGGAACCTTTCTCCTTCAAGTCCTAGTGAAGATCCTCTCTGGGAAGCCTTGGAGCAATCGCGCAGAGAAATTGCCCAATAGTTTCAAGCAATCAACCATACTCTAGCTGTTATCACGCAACGATTAGAACCGCAACCTGCAGCAGTGTCGGTTCCTCTAGTCAACCAGACACCTCTGATGGAGAACCCGCAAGTCAATCCACCGGCCTATCCATCGGTCTATCCTCCTGTTTACCCACCAACCTTTCCGCAATGGCCTGCAAGCCCCTTTGCGGTCTCAAAATGATGAGTTCATAGAGCGTCAAAACTTCTTCTGGGAAGCTGGCCGGGGAAGTCCAACAAGATTTCTGAATTTTCAGGGAAGTCATCCCTACTCTTCAGCTCCTGCCTTTGCTCCTCCCGCAACAGTTTTTCCCTTCTATCCTCCCGCTCCTTTTATAGCTGCAGCTTATGTTCCCTTTTTTTCCTTATGTTGTAGGAGAGCAGGAAGATCCGTCACCATTTTTAGAGAATGTTCAGCATGAACCAACTCCAGTTAACTTTAGAGAGTCGTGGTTACCAATTTACACTGGAGAAACTGATCCAATGAAGCACCTTCAAGCTTTTGAATCTGTCGTAGCTCTCAGGACCCTCTCAGATGCTACCAAATGCAAACTCCTTGTAACAACCTCTAATGGACAAGTGAGGGATTGGTTCTATGGGCTGCGTCCTCAGTCCATCGCTTCATTTGTTGATTTGCGAAGAGAGTTTTTGCTCAGATTTTCTACCTCTACAAAGAGAAAGGGCGGTCCAGAAGCCCTCTTTGAGATTAGACAACGAGAGAACAAAACTTGGTCTCATTTTGTGGACTGTTTCCAAAAAGAAATCTTGGACATTGAGATCGTCGATCAAGAGATGTATCGAGTCGCTCTTATTCATGGTCTGCGAGAGGGACCACTTAAGTTTGAAGCTAATGTCCGAGCACCAAGAACATATCAAGAGTTGATTGGCTTAGCCAACTCTTACATTCAAGGTGAGAAGAGCAATGTCAGTTTCATCTCCATGCTTGTAGCAGAGAAAGATTCTTCTTCTTCTTACGTGCAACCTCTGAGGTCTCCTCGGAAAGATTTTCCATCCCAAACGAAGAAGGGAAACAAATTTCAACGTCATCGACACTCCTTCCATGGCCAGGATCACTTCTAAGGTCTGATATTGCAATTGCCAGCCCCACCTGCTTATCCAGCACAAGCTCCACTATCAGCTTCAGTTCATCAACAACAGGATGAAGACTTGTTTGAGCCTGAACTGGATATAGCCATGTGGAAAGTAAGCCAAGCCATGAAGGGTAAGGCTAATTATAAGAGGACTTACTAGCCGACAGATCAAAGATCAAGAGACTCAGATCCGTTCTGTGAGTTTCCCAAAGAAGGAGGGCATTCAACTAAAAACTGTCGAGCTCTTCGCCAGTTGGTGGAAAAAAATGCTGAAGCAGGGCAAATTCCGTGAACTCTTCCTGAAGAGTGATCATTCTGATCCATCTACTTCAAAGGGCAAAGAAGTAGAAAATCCCTCTCTGGGCTCAAAGAGGGCAAACCAAGTCAACAACATCGACATCCATGAAACTGTCGACGCCAACGAAGAAGGACCCCTCGGAGACCTATTCTGAGCTGAAGGAGAACAACGCAAAAGTCCTCAAAGCTCCTCGTAATCATTACCGGTTGTTTTTACTTCACATTCTACAAACATTTCTTCTTTAAAGCACTTCTAAGTGTCTCTTACATTCATTTCAATAAATTTTACGTCATAGATCCCATACTGACACATTTCCCTTTTTGGAGTGCTTCCTCTTCTATTTTCTCTTTGCCAAAGAGATCGCTGAACCACCGAGACATCGCCGAGTCTTGCTTGGGCCCCCTCAAGGTCGAACTCTGGCGTAAGACCACCATGACCACATATGCGGGGAGTGTTCGTATATGTGCAGTGGGGGCCATCCAACTCTTGTGCGGCGGACTTCAGGGCTTCAAATCCTGGCCAGTATCTAACACACAATGCACATCAAGGGAGGTCCCAGTGTGTTAGCTCTACTTTGCTTGACAAGCAAACACAATCAAGTCTATCCTTGTCTCTTTGATCATCTCATGACTGTAATGGACGAATACTCTATGGTACTCTCAATCCTTGCTTTCGCGGGGCCCACAACTTCGCTGATCTTTCCAAAGGCGAGCAATGTTATAGACCACTTGGCGCACCTGGCCTAACTGATCAGCGATGTTTGTAACCCGAGGCATGAGAGCAGCATATCTATCGATCCTTCTTAGGATTTCCTATGTTTTTTCTCTTTTGTGCCCTTCTAAGGGAATGCAACTAGTCCGCTCTGGATAGGACTACACTATTGGTGATCTTTCTTATGCAGGCGATGCTTAAGGCCCACGGGGAACACTTGTGGCAGCATCCAGCCTTTTGGGGTCATCTTCGGGTGTAGACCTCCTTTTATCAATTCCCTTCTTACAGATTAACAGGTTAAGTCCAACCTATCAAAAGGATTTGCAACATCTATTTTGCTTATGCTCATCTTATATGCACTGCTTGCATAAAGCTCTATTAGATGATGACTTACAAGCTCTCTATTACTCTTATCGGATGTCAATAACACCAATCATTAATCAGAGTATCTGGTTCTCCTTGATTAACAAGTCATGCTATTGAAATCTAACTAAGATGGTTTTATCTTACTGATCTGGATTTCATATTGGGATATCATATCTGATCATGCAAGAAGATTATCGCTATGATTTTGCTTATTCAGTCAACAACAGGATTTCGTGGATATCCCTTCTGCAGTCTAATTATATCTATCTTATCGCAATAACTTTAGTAGAAGATTTATACATAGACTCCTCAGGTACTCGAGTTGCTTTCCTTTCATATCTACTCCTTACTCTTCTTCTTGTAGAGGTTAGCAGATATTTGCAAGTTCCCTCCAGGTACTTGCAACTTACTTCTTTATCATATCTGCTTCAAACTCTTCTTTTTGCAGAGATTAGCAGATATTAGAAAGTTCCCTCCAGGTACTTGCAACTTACTTCTTTATCATATCTGTTTCAAACTCTTCCTTTTTGCAGAGATTAGCAGATATTATCAAGTTCCTTTCAGGTACTTGCAGCTTACTTTCTGTTCATATCTACTTATCACCCTTCTCTTTGTAGAGAATAGCAGATATTTGCAAGCTCCATCCAGTTTTTGCAACTTAGATTTCTTTCATATCTGCTGCTCACTCTATTTCTTGCAGAGAATAGCAGATATTTGCAAGTTCCATCCAGGTACTTGCAACTTAGTTTCTTTCATATCTGCTGCTCACTCTATTCTTTTTTGCAGAGATAGTAGATATTTGCAAGTTTCATCCAGGTACTTGAAACTTAGTTTTATTTCATATCTGCCGCTTACTCTTCCTTTTGTAGAAATTAACAGGTGTTTGCAAGCCACCTCCAGGTACTTGCAAGTTATTTTTCTCATGTACCTCCTCTCATCTCTATTTTGTAGAGACTCGATGGGAGAAATTCAAGTCTTCTTCACTTTGCAAAAGCAATTCAGGTACACACGAGATGTACCTCTCTCGCCTGCATTAACTTTTCCTCTGCAGGAAAAAGATAGGCATTGGCAAAACCTTTTCTAAAGAGAGAAATCAGGTTCTATCTCTCCTTGCCTCTTACTTTTCCAAGGGGAGGATCACGATTTTCGTAGGTATCCTAATTTTTCAAAGTTCCCTTCGGGACTTAAAAAAGTGAGGGTATTATGTTAACCCAGAAATCGGCGATCCCTCCCTAGGTAGCTAGCATGCAAGTCGCGGCCTGCTCCGAGTTCCTCCAGGAGGTTATGACATATCATCTAGGATGGGTGGACAGACTTCTCTGTCCGCTCAGGCCGCACGGCTAGGGCGGTCTCCCCTGTCTGGATGCCCAGGTCCCGCAGCAGTTGCAGTTTGCGGGGGTGCGGACTGCTTCCACAGTTCATATCCGCAGGCCGTGTGGTTAGCTTAGGCTAACCGCGCAGTACTCCTTACTCCACCAGGGGGCAGACTATATCTTCAGTCCACCAGCTCGTCGCTAGGACAGCAGTGGCGACCTGCCTCTAGGACGCCCACCATCAACAGCGGTGACAGATCTCAAGATCGGCTTCCTGGCAGGTGCGACCCGCTCCTTCTATTCAGCAGAAGGTCACAGACTGCTCTGTCAGCCTAAGGGAGGTGGACTTGCTCATCCCTCTAAGTCACCTGTCCGCCAGCAGTTCACGGACTCGATCTCAGCAAGCCAGAAGGTGGCAGCAGGACCGACAACTCCACCAGACCGCACAGTACAATGCGGACTCAACTCCAACCCGCCTGCCCGCAACGGTTACATGCACCTCTCCAGCATGTGCGACCTGCCTCCTCAGTCCGCCAGGTCGCCAAGCTCCTTTCGCCCAACAGCCTGTGACAAGCCTCCAGCAGAAGGAGGTGACCTACATAACTCAGCTCGCCATATACTCGCGGACTCAGGCAGTCCGCCAGGAACACCTTCCTAACACCTTCTAATAAAAAGAGGACTCTCTTGAAAGTTATTTAACTTAAGGTTAGCTAGTCACCTAGAGGGGGGGGGTGAATAGGTCAATTAAAATTTTCTTAGTTTTTATGTTGTTTTCTTCTTATGTTATCTAGAGCTTGTCCTTAGTACCTGCAAAAAAATAGAAAACAAGCACACAACAAACACACAAAGATTTATAGTGGTTCCCTAATTGGGTAAATCAACTTTCCCTCCCACCTATCCAACTGATTTGTTGGACTATGCACAAACTCCACCAATATGCTCCTCAGAGCTTACATCTCAGGCCCTCAGCCTTACACACAGATTCTTTTCAGAATCCAAACTCAGAACCACAAGGGTTCCTACCTCAGAGCCCTGCAGAGCTCCTATAGCTCAGTGATCCACTGACCACCTACCTCAGCCTTATTTTTAAGGCCTACAACTCAGTCTTTTCAGCCCTACAACTTCAGGCACACAGCCCAGCACTCAGAGTGGTGCAACACTCCTACAACTCAGTACTTATCCAGGTACCTACCTCGGTGCACTTCCAGTCACCTACAGCTCAGCATCCTCCAAGTCCTACACTCAGTGACACACTTGTCGCCTACAGCTTAGTGACTCTCCAGTCACCTACCTCAGTCTTATTTCTAAGGACTACTACTCAGGCTGGGAGGACAGCCCTACTCTCAGATCCACACTTGGATCCAACCTCAGTACCCCAATAGGGCACCTACCTCAGTGACTAATTAGTCACCTGCCGCTCAGGCATAAAGTGTCTTACACTTAGATTCAAATAATCTGAATCCTACAGGAAATTAATACAAAATGTTAAGAAAAATAAAACAACTGACTCAGAGATAAATCTCTGAGTCTACTTTGCTGGACTGAGCAGATATCAGTCCAGCCCACTTGTTGTAGAAGGAATGAGTCTTCTTCTACAACCAACTTCTTCTTTGCTACACAGGAGAGTAGCTATCTGTTGTTGAAGGCTGACTGCCCCTTCACACAGCTAACTTCTTGCTAATTGGCTGAATCAACTGCCTTGTTCTTCAAAGGACTATCTTGCTGAACTTGAAAAGAGCTTCAACTTCCTTTCTTTTCCTTCTGGCTAACTCTGCTGGACTTGGCTTGAAAGCTTGTCGAAGAAGATAAAGACTAGCCGCCTCATTTTTCTTTTTATGTTCTGCGATTTTTCTCTGTAACCCTAATGCCCTTTTCATTCTCCTTTTTATATGTGTAGATTTGAATCAACGGCAGAATTGAGTGTAGGCCCAGCCAAGGATTGGTGAGCCCCACCTCCCTTAGAAAAGGACAAAGTAGCTTTCGGCGCCACTGCAGCTTTCCTACAACGGCTCCATGTAATTTGACTTTGATGACGTCAGTAGTGGTCATCATCATCTGGACTTAGAAAATATTCCAGAATTGCATTAAGCATTGAGTGATGTTAAGTCACTCAATGCCATCTGTCTTGGCTCTCAACGCTTTTGGACTTGTGAATTTTCTCTAGCTTTGTCTCAGCGGTTCTTTCTTAGCGGTTTCTTCTTAACAGCTGAGACAAGCTTCTGTCTCAGCACTTTCTTATTAATAGCTGAGACAAGCTTCTGTCTCAGCGCTTTCTTCTCAGCGGTCTCAACGCTTTCTTCTCAGCGGTCTCTGCACTTTCTTCTAAGCTATCTCAACTGTCTCAGCGCTTTTTGCCTTAGTCAATTTTTCTGGCTTTAGCTCGACAAATGTTGAACTGCATTCGATGATCTGTGGGCTGAGCTCGACGAACTCTGAACCTCAAGCTTCTGAATTTAGCTCGATGAGTGGTGAGTTGAGCTCGACGATCTGTGTGCTGAGCTCGATGAATTTATTCTGAACATCAAGCTTCTGAATTTAGTTCAAGGAATGGTAAGCTGAGCTCGGTGATCTGTGAGCTGATCTCGACGAACTGTAAGGTGAGCTCGATGATTTTTTAGGTTTCCACCAAACTCATTTTCTTCATATGTCCAATCATGGACTACCTGCATGCATGAACTAAAGCACACATAAAATACATTATATGTGTATGTCATTGACCCGTTTGACTTCTTACAAATCTGGGATATTGGGAGCAATATACTCAACAATCTCCCCCTATTTGAAGAAGTCAAAACTTTGCTTGATCAATAATACAGGTCATTGACAACACAACATATTCATCATAAAAAAACAATGTAACATTATTAGAGTGTGGAAATGTTACCACATTTCTCCAGCCTGTGGAGAATTACTTACTCCCCCTGGCATGCTGCCACCCTTGCTAATTTTCTTCACATGTCTATTCTTCTTACCCCTTGACTATCTGGTATCTACTATCCTCCCCCTTTTTGACTTCTGCAATAGGGAGCATTCTGTGGTATTTTTCTCCCCCTATCTGTTTGGAGCAGATCTGCCCACTTTGACTCAATCCAGTTTAGCTGTTAGGATAGCGCCCCCTCAACAGTTGCACACTATCTTCATTATCTGGAGGAAGAACTTGTATTACCTGTAAAATGGACAGTGCAACATATGGTTGAAGAGAGAATTTAAGCTACATAAGATTCAACATACCCAATTCAAATGTGAAGGTGTTGAATTTGGCTTCATCTAGCGGCTTAGTGAAGATATCAGCCACTTGCTTGTCTGTGGAGACAAACTCAAGGCAGATGTCTTCTCTTTCCACATGTTCTCTAATGAAGTGATACCTAATTTCTATATGCTTAGTCCTGCTATGGGAGACAGGATTCCTAGCTATAGAAATTGCACTAGTAGAATCACAAAAGAGTGGAGTTCTACTTATCTGAATATTGTAGTCCTGAAGTTGATGCTGGATCCATAGCAACTGAGCACAGCTGCTTTCAGCTGAAATATACTCTGACTCTTCCATTGAGATTGCAATACTCATTTGTTTTTTGTTGCTCCAAGAGACAAGCCTTCCACCTAGAAATTGACAGGAGCCAGAATTTCTCTTCCTGTCCTCCTTGTAGCCTGCAAAATCTGCATCTGAATAGCATGTTAGTTCAAATTCTCCATTCCTGAGGTACCATAGGCCAAGATCTGGGGTGCCCTTAAGATATATCAAGATTCTTTTCACAGCAGTGTAGTGAGACTCTTTAGAGCAGGCCTGATACCTAGCACAGACACATGTTGCATACATAATATCAGACCTACTTGCAGTGAGGTAGAGAAGGGAGCCAACTATACCTCTATACAGAGTTGGATCAACAGGTTTCCCTGGATCATCTTTGTCAATAGGCATACTTGAGCTCATGGGAGTTCTTATGGTGGAAGCATTCTCCATGCCATACTTCTTGATTAGCTCCCTGGTGAACTTTGACTGAGATATGGATAGACCATCATTAGTTTGTCTTACTTTGAGTCCCAAGAAGAACTTCAATTCACCCATACTACTCATCTCAAACTTCTCCTGCATAAGTTTGGCAAACTTCCTGCAGAGGTTGTCATCAGTAGAGCCAAATATTATGTCATCAACATAAATTTGGACTAGGATGATCTTGCCCTTGGATTCCCTTAGGAATAGGGTATTGTCTATCTTCCACCTTGAGAATTTGTTCTCAATGAGGAAGGTATACAATCTCTCATACCATGCTCTAGGGGCTTGCTTGAGCCCATAAAGAGCTTTCCTAAGTCTATAAACAACAGTAGGAGAGTTGGAATCTACAAAACCTGGAGGCTGCACAACATAGACCTCTTCCTTCAATTCTCCATTCAGGAAGGCAGACTTGACATCCATCTGGAAGACCTTGAATCCCTGGAAGGCTGCAAATGCAAGGAATAATCTAATGTCTTCCAACCTTGTAACTGGGGCAAAGGTCTGATCATAATCAATCCCCTCTTCCTATCTGTACCCTTTGGCCGCCAGTCTAGCTTTATTCTTTATTATAATGTCATTTTCATCAAGTTTATTTCTGAAAATCCACTTGACTCCAATGATATTATGTCCATCTGGTCTGGGAACCAGCTTCCATACCTTGCACCTTTGGAACTGGTTCAATTCTTCCTACATTGCTCCAATCCAAAATTGGTCTTGATTTGCGTCCTTAAATTTCTTTGGCTCTTCTTGTGATAGGAAGCTGGAATATAGAGCAGTATTGAAGCCTTTGCTTCTGGTCTGTACACCTTGGGTGGCCTCACCAATTATCTGATCTAGAGGGTGATCTCTTAGATATCTGACTGCAGGGTGCATCCTGACTGCTTTTAGTTGAGCACCATTTTCTTCAACTAGTTGGTCTTCATCTCCAGGTAGACAGTCCTGTGCCTCCTCTGGATAGCATCTCTCTCCACTTTCATCTTATATAGCTGGGTCTTTATCTTTGATGGAGATTTTTTCCATCATGACTTATGTACCTGCAGTACTAGGCAAAGAGCTGGACAGTTCACTGTTAATCATGCTTGACTCATCAAACACTACATGAACAGACTATTCTACAACCCGAGTAGTCAAGTTATAGACTCTATATGCCCTACTATTATTGTTGTACCCAACAAAGATCCCCTCATGGGATTTGGCAGCAAACTTAGTCACTTTTGACTTACCTTTGTTCAAGATGAAACACTTGCAACCAAAGATCCTAAAATAAGATATATTTGGTTTTTTGCCCTTCAAAATCTCATAGGGGGTCTTCTTGTGGCCTTTGCTGATAGAAGCCCTATTGAGAACATGACATGCAGTGTTGACTGCCTCAGCCCAGAAATATTCAGGGAGAGAAGTGACACTCAATAATGTTCTCCCAGCTTCTATGAGAGTCTTGTTTTTCCTCTCAGCTAACCTATTTTGCTAGGGTGTTCTTGGAGAAGAGAATTCTTGATAAATCCCTTGCTCTTCACAGAATGTAATCATGGCAGCAAACTGAAATTCAGTTCCATGGTCACTACTCATTTTGACCTTAGAGCATTCAAGTTCATTCTGAATCTGCCTAACAAAATTCATGAAGACATTAAGGGTTTCATCCTTTCTTCTAAGGAAGAACACTCAAGCAAACCTGGAATAGTCATCAACTACCACAAGGGTGTAGACCTTCCTACCCAGACTCTGAACAGGTATAGGACCAAATAAGTCCATATGTAGGAGGTACAAACATCTCACTGAGTCCTTGGTCTCAATGCTCTTGAAGGAGGTATTAGTTTGCTTACCCTTTTGGCAAGCAGCACAGATACCCTCCTTGGAGCATTTTATTTTGTGACCATTTCTAACTAGCTCATCACTGAAGAGCTAACCAATGTTCTTATAGTTCAAATGAACCAGTCTCTTGTGCCATTGAATACAATTTGAGACATTGACATTTGCAACTAGGCATATAGGGGAACTATTATCTAAGCAAGAAAAGTTTAAACAATAAACATTCCCACTCCTAGTGCTAGTTAAGATGACACATTGGTCACTTAACCTCTTGATGTGGCACTTATCCTTGTGGAAGGAAATGTCATAACCAAGGTCATATAGTTGGATTATGCCACCTTTGTGATGGTGATTATGTCATTTGAGATATTAACATAACCTCTGGTTATTCCCTTGTCAGAGCCTCCAAAGATGACCTTAGGTCCATTATTTATTAGAGTGAACTCCTTCAACAGCTCCTTTATTCCAGTCATGTGTCTGGAACATCCACTGTCCAAGTACCATTTAAGGGAATGAGTACTTGAACTAACCTGAAAAGAAAAACAAATCACCTCACCTTAGGACCCCAATATCTATTGGGTCCTAAGTTCATATTAGCCTGAAAATAACCATGCCTTCCTGCAGAATTTCTGACAGGTTGGCAACCTCTGGACACAGAAGGGTTGTGGCATCAATCTACAGCATAGTGGCTCACTTTTCCATAACACCAGCACTCATGGATATTATATCTCCTTTTTTGTTTAGGAACAGTATTTTGCTTAACTGCTCCTTGAACAGTGGGAAGATGAGATGTTGTAAACTTCTGTCTTCTTTCAGCAGCCATTTGACTGAAGGAAAGTCTTTCAGCAGTCTGTTTTGGTCTTTTCTGAGAGCCACCAGCTACATGTCTCTTTGCAGTTAACATTCATCTGATAGCATTAAAAATTGCCATTCTATCCTTGCCAGAAGACTCACATTGAGTCATTACTTTTGCTGGTTGATTCAGATTTCCTGCAGCAGCATTAATCTTGAGTTTTAGGACTGGGGCACCAAAAATAAATGGTCCAGGATGAGCCATTTGAATTTCCTCATGGGCAGCCTTAAAGGCCCTCACATGGCTATATCTTTCACCTTGGCTAGGGCCACATTGGTCCATACTAGTGGATCTGTCATTCTCCCAGTGAGCATAACAGCTTTCATGGTCATACCTGTTAAAAGGCAACAAAACTTTCTGAAAAGGAATTTAAGGCAATGAGGCTAGAGGCACAACTGGTGCCTTCCCTTTTACCTTTCCTTTTGCATTGGAAGGTCTAGTAGGTCCCTTAAATTCTAACCCTTTCCTATCAGCTTGGGTAAGGTGGGTGTCAATTAAGGGCAGCACAGTGTTTGGCTTATAAAATTTGGTCACTAGCAATTTCTCATTTAGGAGATCATTTTCAAGTTTCTGGATAAATTTCTCATTTCAGACTCTTACCACAGACTCACTGTCAATGATCTCCTTGAGCTGGGCTGTTTGTGCAGCCATGTCAGTGAGGGCTTTTTCTTGGTCTTCACACTTGCTTTTAAGACTGAGAAGCTCTTTTGTCTGTCACTTCGCAAGTAGCTTGCACCTCCTGAATGCCTCAAGAAGTTCTCCATACTTAGCAATTATGGAGTTGACATCATCTTTAGAATCTGAATCCACTTCATCTCTTGATGATTGAGATTCAGAGTCTGAGCCAGCCTCATGACTTGAAATAGAAGGTTGAGATTTAACATTTACCTGAGTTTGACCAGGCTGATCCTGCCTGCTCTCTTCATCTATCATTGCCATAAATCCATGACATTGAGCATCTTCTTCTTCATCTTTATCTACCTCTGAGTCACTATCTGAGTGTGACAGAGGGGCCCTGATCCTTATTTTAGCAGCAGGGTATTCTTCAGGTTGTTCTTCAGCAACAACAATTAGCCCAATGTAGGCTTCTTCTTCTCCATTGTCTGACCCAGAGGAAGAGTCAGACTAGGTCTTTTCCTTCTTGGCCACAAGAGACTTCTCTTTCTTCTTTCCCTTGTGGTGCTTCTTCACTCCTTCTTTCCTTTTCACTGGGCAGTCATCAATAACATGCCTAGGTTTGCTGCAACAGAAACAAATAACATTAGAGGAAGTATGTTTGTTAGAGTTATGAGCATACCTATCCTCCTTAGAGGATTTCCTTCTATGTTGTGAGGAAGAGGATGGTATTCTGTTCTTCCAATGCCCCTTCATCATGAATTTTTGAAACTGCCTGGAGAAGGCAGCAAGGTCCTCATCAGATATATGGCTGTCAGAGGAGCTGGGCCTTGAGCTCTCAGATTCTGAGTTAGTAGTTCTTCTGACTGGGGAGATCTTACTTCTGCTCCTGGTTGAAGCATCAGCTCTGAAGGCCACAGATTTCTCCTTGCCCGGTGACTTACTGCTCTTCTCTTCTTCTTCCTTCCTTACAGCAAGCTGCATCTCATAAGACAGTAGTTTTCCAAACAGTGTTGGAGGTGGGGTGTCAGCTAACTTGCTCATCTCCCTGATGGCAAGATCTTTGTGTCCCAATCCTTTGTGAGGGACCTAAGAAATTTGTCAATCAGCTCATATGTGTTGAAGACCCTTCCATATGTTCTCAGTTCATTTACAATTCTGAAAAATCGTTCAAAGCTCTCAACAATGCCCTCAGACTTTTCTTATCTGAAGGCCTCATACACTTCTGAACCCTCACCTCTTCTGAACCCTCCATGAACACAACTAGGGTGTCCCATATCTCCTTGGAGGTATTGCAGTGCACTAGATTTTGGAATGTTGAATCATCTACTGCACTGGCAATAGTATTTTGAGCTCTCTTGTCCATGGAGGCAAGAAGAAGCTCATCTTTGCTCATTTCTTCAGAAGATTTATGTGTCTGGATGTTGGCATCCCGAACTGAGATTTTCATAGGGATGAAAGGTCCCTCTTTGACTATGATGTATATCCTAGGGTCAGCAGCTTACATGAATAGCCTAACCCTTTCCTTCCAGAGGCCAAAACCTTCCTTTCTACAGATTGGTAACTTCATGGCCCCCAGTTCCTTGTAGTTTACACCAGACCTCATCCTTAAGTCTTAAAGCTAACCTTGGAGGTATACTCAGATTGTTAAATCCTTTTTGAGTAACCTCCCTCTGATACCACTTGAAAGTTATTTAACTTAAGATTATCTAGTCACTTAGAGGGGGGGTGAATAGGTCAATTAAAATTTTCATAGTTTTTATGTTGTTTTCATCTTATGTTATCTAGAGCTTGTCCTTAGTACCTGCAATAAAACAGAAAACAAGCACACATCAAACACACAAAGATTTATAGTGGTTCCCTAATTAGGTACATCCACTTTCCCTCCCACCTATCCAACTGATTCGTTGGACTAGGCACAAACTCCACCAATATGCTCCTCAGAGCTTACATATCAAGACCTCAACCTTACATACAGATTATTTTCAAAATCCAAACTCAGAATCACAAGGGTTCCTACCTCAGAGCCCTACAGAGCTCCTACAGCTCAGTGATCCACTGACCACCTACCTCAGCCTTATTTCTAAGGCCTACAGCTCAGTCTTTTCAGCCCTACAACTTCAGGCACACAGCCCTACACTCAGAGTGCTGCATCACTCCTACAACTCAGTACCTATCTAAGTACCTACCTCGGTGCACTTCCAGACACCTACAACTCAGCCTCCTCCAAGGACTACACTCAGTGACACACTTATCACCTAAAACTCAGTGATTCTCCAGTCACCTACCTCAGCCATATTTCTAAGGCCTACTACTCAGGCTGGGAGGACAGCCCTACTCTCAGATCCACACTTGGATCCTAACTCAGTACCCCAACAGGGCACCTACCTCAGTGACTAATTAGTCACCTACCACTCAGGCACAAAGTGCCCTACTCTCAGATTCAGATAATCTGAATCCTACAGGAAATTAATACAAAATATTAAGAAAAATAAAACAACTGACTCAGAGATAAATCTCTGAGTCTACTTTGCTGGACTGAGCAGATATCAGTCCAGCTCACTTGATGTAGAAAGAATGAGTCTTCTTCTACAGCCAACTTCTTCTTTGTTGCACAGGAGTGCAGCTATCTGCTGTTGAAGGCTGACTGCCCCTTCACACAGCTAACTTGTTGATGATTGGTTGAATCAACTACCTTGTTCTTCAAAGGACTTTCTTGTTAAACTTGAAAAGAGCTTCAGCTTCCTTTCTTTAACTTTGGGCTAACTCCGTTGGACTTGGCTTGAAAGCTTGTCAGAGAGGATAAAGTCCAGCCGCCTCAATTTTCTTTTTATGTTCTGCGATTTTTCTCCGTAACCCTAATCCCATTTTCATTCTCCTTTTTATATGTTTAAATTTGAATCAGCGACATAATTGAGTGTGGGCCCAGCCAAGGATTGGTGAGCGCCACCTCCCTCAGAAAAGGACAAAACAGCTTTTGGCGCCACTGCAGCTTTCCCACAATGGCTCCATGTAATATGACTTTGATGACATCAGCAGTGGTCATCATCATCTGGACTTAGAAAATATTCCAGAATTTCATTAAGCGTTGAGTGATGTTAAGTCACTCAACGCCATCTATCTTCGCTTTCAATGCTTCTGGACTTATGAATTTTCTGTGGCTTTGTCTCAGCGGTTCTTTCGCAGTGGTCATCGCGGTTTCTTCTTAACAGCTGAGACAAGCTTCTGTCTCAGTGCTTTCTCAACGCTTTTTGCCTTAGTCAATTTTTCTGGCTTTAGCTCAACAAATGTTGAACTGCGTTCGAAGATCTGTGGGCTGAGCTCGACGAACTCTGAACCTCAAGCTTCTAAATTTAGCTTAATGAGTGGTGAGCTGAGCTCGACGATCTGTGTGCGAGCTCGACGAATTTATTCTGAACCTCAAGCTTCTGAATTTAGCTCAAGGAATGGTGAGCTGAGCTCGATGATCCGTGTGCTGAGCTCGACGAACTGCAAGCTGAGCTCGACGAATTTTGAGTTTTCCACCAAGCTCATTTTCTTCACCTGTCCAATCATGGACTACATGCATGCATGAACTAAAGCACACATCAAATACATTATGTGTGTATGTCATTGACCCGTTTGACTTCTTATATATCTGGGATATTGGGAGAAATATACGCAACATCTCTGTCCGCAGCGGCCTGGGCGGACCCATTCACAGTCCGCCACTTAGCCCTCCAACTTACCAGCACGCTCCTTCTCAAGACAGCAGAGGCGGACTCGTGCTAGTCCGCCAACAGCAGATCAACTCAGGTGGACAAGTCCCAAACTGCATCGTATGGTGCGGACTCGGCGGACTCCTCGTCTACTCGCACCAACTCACCGACATACTGGGGTTGACGTAACCAAGATTGTTACCTCCTCAGACCTATAAATAGCCCCCCATACCTCTCAGTAGGGGGGACGGTCGACGCGACAGTCAATGACCAACGGGGACAACAAAGCCTGCAGACTCCGACTTTTAGTCCGCACGGCCTCCACTGTCAAGCCTTGCGACCTGCCTTGGCTTTAGCAACCTCAGCTGTCCTCTCACCATGATCGCGCAGTCCACTCGGCTTTGAGAAGCGAACTGCGGGATCAGCTAACCGCGCGGTCTGCCGACCTGCTTTGTCAAACCGCGCGGCTTCTGGCACCCTCTTCCCTTCAGCCGCTAGCTTCCCCCTTTGTACCCTTTCTTTTCTTTCCATGTAAAGGTGCAGTCTCAAGCTATAGTATCGATTCATAATCAAAGGAAAGCCCGTCGCTAGAGTGGCATTTAAGCCGCGGCGGGCGAACTCTGTTTTTGCCGCTGCTAGCGGCCCCCTCTTCTTCTCAACTCGCCTCTCTCGGCATAAACCTACAAACCCAACCGTCAAAGTAACCGTCTGCTCGATAGTTCCTAATCAACCTCCCAGCCATCTCTGCACTCGGATCAACATCCTCCTTTCCTCTATCCCCACATCCCGGATCGATCGTGCTCCACTCTCGAGCATGCCAGTGGAAGCTCGTATGTTGAAACCCCAGTTATGATTTGGGCAAGGATCACTATTAGGTTTGCTTAGACTGACCTAAAATGTATAGTCATGAGTCATAGGTTTATTTCTAGAGTCTAGGCCAAGAATCAACATCACATGGACCAGCCTTCAACAGACTGTCAGAGACTCAAGCAAATGTATCGACACCAGAAGCCAGACTGTGTCGACACACAGGATTTGTGTCGACACACAGAATATCTGTCGATACCAACTGTGTCGACACCAGAAGCCAGATTGTGTTGACACACAGAACATCTGTCGACATCAACTGTGTCGACACTAGAAGTCATCTGTGTTGACACACAGGACTTGTGTCTACACACAGAACATCTGTCGACAATAATTGTGTCGACACATAGGACTTGTGTCGACACAATCAAGAAAGTTTTCCAGCTCGACGAAATAAGAAACTGAGCTCGACGATCTGCGAACTTCGGTCGACAAATTATGTGCAATCAGTTACAGTTGGCAGAATTAATTGATGATTAATTACAGTCAACATTCCCAATGATAATAGCCATTCAAGCGGGCAGTTACAGAGAATTAATTGTGAATTAATTCCCAATGCATCTTCTGCTCTCGGGAATGTTTCATCCGCCATCAAGGAAAAGGAATTCGAATGTCTGAAATATACATAGATAACAAGATACACAGAGAAGAAAAAAAGGTGGAGAAAAAGAGAAGAACAACACACAGGGCAATATCACTGAAGCAACTAGAAGACCTAGACCAGAGAAGTAACAGCAATCTGAAGAAGAAGAAGAACATCCACCCATATCAAGAGTATTCTTCTTCCTTATACACTCCAGGATTCTTCAAGGACAACAGAAACTTTATCAGTCAAGAAGTTCCTAGATCTCTCTGGTCAAGGCTGAAGATTGAAGGCATATCATCATGAAGCAAAGCTCCTGATCTTCCTTGAACCATTCTACATCTCAGGGGGAGCTATCTGCTACAATCAAATCCACTAGTCTTCTCAGTTGTATATTGAGACAGAGAAGACAACATCACTCTCTCTCCCCCCTCCTGTGTAAAGGGTTCTTTAACTCCCTTCAAAAGTTATTCCTGGTTACAATCACCTGATCAAAATACTTGGGGTTGGTTTTTGAGCACCTGATCAAAAGCTCATTGGTGGTAGTCACCTGATCAAAACCTGTAGTGGATTCCTACCAGGGTGGTAGAAGAGTGGATGTACCCAAGTTGGGGAACCACTATAAATCCTTGTGTCTTCTGTGTTGCTTGCTCTATTTTCTTTACTTCTGTGTTGTGATTTTCTTTTCTTAGTATATAGATATAACTCTAACTAGTGTAAAATAAGATCTATCCCCTAACTTGCAATTGGTATCAGAGCGAGGTTAATTTGGTTGTACAGGCTAACACCTGAACCAGCCTTACATATAACGGCCCGGTTGGCGCGCCTTGCTGAGAAACAGGCTGGAGAGGCATTGGGGTGTATTGGGTTGCAGCCCTGTAACGGGCCACGGGGCGAGATAAGCTATACAGCCCACAGTTGGGTGTAGTAGCCTCTGAGCTCTAAACCGGGCTATTACATTACATACAGATTCTTTTCAAAATCCAAACTCAGAACCACAAGGGTTTCTACCTCAGAGCCCTGCAGAGCTCCTACAACTCAGTGATCCATTGACCACCTACCTCAGCCTTATTTCTAAGGCCTACAGCTCAGGCTTTTCAGCCCTACAACTTCAGGCACACAGCCCTACACTCAAAGTGCTGCAGATTTCCTACAACTCAGTACCTATCCAAGTACCTAGCTCGGTGCACTTCCTGACACCTACAGCTCAGCCTCCTCCAAGGCCTACACTCAGTGACACACTTATCACCTACAGCTTAGTGACTCTCCAGTCACCTACCTCAGTCATATTTCTAAGGCCAACTACTCAGGCTGGGAGGACAACCCTACTCTCAGATCCACACTTGGATCCTAACTCAGTACCCCAACAGGGCACCTACCTCAGTGACTAATTAGTCACCTACCACTCAGACACAAAATGCCCTACACTCAGATTCAGATAATCTGAATCCTACAAGAAATTAATACAAAATATTAAGAAAAATAAAACAACTGACTCAGAGATAAATCTCTAAGTCTACTTTGCTGGACTGAGCAGATAACAGTCCAGCTCACTTGCTGTAGAAAGAATGAGTCTTCTTCTACAGCCAACTTCTTCTTTGCTATACAGGAGTGAAGCTATCTACTGTTGAAGGCTGACTTCCCCTTCACACAGCTAACTTGTTGCTGATTGGTTGAATCGGCTGCCTTGTTCTTCAAAGGACTATCTTGTTAAACTTGAAAAGAGCTTCAACTTCCTTTCTTTAACTTCTGGCTAACTCCGTTGGAATTGGCTTGAAAGCTTGTCGGAGAAGATAAAGTCCAGCCGCCTCAGTTTTCTTTTTATGTTCTGCGATTTTTCTCTGTTACCCTAATCTCATTTTCATTCTCCTTTTTATATGTATAGATTTGAATCAACGGCACAATTGAGTGTAGGCCCAACAAAGGATTGGTGAGCGCCATCTCCCTCAGAAAAGGACAAAGCAGCTTTTGGCACCACTACAGCTTTAACGCAATGGCTCCATGTAATTTGACTTTGATGACGTCAGCAGTGGTCATCATCATCTGGACTTAGAAAATATTCCAGAATTTCATTAAGCGTTGAGTGATGTTAAGTCACTCAATGCCATCTATCTTGGCTCTCAGTGCTTCTGGACCTGTGAATTTTCTGTGGCTTTGTCTCAGCGGTTCTTTCTCAGTGGTCATCGCGGTTTCTTCTTAACAGTTAAGACATGCTTCTGTCTCAGTGCTTTCTTCTTAACAGCTGAGAAAGGCTTCTGTCTCAGCGCTTTCTTCTCAGCTGTCTCAATGTTTTCTTCTTAGAAGTTTAAGCGCTTTCTTCTCAGCTATCTCATCTGTCTCAGCGCTTTTTGCCTTAGTCAATTTTTCTGGCTTTAGCTCAACTTGCCTTCGACAATCTGTGGGCTGAGCTCGACGAACTCTGAACCTCAAGCTTCTAAATTTAGCTCAATGAGTGGTGAGCTCAGCTCGACGATCTGTGTGCGAGCTCGACGAATTTATTCTGAACCTCAAGCTTCTGAATTTAGTTCAAGGAATGGTGAGCTGAGCTCGATGATCTGTGTGCTGAGCTCGACGAACTGCAAGCTGAGCTCGACGAACTTTGAGTTTTCCACCAAACTCATTTTCTTCACCTGTCCAATCATGGACTACATGCATGCATGAACTAAAGCACACATCAAATACATTATGTGTGTATGTCATTGACCGTTTGACTTCTTACATATCTGGGATATTGGGAGCAATATACGCAGCATCTCTGTCTGCAGCAGCCTGGGCGGACTCATTCGCAGTCTGCCACTTAGCCCTCCAACTTACCAGCACGCTCCTTCTCAAGACAGCAGTGGCGGACTCGTGCTAGTCCGCCAACAGCAGATCAACTCAGGTGGACAAGTCCCAAATTGCATCGCATGGTGCGGACTCGGCGGACTCCTCGTCTACTCGCACCAACTCGCCGACATACTGGTGTTGATGTTACCAAGACTGTTACCTCCTCAGGCCTATAAATAGACCCCCATACCTCTCAGTAGGGAGGACGTTCGACGCGACAGTCAAAGACCAACAGGGACAACACCGACTTTTAGCCCGCATGGCCTCCACTGTCAAACCTTGCGACCTGCCTTGGATTTAGCAACCTCAGCTGTCCTCTCACCCTGATCGCGTAGTCCACTCGGCTTTGAGATGCGAATTGCAGGATCAGCTTACCGCGCGGTCTGCCGACCTGATTTGTCAAACCGCGCGACCTCTGGCACCCTCTTCCCTTCAGCCGCCAGCTTCCCCCTTTGTACCCTTTCTTTGCTTTCCATGTAAAGGTGCAGTCTCAAGCTATAATATCGATTCATAATCAAAGGAAAGCCCGTCGCTGGAGTGACATTTAAGCTGCGGCGGGCGAACTCTGTTGTTGTTACTGCTAGCGGCCCCCTCTTCTTCTCAACTCACCTCTCTCGGCATCAACCTACAAACCCAATCGTCAAAGTAACCGTCTGCTCGATAGTTCCTAATCAACCTCCCGGCCATCTCTGCACTCGGATCAACATCTTCCTTTCCTCTATCGCCACATCCCGGATCGATCGTGCTCCACTCCTGAGCAAGCTAGCGGAAGCTCGCATTTTCCACATCAACATTTAGGGTGTGTAATCCTGGTGTTGATGTGGGTCTAAGTCCCGGCAGGGGTTTTTGTGGTGCGCGTCATTCTTTTTGTGAATTGGCAGTGGTGATGAATCCTGCACTTACTGTCTCTTCGAGTTCCTCCCGAACTGTCAACGGTACGCTTCAATTTCTTCATCTGTTGCAATATGGTCCTTGACTTGCTAGATGAGATCAGGATGGCTGAGCAGTGTCTCCCTCATTAGTGCGTGGGAGTGAGATATCCTGTAGCGTGGGAGTGAGATGCTCTTCAATATGGAAGCAAGATGACCTGCATCATGGAAGCGAGATGATCTGCAACATGGGAGTTAGATGTCATGTATTGTGGGAGCGAGATGCTCTAAAACGCAATAGCGAGATTCCCTACATAATGGGAGAGAGAGATGCCCTGCTTTATAGGCTAGTCGTGCTTCCTGAAGTTATAGGGCCTGCCGCTTGGCGTTGAAACTTGAATTTGTGGCCTTAACCATCAAAATTTTGCTCGAGGAAACCTGATTTTTTTACAAAGTTAATAGCATTTTAGTATTGTAGATAACCATAGCATAAATGTACATGCATGTTCAGTTTCGTGATCTATTAAAATAAAGTGAAAGATAAGAAAAATGAAAAAGTGAAATAGCTGATAAATGAGGCACAAACTTTGTGCGTTCTACTAGACGGGGAGCTGGTAGGAGCGGTCTGGAGAATGGGGCGCATGACAGCGCACTTGGAATGGTGAGGGAACTGAGGGATTCACGCTAGGAGGAATGTGCGCACGATGGAATGCGACACAGAGGGATGTGCACAAAGGGGCACACACAAGGAGGAACTTGCACACGGATGGACGCACGAAAGGGGGGAATGTGCGCACAGGATGGCATACGCGCATTGGAAGAGGGATGCGCGTGTAAGGAGGAACGAGCGCACGAAAGGATGTGTGCACGGGGAAGGAGAGACACGCTCAAGGGGGAGAACGCGTAAAGAGGAACGTGTGCACGAAAGGATGCGTGCACAAGGTATGAGAGACACGCGCAAGGGGGAGCGCGCGTGCACGAAAGGATGTGTGAACGGGGATGGAGAGACGCACGCATTAAAGAATGTACACATGTTAGAGGAGAGATGTGCGAGAGGGTGGAGCGTAGGAGGAGGAGGAGAGAGAAACCAATGTCTTTTGTTCTTCATCTAAACCGTTGAATCAAAACCAATGTCATGATCTCAACCATACAATCTAAATATTTATTTAATGGATATCATCATAAGCAGGAAACTAAGGGTCTGTTTGGGACAACTATGGCGGATTGAAAGGCTGTTGTCCGGATAGAACTGTTTTAAAATAGATCGATCTCTGGGGAGCAGTTTTGAAAAGCTGCAGAGTGTTTGGGTGTTCTGTGCAGAAGTGCGCTTTGAAAAAATAGAGCGAGAGCGGGAGGAGGAGGGAGCGTCGGCTCCGGCGAGATGTGTCAGCTCCGGCGAGATCCGTCGGCTCCCGCGAGTTGCAGGAAGAATTGGAAAAGTCGGGGCCGGTAGATTCCAAAACCTGTGAGAGAGAAAGCTATTTTGTGGGAGCAGAAGCTGAGGGGGGAGGAATTTCCGAAAAGCTGCAAAACAGCTCCAGATTTACGAAAAGCTCTTCATAAGGAGTTGTCCCAAACACAGAAAAAACAGCTCTGACGGCTGGAAAAGAGATTCTCCAGCCGTCAGAGCTGCGCCAAACAGAGCCTAAGTTGTACAAAAGTCTTTTTACTTTATCCAATAAATTACTCTGCCAGCTTTTTGAAATGAGTCATAACAAGCCATACTTTTTTCTCATCATTTCAGCTTTGAAGCCTCCTCTCATGTCAGCCAAATTATTATACCTTTTTAATCCTAATTTTCAAAATCTAATATCTCTTGGTGGCAAAACTCCCGCACAAAACCAATATTTCCAAAGAAATCTTATTTACGCCTCTCCATCGGGCCTTTCTTTTCTTCCCCGGCAGCAAGCTTTCAGGTCCAGTGGCAGCTTCCTCCATCTCCGGCGAGCTTTCAAATTTGTATCCCTCCATCTCCGGCGACTTCAAGCTTCGCCACTGATTCTCGGTAAGCTTCGCCTCTGCTTCTCCTCTACTTTGTACTTCCCCCCACTGCCTCACATGCGGACTCCGACCCCTCTTCCTTTTAAACAGAAAAGATCGGAGTTATGCCATTTTTCGGAGGCCAGTCATCTCGCTGTCGTCGGTCACGACGTTGTAATACCGAGAAAGCCCCTCCATGGTTCCACCGCTCTTCGCGCCGCTGTCCTCGCTCGCTGCCTCGCCTCCCTCCGTGTTTCTCTTCCGTCTCACCGATCTTGCAGCCACCACTTATCCTTCTTCGTGACTGTGAGTAATTTTTGGTTTCCGTTGTTCATTTCGATTGCTCCCTTCTACCGTGCCTCTAATTTTTGTTTTTTTATTGTGATTTGGCATTTCGGTTTTGATTTGGGTTCTGATTTTGTTTTTCATTTCTTTTTTTCCATCTAATTTGGATTTCTAGGTCACCCCTAACTTCCTTTTGGTTGCTGTCGCCTCTGGAATTAGTTGCCGCCGTAACCTTCACAATCCACACAACTGTGACTCCATATCAGGTACAAATCCTAATACAATCGTTCGTCTTTCTAGCCAAATTAAAATAGCAGCGCCTAAATATTGTCCGCAATAACTCTCTAATAATGCTCAAAATCTTTATGCATTTAGCAAGTGTTAACTTATACAAGTTATGAGTTAAATTTTAGCAACTTAAAATGTTGTCATGTTACATCTTCGCACTTACAACTTAAACTGCTACACATGAATGTTGTTATGAGTTACCTGGACGCCCTTTGGCTTTCTATATGCATGTCAACGTGTTCTTTGTGTCACCTGGCTTTCCATATGCGTGTCAATGTTTTTAGAAAATTTCACCTAGCTGTGTAGCATTGCAGTGTTGGTACGAATAATTTTGGCTAAATGTACACTTATTTCGGCTTTTCAAAGGTCTTCTCTACCTCTGCATCTTTCAAGTTCCGCATTAGGGATTGTTGGTTTTGTTAATGTGCACCTCGCCCGAAAATTAGTATCCTTCGAACAAAAGTTAGTCAATTGATTTTCATGTTTCGCATTGGAGATAGTTGCTTTTCAAAGACGTTCTTCCCAAACTCATTCTCTTCATCCTTCCCACGGACCCCAATGCCCTCTGTTTTGTAGCTTCCAATTAATTTTCTTATACTTACCTGCAGATGCAATGCAGACATTAAATGATAGTAGAGGCAGTATGGGGTCATCGAAGGTGCACTAATTCCTGGGGAAAACTAACATGTTGAATTTTGAGTACTTAACTATTAGAGTTCTCTTATGACTCATTGCCAAAGTATTTATTCTGATTCCTCCCTAGGTTGAAAGTTTTTAATCTATTTTTTTGGATATCTGATTCATTGCTCTGAAATGAACTCATGATCAAAGAGATATTTACATAGTTTGGCACAGAGCCTTATCTGCCACACATCTTATTTTTTTCTCTTTATTTCCGAGGTGTGATCATAATAAATTATTTTTCCTGTATTATCTTTTAAATTAGACAACTTTTATGATAGTCACCGTACTACAAAAGGAATAAATTTCTCAAATGTTTTTGGTTTTTTTACTCATTTTAACATAGAGTGGAAAATGCCAACTACAAAACAACGAGAGGCACTTAACATGAGGAGACGTGAGCTTCGTCATCTGCGGGAGGATGCACTTACAGCGCAACTAAACATGGTCGAAGGGAGTTCACATGTACCACCTTTGCATGCTTCATCAACAAACATCATTTTGATTAGTACAACAAACATCCCACCTATTGCATTCCTCCCTAGGGGACGACGACCAAGACGACCAAGACCACTACCACCTCAAGATCATCACGATTTGTGTAATGCCTATCAAACTCTATGATTACACTATAACCTACTCTATTGTTCTCCAACCAACATGTCCCACTATTATCCACTTCGTGCAGCATACATGGAACAAACAAGTGATGTTGTTCACGTAGACGACGCGGATCGTGTGAATTTTATTGTTCACGTTCGTGTTACCCAACAAAGCTCGCCCGCTCACAATACAGTCATCACATCAGGAGCAATGCGATCCGACACGCATGATTTGAGCCAAACCGCAATAAGAAACACTGCTCGACAAATGCGTAATAACCACGTGACAATCCCCTCAGGTATTGTGATTTGCAAAATGTTGACTTCAATGCAATATGATTCATATTTCTAAGCTAATCCATTCATCATAATGACCTAAAACATTTCGATTTTTAATAGGTTTGCTGCGGAGACACTACAATCGCAATAATGCCAGACAAACACTTCTCCAAATGCAGAAACAGAGAAGGAGTGAGCGTATTCGGGAAAGGCGCTTACTCAGCGTACCTAACGCGATGCTTCCAAATATTACCTACCATTCAATCAATGATCATCCGGCTGCTTTACTATTTCCACAAAAAACTTGGTTGAAGAAACGTCTATAGGGATTTGTCTTCCCGTAGTTCGCGGTCTGGCGAGCGGCAGCCTGCTTGGCGAGACGACGGTCTGGCGAGCGGCAGCCTGCTTGGCGAGACGACCTTCTGGAGATTAGTGAAATGTTCAGCCGAGTACAGTGAAACGTTCAGCCGAGTACAGTGAAACGTTCACCCGAGTACAGTGAAACGTTCAGACGAGTACAGTGAAACGTTCAGCCGAGTACAGTGAAACGTTCAGCCGAGTACAGTGAAACGTTCAGCCGAGTACAGTGAAACGTTCAGCGGAGTACAGTGAAACGTACAACGGAGTACAGTGAAACGTACAGCGGAGTACCGTGAAACGTTCGCCGAGTACGGTGAAACGTTCGCCGAGTACGGTGAAACGTTCACCCGAGTACGGTGAAACGTTCACCCGAGTACGGTGAAACGTTCACCCGAGTACGGTGAAACGTTCACCCGAGTACTGTGAAACGTTCACCCGAGTACGGTGAAACGTTCACCCGAGTACGGTGAAACGTTCACCCGAGTACGGTGAAACGTTCACCCGAGTACGGTGAAACGTTCACCCGAGTACGGTGAAACGTTCACCCGAGTACGGTGAAACGTTCAACCGAGTACAGTGAAACGTTCAACCGAGTACAGTGAAACGTTCAACCGAGTACAGTGAAATGATCACTCCTCAAAGGGGCTGGGGGAGACAAATATTTCCTCCCCCTACTAGTATATTATGTAAGTCCGCCCAAAATTGGCCTACAGAAGTGCAAAGCTCACAGAAAGCTTAAAAACGTGTACCGGGGGGGAGACACGTATTTCCTCCCCCTACTAGTATATTACGCAGGTCCAGCCAAAATTGGCCACCAAGAGTGCAAAACTCCCAAAAAGCTTTAAAACATGCACTAAGTCTTGTGTATTGCTTGGGGCCCACTCTTCGCGAATACGGGGTTGTATAAGTGCTGCGACTTCTAACGTGGATACATCCTTAGCATGAAAGACTGCTAGCGGTTGAAGATGGAGATCGAGTGCCTAGTCCCACAAGGTCTGCTCGCAAGATTCTTACTGAACTAGTGTAAGACCCCCCCCCCCCCTACTCAGGAGGGTACCCGGTCTTATGCCCAGAACCGTCGCCTTACGGTGACACTTAGCACACAAGGGCTAGTCGACACCGCAAGACGTCGGACCTGCCTATTAGTACAATCATTCAACCTATCGGCCAATCGAGAAGAGAAACAATATAAGCAATTATATATCAAGTTCACATCACAACATCATCATAATAAAATGTGAGATACAATAGTCCACAATGAGTACAAAATGAAAGAGAAAGGGCTTATGCCCTGTACATAATAATCAATCTCTCTCTCTCACACAAAATCTAACTAAGCGGAAGCTAATCTATCATCAGTACACGTGTCATCACCTGACGTCGGGCTGCAGTAGTAGTAGTAGGTTGTGTCAGCTCCTCATGTCCTGCCACCTCATCCTGCTGGTTGTGCTGGTGCTCCATCTTCTCGAGCTCCTAAAATGATACGGTCACAACCGACCATTAGTCATATAGACTAAGTCATTTTGTCCTCGCCTCACCCCCGCAACTCTTAGGTACCGAGCGGGAGGACGAAGTGAAGAACAATAAGGGGTATAAAGTATAGCAGGTGACAATGGATCTAACCTATCATGGTTATATAATGACAAGTAATGGAGTGAAAAACAACACTGAAAAGAAGTGTGGTAAGTAGAGTAAAGTACTGAGCAGAAAAGTAAACTAGCTACTACTACACTAACATCATAGAAGTACCTTAACTTATATGAATGCCCATACAAACTTATAAGTTAAGTTTTCACAAATTTAACTTATCATATAAAAGAGCCCGTACTAATTTATATGATAAGGATCTATGGTGCGTATGCCCTAAGTATGTATGTATGATATGACATGCGGGTTATGATTCATATAAGTGCAACTCACTCACACGACTTTATGCGCACAGACTTTTAGTTCCCACTTTTTGGAGTTAGCTTAACTCTTAGGTACTACCATTGTGCCTACGTAGAAGTGGAGCGGGCGTCTCCACTCCTAGGCGGGTATACACACTACCAGGCCTAGACCTTTCGTACGCCTCTGAAGAACACACCAGAGTCACCACGTACTAAACTGCTGGCTAGTCCACCAGACTTTTAGGTTTGGTGTGCGTTTTCAGGGATTGTCCTCCAGACCGTAGTATAAACAACTTACTAGCCCCTCAAACCCTCACACCTCACCTGAGTCACCGTATTGCCATCGGTGTGACGATTGGCCCAGTACCGCATGACCCACCACTGATATGTTTTATGCACATGCAATTTATTTCCAACCCGAGCCTCCAGCTCGCAGGACAAAACTCGTCCTATATCCAAACATCCAAGCCTGCAGCTCACAGGACAAAACCCGTCCTATATCCAAACATCCTATCCTCCAGCTCGCAGGACAAAACCCGTCATGTATCAAAACATCCGAGCCTCCAGTTCGCAAGACAAAACCCGTCATGTATCTAAACATCCCAGCCTCCAGCTCGCGATACAAAACCCATCTTGTATCTTCCAACCCTATGCAGGTGAGATTGTCACATCGTTCTCTTAACCTATTAGACTACTCTTGTCTTAGACTTATCAGGCATAGCAACTTATGGTTAGTCCTTGGACTGCTCAGGGCATACCCGGTGAAGGGCTCTCGGGGCACTAGAAACTATGATGGGTTGAAGACCAAAGCTCCCTTTCTTAAGGACACTTAATTTTATTAGTGTTTACCCATTATTAATAGCCAGCTCTCAATATTGCTCTTGAGTGAACCTAATGGCTTAAGGTATTATTGGGAGAACAACGGTCTTCCGCCGGTCTCCGTTCTAATTACTTCCTTGTGCTTTACACTCTAACACTCGTTACTATGTAGTGACCCACTTGGCAACAATCAGGGTTTCATCTTCCCGATATGTTTCTCAATCTAACCACTTATCATATCCCATGTGAGTCTTAGTGTTATGTGTTACTTTAGCTAAGCGCAACCCATGACCTAATGTTAACCCGTATGAGATGACTGCCAATTCCTTGGACTAAATGCTCATAACTATTTATCATGGGTTTGACATGAATGTAATATTGATCATTCTGAATTTCATCATTTTTCCAATTGTCTTGGACCATAATTTAAATTAATTAATTAAGTGACCTAGGTCACTTTGAACATGAATTACTCTAACCAGTGGTCCATCATGTCTAAATAAATTATCTGAGGTTCATCTAGGTTAAGAATGTTTGTTCATCAAAAATCATGACTTTGCAAATTGAATTTCCATATATTTTCTATTTATCATTAAATCCATAAATAATCCATTTTTCATATGAAGTACTTAAAATATACAACCAAAAATTCCTAGAAAATTACTGGTGATCCAAATTGATATATTAATACTCAAGACAGAAATTCATGATTCTAGTTAGTGATTTGACCTAACATACTTTCATATGGACATTATTACCAAAATGCCACTATTTGGGTTTTCAGTATATATGGCCATCCAAAAATTCACAAATAATTATACTAGATTTTGAATCACAGAAATACGATACTATAAATTTTTCCATAATTTTTCAACAATATTTTCCCTTGCTTTTAAAATAATTTCCAAAATGGTAAAATTATAAATCTACTATGTATACAAGATATAGTCCTCAAATAGACTTATAACTTTTTACAGAGATGTACAATATCTTATTAAGGCTTGTATCAAAATTTTAAAATTTTACAAGGTCAGTAGACCTATAATTCATTTTTATTTCCAAAAGAGTTTATTTTCCAATAATTCAAAATAATGGGATTTTTGTTACCAAAAATCTCACTCTTTCTATGGGAAGTGTAATTCATCCCTATAAGACTCTGTCCAAAATCCCATAGACATTCATTGGGCCAAATTGGCTAACTTCCCATTTTTACATTTGGCACCATATATTTACAAATCTACCTCCACATTGCATGTTGGATTTTCCCAACATACAGAGGTCCAAATGGCCTGAAACTTTTACCATGGTCATATCATGACCCAATGGCCATGCCACCCAAATTTAGAGGCATTTAGAATAGGGAATCTTCCTATATTCCATTTATTTAAAAAATGATATTTCTATAAAAACTATGAAAAAATACATCCCAAAAATTCTGATTTTTGGACTAGACATAAGCTTAGCATAAACACATGCATGTCAAAAATTTCATGACATTTGGACTTAGGGTTTGACTTGGGCTCTCATTTAAAAATCTGCCCCAGCATAGGACCAATCTTAGTAGAATGACCTTACATGGATCTTCGTTGCTCCAAATTTCATGTTTAGGGTGTCAATTTAAAAGTAAGACCTAGGTCTACCTTTTTTTGTTGAGCATCATTTCTGAAAATGCATCTAAGAGGCTTAAATAATCTATACAAGGTGACTATATAAACTGGGACAGAAAATAGACTTTTAGATATTTCATAAAAATACAAGGGCATCGGTTCATCTTCTCCAATGAGCCTACGGTCCAAATTGCCCCAACCTGGACCAGCTGATCTTGCATTTTCTGGCCTTCTGGCCGCCTCCACCGTCGGCGATTGTCGTCACCACCTCCATTGAGGTGGCGGCTAGCGTTTCTCTGTGACGTGGCCGCCAGAGGTGGCTCCTCCGGCGAACCCGAGCAAGAAGAAATGCTCGGCATGCTCCCTCTCACATGGAGTCCGGCTCATTTGAGCTCGACATCTCTCCTAGTGCATCTAGAAGACTAGTATAGAGGGAGGGGAGGAAAAACGGACCCTTAGACGAGCTTGACGGCGGGTTTGGTGGTGGTGCGCCATGGCCGGCCCGTGCTCCGGCTAATCCTCTGCTCCAGATGTCAGTTTCTGCTCCTTAGGGTTCACTGAAGGTGATGGTGGGGTGGAATGGAGGTGAGGCTAGTTGGTTTAAATGCCTGACTTAAGAGGAGTCGCTGGGCATGGCTGGCCTTCATTGAGCATGACTTCCCCCCTATGCCACCACGTGTCACCATTCTATTGGACCGTCAATTATTATTTAAATGTAAATCTTCTTGAGAAGATCAATCCATTAAATGGATTTTCTGTAGTGTCCCATCGCTATTATATCCTGAACTCGGTTCAATCCATATACAAGAGAACCAGTAAACATAGTTTTCAGAGAAAAATTCTCCAAGTCCAAAAGCATTGAGTGTGTTGACACCACTCAACGCCGCGTTGAGTGGTGCCGACACCACTCAACGCCTTCAGCATTTCAGAACATCTCATGGCAAAAGCATTGAGTGGTGCTGACACCACTCAACGCCGTCTTCATTCCAGCAATTCCAAGTCAAAAGATTTGAGTGGTGTCGACACCACTCAACGCCGCGTTGAGTGGTGTCGACACCACTCAACGCCGTCAGCATTCCAGCAATCTTACGTCAAGGAGTTGAGTAGTGTTGAGACCACTCAACGCCGCGTTGAGAGGCATTGATACCACTCAACGCCAACGTCATCCCGCAGCATCCAAGTAAAATGGCTTCGATTGCATTGAGACCACTCAACGTCGCGTTGAGTGGCGTTGAGTTCACTCGACGCCTTTTCGAATGGCTTCGAGATCACTCGATGCCAACATCATCCCTTAACGTCCAAGTAAAATGGAGTTGAGTGGCGCTGAGACCACTCAACGCCGCGTTGAGTGGCATTGAGTTTACTTGACGCCCTTTCGAATGGCGTCGAGATCACTCGACGTCTAAAGTTTCCTGAGTATTTTCTAAGTTAAATTCGTTGAGTAGCGTCGTGATCACTCGACGCTTCTCGAGCCTGAGTCAATTCTCTTGACTCAAAATACGTGCGAGGGGTCTAGCACGAAATGTGATGTTACAACTAGGACCCAAACCAGCGTATGCCACAGGATGATAACCTAACATAGGGCAATGCTGGACCCTGATGTGAATAAGTCGGAGACCCCGGGCAAAAAGGATCTTCCCTAATAGAATGTGCAAAGCTTGCGCCTCATTTATCAGCTACTTCATTTTTTTTTCATTTTTCTATCTTTCGCTTTGGTGTAATGGGTCACGAAACTAAACATAAACGTGCATTTATGCTTTGGTTATCTACAATACTAAAATGCTATTAACGTTGTTAAAAAATTCAAGTCTTCTCGAGCAGAATTCTGATAGTTAAGGCCACATATTCGGGTTTCAACACCAAATAATAGACCCTATAATTTCAGGAAGCACGATCAGTCTATAAAGCTGAACATCTCGCTCTCGCATTACAGAGCATCTTGCTCCCATGATGCAGGGAACCTCGCTCTTGCATTTTAGAGCATCTCGCTCCCACGGTGCAAGGCATCTAGCTCCCGTATTGCAGATCATCTCGCTGACATGATGTAGGGCATCTTGTTCCCACATTGCAGAGCATCTCACTAGGGTTGTAATAGTTTGATTTGGTTCTGTTTTTGATCAAAACCGTTAACCAAACCACCCATGTGTGGTTACAAAAACCTGAAACTGAACTGTACAACCTCGGGCTCGCAAAGAGCCCTCAAGAAGCAAACAGATCGAGATAGGCAAAGGGGACCAGGAGGGCCCACTCGCAAGCGGCGAGATGATGGGATCTCCAAGGGGCAAAATGCCCCCAACCAGAGGCGAGAGGGCCTCCAGAAGCGAGATGACCTCCAAGGGCGAGAGGCGCCAGCGAGACGGGCGGTGGGTCCTTCTCGCCGGCAGGTGCCTTTCCTCTCGCCAGGGGGAGAGAAGGCTTTTTTATTTTTCCCTAGCAAAGCAGGGGTTTTTACTCTTCTACCCCGGGTATTTTTACCCTCTTACCCTTGGTGGACTGCGTATAGCTCCTCAGAACAACGAAGTTCGGCTGTTGGCAGACCCAGCCAAGGGTACCCCGGTAATTTCAGGCCGGTGCAGTTTTGTTATTGGCAGTTCAGATTCTGAAATCTATAAATAAGCCCATAGGGGTTCTTCAGAAGGGACTTTTTTTCAGACTCTTAAGAGGATCCATTTGGCACAGTCTTCTGAGGAACTCTAAGCTCAGCTTTTGGCTTTGGAGGGGAAGCTCTCTGTGACCTTCCGGGTAAGCGGTGGGACCTCCCTGCTGCGGCTTTGGGCCAGTTTTCTTTAGTCCTTCACGACCAGTCGGAGGTCGAGCTTGGGCCAAGTAGGTGTCGGCTACGCCCCAATTTTGTGAACGCTTGTCGGAGTCAAATTTTGGCTTCAACAGTTCTGGTGCGGTGAGCGTGGAAGTAGCCGGGTCAAGAAAAGTTTGAGTTTGGTCCTATGACAGGAGGTGAAGGAGAGGAGTCTGGTTCTGGAGGTTCCCCCTCCCAGGTAGAAGAGGCGACAAGGAAAATGCTGGAGGACTTCAGGCGAGAGGTCATGCAAACCATAAGCTTGGCCTTCTCGGCAAGGAGCGAGTGGGCGACACCTCAGGTCCCGATCGAGGTTGTCTCGCTTTTAGGCGAGAACGCCCCTGGTCAGCGCCCGGGGAAGGAGGTCCCCACAGAGGCTGGCGAGAGGGACGTAGCGGCGCGAGAGCTCTTCCCAGGCCAGCGTCCCGGGAAGGAGATCCCAGCAGAAGACGGCGAGAAGGAGGCAGCTGTGCGAGAGCTCTTCCCCGGGCACGGTCTCGCAGATCGGGCCAGCCAGCCGAGGCCGCGAGACGTGCCCTCTCGGCAAGCAGTCGGCGAGAGCCCGTTTAGTGAACTTGTCATCTCGGCTCCGGTGCCGGAGGGGTTCCGGGAGCCCGACATGTCCTACTACTCGGGGAAGGATGATCCGGTACAGCATGTACAATGGTTTGAGGATGTGGTTTCGATCAGACAGATGACAGATGCGTTTAAGTGTCGACTGTTTGCCATCACCTTGAAGGAGAAGGCGCGAGATTGGTTCCATCAGTTACCGGCAAGATCGATTTATTGTTTCGAGGATCTGCGGAGGGGTTTCTTATTGAGGTTTTCAACATCGAAGAAGCGTAAGAAGGAGGCAGAGTGCTTGTTCTCGGTAAGGCAGAGCCAGGATGAAACGTTGGGGCACTACGTAGATCGGTTTCAGGAAGAGATCCTCCAGGTCCAGGAGGTCCCTGGGTATACGCTGATGCTTGCATTCACCCTGGGACTGAGGCCAGGCTTCTTCAGCATGGAGTTGAAGAGGGTGCCCCCCTCTCCTTTGAGGAGCTTATGGAGAGGGCGGCAAAGGAGACGGATTTCGAGAGGGCCAATCCGGCGTTTGCAAGGAGGTTAGCCAGGTTGGCGGAGGATGACACAAAGGAACCAGGAGCAGGGAAGCAGAAGGAGCAGAGGGAGCAGAGAGAAGAAAGGAGGGAGGAACCCCGAGGCCAGGGGCACCAAGGGCAGAACCATCGGGGGGCCCGAGAGCCGAACAACCGGATAGGTTGGAGGCCTCAGGAGGGTCACCCCCAGGAGTTAGGAGGAGGCTTCCGGGGAAGAGATAACTTCCGGGAGCCAAGGAGGTTCGATCAACCGGCATGGAGACAGGGGGTGAGGGATCGTTTTCAGCACCAGCAGGAGGCAATGGGGATCGGACGAGGAAGAGGAGCTCGAGGAGGAGGAAGAAGAGGAAGAGGAGAAGGGAGAAGGGGTGGGGTGGCGTTGCCTTTCTGTGACTTCCATCAGGAGAGAGGTCACGCTACAGCCACGCGCCCAGAATTCTTGGAGATGAGAGAGGCCAGAGGTTTGAGGAGACAGGATCCGCCGGTGAGGATCGAGGAAATGCAGCAAGGGGAGGCGGAAGACAGGTGCGAGGACAGGGTGGATGTAGGAACCCGGGGGGGTATCGGGGCCATCCATGGGGGGATTGGGATCGAGGCCACCCGGAAGGGGAGCTTCCAGACCATGTTCCGAAAGGGGGTAGCCTCAACCTCCCAGACCCCACCCCCACTAGAAAAAATTACCTTCTCTTCAGAAGATATGCCGGAGTACGAGGACCCATTCTGCGACGCCTTGGTGATCCAGACGGCGGTGGAAAACTTTACGGTCTCCAAGATCCTAGTGGATAACGGGAGCTCCGTAAATGTGATTTTTAAGAAGGCCTTCGATGAGATGCAGGTGGAAGCCAAGAGGGTTTTGGCCTCGGATGGACCGTTGTTCGGGTTCTCCGGGGAGAGGAAAGAAGTGGAAGGGGGAGTAGGGCTGCACGTGAGGTTGGGGGGCGTATCACGGAACTGCCGGTTCGTGATTGTAGATGCCCCGAGCAGCTACAGCGCCATCTTTGGGCGACCCCTCATCAGCGCCTTTCGCTGCGTCTCCTCCTCATTCCATCAATGTCTCAAGTTTAACAATGGAGGGGTGCAGGTCAGGGTCAGGGGAGATCCAAAAGTGGCGAGGCAGTGTTACGTCACGGCGGTTAACACCATATCTTGGATAGCAGAGGCGGAGGAGTTGGAAAAGGAGATGGCGGCGCAAGAAGAAGCTTTGAGGGAAGAAGAGGTGAGCCCAGAGGAAGCGAGAGGAGGAACCGAAGAGGAAGTCGGGGAGGAGGAGACTGAGAAGCAGAAAGGAGGAGGTGTGCAGGAGGCGCAGGAGGATGTTGAGGTCGAGCAGCAACAGGAGAGCCCGGAGGGGAGAATGGAGATTGAGGAGGAGCAGGGGGGAGAAGATGTGCAGGAAGTCAGGAGGAGCGGGGAGTCGGAGCCACGGGAAAGAATGCAGGAGAAAGTGGGAGAAGAAGGGGCAGAGGAGGAAACCCGAAGGAAGATGGAAATTGAGCAGCAGCAGAACGAGGTGGTAGAGGTTGAGGGAGCAGGAGGGGAGGAAGAGATGGAAGAAGAAGCAGGGGACGGCTGGGAGCAGTCACGGTTGGAGGTGGCCGAGGAAGTAGTAGAGGTGGAGGTCCGCACCAGCCAGGGGCAGGTACGAAGAGTACGGATCAGCGGGGGCTTGAGTCTCGAAGACCAGGAGCGGATGCGGGCCTGCATTCAGGGCAACGTCGACGTCTTCGCTTGGAGCGTGGCGGACATGCCAGGCATTGATGCGGACGTGGCCTGCCATCGCCTAAATCTGGACCCTCGGACGCGCCCCATACGCCAGAAAATGAGGGCCATCGCCACCAAGCTGGAGGAGCCCATTCGAGAGGAGGTCAAGAAGCTCCTGGAGGCGGGCTTCATCTCAGAGATCCAGTACCCAGGCTGGATCTCCAATGTTGTAATGGTTAAGAAGGGGGGAGGAAAATGGAGGATGTGTATTGACTTTTCATTATTAAATAAATCGTGCCCCAAGGATTGCTACCCCCTGCCTCGAATCGACGCGCTGGTTGATTCAGCCGTTGGTTTTTCTGTTATGAGTTTTCTGGATGCTTTTTCAGGTTACCATCAGATCCGGATGCACCCTCCTGACGTCAAGGACGTCTCCTTCATCACCAGGGAAGGGTGCTTTAGTTATAACATGATGCCCTTCGGGTTAAAAAACGCGGGAGCGACATACCAACGGATGATGGATCGAGTTTTCCAGGGCCAGAGGGGTCGGAACCTAGAAGTCTACGTTGATGATCTTATGGTAAAGAGCAAGGGGGTGAACTCGCATCTCCAGGATCTGGAGGAGACGTTTGCCACCTTGAGAAAGTTTAAAATGAGGTTGAACCCCTTGAAGTGTGTTTTCGGGGCTAGTCGTGGGAAGTTCCTCGGGCACCTTCTGACCCCGGCAGGGGTAGAACCTAATCCTGATAAAGTAAAAGCCATTCTGGAGCTAGAATCACCGCGAAACGCTAAGGAGGTACAACGCTTGACAGGAAAGCTGACCGGCCTTAGCAGATTCCTCTCTAGGTCAGGAGAGAAGTGCTCGCCTTTCTTTAAAGTGCTACGAGGGAATCAGAGATTTGAATGGACAGCGGAGTGCAAAGAAGCTTTTCAAAAACTAAAGGAGCAGCTCTCCCGAGCTCCTCTGCTTCAAAGCCCTAAAGAGGGGGAAGATTTGACCTTGTACCTAGGAGTGGGAGCAGAGGCGGTAAGTTCTGTCCTAGTCAGAGAGGAGGGAAAGAAGCAGCTGCCCATTTATTATGTTAGCAGGATCCTAAGGAAGGCGGAGCTTCGCTACCCTATCCTAGAAAAACTGACATACGCCTTGGTTGTTTCGGCCAGGAAGCTCCGGCCATATTTCCAGGCCCATTCGATTAGAGTGGTGACGGACCATCCTCTCCGAAAGATTTTTGAAGGAGTAGAGCACTCGGGTAGGCTGGCCAAGTGGTCTGTCGAGTTGAGTGAGTTCAATATTTCGTTCGTACCAAGGCTCTCCATTAAGGCACAGGTGGTGGCCGACTTCTTGGCAGACTACGTCGCGGAGGACGGGGCCGAGGAGCCGCAGCGGCCAGAAGCATGGAAGATAATGGTCGACGGGGCCTCAGGAAAGCACTCCCTTGGAACAGGGGTGGTACTGACAAGTCCTCAGGGAGTGACCATAAAACAAGTCGTCGCCTTGCATTTCCCCACAACCAACAACCAAGCAGAGTACGAGGCAGTGATAGCCGGCCTTCGCTTGGCTAAGGAGCTCGAGATCAAGGACGTTGAGGTTTTCACGGACTCATTGGTGGTGGCGTCTCAGATACGTGGAGAGTTCGAGGCCCGGGAGCCCACCCTGGTGAAATATTTGTCCAAGGTAAGGACGATCATCGGGGGGTTCCGGACGTTCTCCATCCAGCACGTCCCCAGAGAAGAGAACACTGCTGCCGATCAATTGGCTAAGTTCGGACCTTGGGAAGGGGGTGCTCTGACTGATTTATTCCATCTAGCGATCGAAGAAGGGGAGCTAATGGAGGTTGATCGGCGGCCCTCGTGGGTAGATCCTTTCGTTACCTTCTTTCTGACAGGAACCCTCCCTGAGGGGGTCAAGGAGGCAAGAAACTTCCGCCATAAGGCGGCCCACTATCTCATGCATGAAGGAGGATTGCACCGGAGGATGCTTTCGGGTCTCCTGGCTCGATGCGTGACGGAAGAGGAGACCAGGCACATTCTGGAGGAGGTGCACTCTGGGGAATGTGGTAGCCATTCCGGAGGGAGGACATTGGAAGCAAGGGTGGTCAGACAGGGGTACTTCTGGCCCACCCTGAGGAAGGACGCGACGGAATTTGCGAGGAAGTGCCAGAAGTGCCAGCTCTACGGCCCCCTCCAGCTCTTGCCGGCTCAAAGACTCCGAAGCATCACAGCACCATGGCCCTTCGCCATTTGGGGAATGGATCTGGTGGGGCCTTTTCCTCCAGCTAGTGGACAAAGAAGATTCCTCCTGGTCATGATAGATTACTTCTCCAAGTGGCTGGAGGTCAAGGCGCTAGCAAAGATGACCTCCCAAGTCATCATGAATTTCGTCTGGGGGGAGATCATCTGCAGGCACGGGCTACCTCAGGCCATCGTCACGGATAACGACCCCCAGTTTGCTAGTGAATAGTTCATCAGCTTCTGCACTCAGCTGGGCATCGACCTCAGGGTTGCCTCCGTCCACCACCCCAGGAGCAACGGTCAGGTGGAGGCGGCAAACAAGATTATCGTTAACTTGCTAAAGAAGAAGGTGGAGAATCTGAGAGGGAATTGTGTGGAGCAGCTCCCCTCGGTCCTATGGGCTCTGAGAACAACCCCGAACACGGCCACTGGTGAGACCCCTTTCAAACTTTCACATGGATGTGAGGCGGTACTACCAGTGGAATTCGAGGTCCGATCCCCACGGGTCGCGGCTGCAGGTGATGGGGACGAGGCGTGGAGGACGGAAAACGAAGAAGGCCTGCGCCTCTCACTAGACCTTACAGAGGAGCTGCGAGACGTAGCAGCCATCAGACAAGAGGAGATCAAGCGTCGAATGGCAAGGCACTTCGACAAACATATCAGGATAAAGCAATTCGCGGAGGGAGACCTAGTGCTAAAGAAGGTTGATGCGGCAGGGAGGTCCGCCCCGGTGGGAAAGCTCAATCCAAATTGGGAGGGACCTTATATTGTAGAGAGAGTGTTGAAAGCGGGGGGTTACTACCTCCAAGATGTGGAGGGTAGGACCTTGAACCATTCCTGGAGTGGGGATGACTTAAAACGCTTCTACCCATGAGGGGGGAGAGCGGAAGACATGTACTCAAAGCATGATTAATACAATGTACTTCTCAAATTATTTCTCGTTCTTCTCAAATTATTTCTCAGGTAGACCCGCTGCGCAAGCTGACAGGTCCGAAGGCTCGCCATTATCTTCATCGGCACCCCGAGCTCTCGTGTCCGAGCCTGTGGGGGATAGGTTTTGAGTTGAGATCCTAATAATGCGCAGGCTCCCATCTAGCTGGCAGGAAGAGGTATCTTCATCGGCACCCCGAGCTCGGCTCGGCCCCAGGTAGACCCGCTGCGCAGGCTCCCATCTAGCTGGCAGGTCCGAAGGCTCGCCTGTGGGGGATAGGTTTTGAGTTGAGATCTTCATCGGCACCCCGAGCTCGGCTCGGCCCCAGGTAGACCCGCTGCGCAGGCTCCCATCTAGCTGGCAGGTCCGAAGGCTCGCCTGTGGGGGATAGGTTTTGAGTTGAGATCTTCATCGGCACCCCGAGCTCGGCTCGGCCCCAGGTAGACCCGCTGCGCAGGCTCCCATCTAGCTGGCAGGTCCGAAGGCTCGCCTGTGGGGGATAGGTTTTGAGTTGAGATCTTCATCGGCACCCCGAGCTCGGCTCGGCCCCAGGTAGACCCGCTGCGCAGGCTCCCATCTAGCTGGCAGGTCCGAAGGCTCGCCTGTGGGGGATAGGTTTTGAGTTGAGATCTTCATCGGCACCCCGAGCTCGGCTCGGCCCCAGGTAGACCCGCTGCGCAGGCTCCCATCTAGCTGGCAGGTCCAAAGGCTCGCCTGTGGGGGATAGGTTTTGAGTTGAGATCTTCATCGGCACCCCGAGCTCGGCTCGGCCCCAGGTAGACCCGCTGCGCAGGATCCCATCTAGCTGGCAGGTTCGAAGGCTCGCCTGTGGGGGATAGGTTTTGAGTTGAGATCTTCATCGGCACCCCGAGCTCGGCTCGGCCCCAGGTAGACCCGCTGCGCAGGCTCCCATCTAGCTGGCAGGTCCGAAGGCTCGCCTGTGGGGGATAGGTTTTGAGTTGAGATCTTCATCGGCACCCCGAGCTCGGCTCGGCCCCAGGTAGACCCGCTGCGCAGGCTCCCATCTAGCTGGCAGGTCCGAAGGCTCGCCTGTGGGGGATAGGTTTTGAGTTGAGATCTTCATCGGCACCCCGAGCTCGGCTCGGCCCCAGGTAGACCCGCTGCGCAGGCTCCCATCTAGCTGGCAGGTCCGAAGGCTCGCCTGTGGGGGATAGGTTTTGAGTTGAGATCTTCATCGGCACCCCGAGCTCGGCTCGGCCCCAGGTAGACCCGCTGCGCAGGCTCCCATCTAGCTGGCAGGTCCGAAGGCTCGCCTGTGGGGGATAGGTTTTGAGTTGAGATCTTCATCGGCACCCCGAGCTCGGCTCGGCCCCAGGTAGACCCGCTGCGCAGGCTCCCATCTAGCTGGCAGGTCCGAAGGCTCGCCTGTGGGGGATAGGTTTTGAGTTGAGATCTTCATCGGCACCCCGAGCTCGGCTCGGCCCCAGGTAGACCCGCTGCGCAGGCTCCCATCTAGCTGGCAGGTCCGAAGGCTCGCCTGTGGGGGATAGGTTTTGAGTTGAGATCTTCATCGGCACCCCGAGCTCGGCTCGGCCCCAGGTAGACCCGCTGCGCAGGCTCCCATCTAGCTGGCAGGTCCTGTGGGGGAGGTTTTGAGGCTCGGCACCCCGCCTCGGCCCCAGGTAGACCCGGGGGCTCCCATCTATGGCAGGTCCGAAGGCTCGCCTTGGGGGAGTTGAGATCTTCATCGGCACCCCGAGCTCGGCTCGGCCCCAGGTAGACCCGCTGCGCAGGCTCCCATCTAGCTGGCAGGTCCGAAGGCTCGCCTGTGGGGGATAGGTTTTGAGTTGAGATCTTCATCGGCACCCCGAGCTCGGCTCGGCCCCAGGTAGACCCGCTGCGCAGGCTCCCATCTAGCTGGCAGGTCCGAAGGCTCGCCTGTGGGGGATAGGTTTTGAGTTGAGATCTTCATCGGCACCCCGAGCTCGGCTCGGCCCCAGGTAGACCCGCTGCGCAGGCTCCCATCTAGCTGGCAGGTCCAAAGGCTCGCCTGTGGGGGATAGGTTTTGAGTTGAGATCTTCATCGGCACCCCGAGCTCGGCTCGGCCCCAGGTAGACCCGCTGCGCAGGCTCCCATCTAGCTGGCAGGTCCGAAGGCTCGCCTGTGGGGGATAGGTTTTGAGTTTAGATCTTCATCGGCACCCCGAGCTCGGCTCGGCCCCAGGTAGACCCGCTGCGCAGGCTCCCATCTAGCTGGCAGGTCCGAAGGCTCGCCTGTGGGGGATAGGTTTTGAGTTGAGATCTTCATCGGCACCCCGAGCTCGGCTCGGCCCCAGGTAGACCCGCTGCGCAGGCTCCCATTTAGCTGACAGGTCCGAAGGCTCGCCTGTGGGGGATAGGTTTTGAGTTGAGATCTTCATCGGCACCCTGAGCTCGGCTCGGCCCCAGGTAGACCCGCTGCGCAGGCTCCCATCTAGCTGGCAGGTCCGAAGGCTCGCCTGTGGGGGATAGGTTTTGAGTCGAGATCTTCATCGGCACCCCGAGCTCGGCTCGGCCCCAGGTAGACCCGCTGCGCAGGCTCCCATCTAGCTGGCAGGTCCGAAGGCTCGCCTGTGGGGGATAGGTTTTGAGTTGAGATCTTCATCGGCACCCCGAGCTCGGCTCGGCCCCAGGTAGACCCGCTGCGCAGGCTCCCATCAAGCTGGCAGGTCCGAAGGCTCGCCTGTGGGGGATGGGGTTGGGTCAAGCTATCTCCATCAACATCAAACTGACAAGGCAGAATTCATTTTGGCAGAATAGGGTGAAAAGTCCCCTTAAGCGGCACTACACCTTAGTATCCCCACTTAGTCCTAAAGTACAAAAATAAACAAAGGGAAAAAAGGGGGGTGGAGCAGGGCAGGTGACAGCACTCGCAGCGGATGGCTTTTAAGGATCGTCTCGCCGTAGCGAAAGGGCACTCGCGAGGCAAGCCATTGCGCCAACTCGCGGACGTTAAGCGCGTCGAGAACCCGTCTCGCGTAGGACATAAAAACAGAAAAGTATATATACAGAAAGGTTACGCGGCGAGACGAAGTAGTAGCACCGTCCCGCAGGCAAAAAGCAAACCAGAGATTAGCTTCACAAAAAATAAGAAATAAAAAATAGACAGCAAAACTGAGCACTCGCTCGTCACTTGGCAGATGCCACAAAATATAGTTTAAAGTCTTTACATCAGGAGGAGGAGAGAGTGATTCTAAATCTTGGAGGCGGCGCATCAGTCCTCCTCGCCGGATGAAGAATCATCGCTCTCCTCGCTATAGAGCTCGGGGACCAAGTCGCGCGCGGTTACTGTCTCAGAGTCGTCCTTCACGACCCCCAGGTCTTTCATCATTTGCAGGACCAGCTCAGCCCCACGGACACCAGCGTCTCGGCATCGCTCCTCAACTTCCTCGTAAGAGTAGTGTGGCGGAGGTGTCCGGAAGGGCTCGCGGCGAGATGACGACGCAGCATCAGCCTGAAGGCGCGCGTTCTCAGCTGTCAGGACCCGGACCTCCTCTTCCAAAGCTGCCACGCGCGAACGAAGTTGTCCCGCCGTCTCGGCATCCTGCGGGATGACCTAGCAATTAGCCAAGAATCGTGGGAAAGGAAAGACCCAAGGGAAAAGAGAGTTATGGCTTACCACGCCGCCTTGTGCCTTCGCGAGGAGTGACTCGGCATCTGACAACCTTCTCGCTAGACCAGTAGATTTCTCCCGCTCCGCCTCCAGATTTTCCTCGCTGGCCTTCCATTTTGAATTGATGTAAATGAGGCGGCGAGAGGAGCGGTGCGAGAACTCCAAGGCCCGCATTTGATGATGGCAGGTTTTTAGCACAAGGTCCTTGGTGGACTCGCTTTCGGGCGAAGCGGCGTCAAGGCCGCCATAGAGGTCATACCCTATGGCGAAGGCGTGGCTGGAAGGGACCTCTTGCTCTTTCCATGATGGAAGGAGGGTGGAGATGGACACGCGGTTGGCGTCCCGCCCCCACAGCAGAACCGGGTCGCCGACGGCATCGTGAACCACGGGACCCAGGTTGTAATTCATGTGAGAGGCGGGGGCGGGACGGCCAGAGGAGTCGCCCTCGCGAGAGGAGGTAGCAGCCGCCTGTTCAGGAGCAGCAGCTCGCGGGTTGGAAGCAGTGGCGGGCAGGTTGGAGGCAGCAGCAGGTTGATCAGAGAGTACCGTCTCGCGGATAGGCGAGACGGCCTGGTAATTAGGCGAGGGAGGCGGTGGAGTTTCCCCTATAGAGATAGGGCTCCCTTGAGGAGCCTTCCTCCTTTCCTTGGAGATGACTACAGCCTTCTTCATCTTCTTTTTAGGAGGGCTGGGGCGAGAGAGGATCGTGTCATCTCCGGGACGCTTCGGCGGGATAACCGCCAGGGACTCTCTCGCCGCCTCTGCCGCTGCATTGGCGAGATCAAGACCCTTGGAAGGGTGAATATTGCTCTTGTAGGGAGGGGATGCTGGAATAATTCGCTCACCTAAAAGCAAGCGGGGGTTAGAAAGAAGCGAGATGACAGATAGCGAAGAGAGAGGAACAAAGAATACCCTCGCCCGGGAGCACTGGGAGAAGCGAGTCGAGGCCTCGCCGCAAGAAGTTGACCTCGAAGTTCTTGCCAACTAGGTACTCGCACAGCAGCTTCTCTGGCCCACTGACTTGGGGGGTGGCGTAGAAGCTCTCTGGCGGAGAGACCGGCGCGAGAGGGATGCCGCCGAAGTCAGCCCGGTCTCCCCGGATGAAGACGAATCGGGTGAGCCAATGATGATTCTTGTTAGGCGTCTCGCATACCTTGAGCCCCTGCCCAGTGAAGTACGAGACGCCATCGGCGTTGGCGTGGTAGATGAAAAGCTTGCGGAACGCCGTCAAGCTAAACTCGATGCGTTCCCGGCGCATATAGCAGGCGAACGCGATCAACACCGAAATTGCGTTAGGGTTGAACTGTGCCGGGACGACACCGAAGTACTTGAAGGTCTGTTTCACCTCAGGCCAGAGGGGCAGTCGCAACCCCGCCTCGAAGTGCGAGACGGGGAAGGCGAGTTCCCCAGGATAGTATGTGTTGATGCACTCGCCGACCTTGGGGGGACGCGACTCGATCCCTTCCCCCAGATACTCGCGGGCAAACTTATCGTGGTCTTCCCGAGGGAGCCGGCCGAGCGGGAAGTCATGGTCAGTAAACCTCTTCCCGCAGCGGCTGCGCCCCTCACCCTCCTCCACTTTCTTCTTACCCATCTTCTTCGGCGAATTGGTCCTAGGCGAGACGAAGGAGGAATTAGGCGAGAATGGGCCGGCGAGACGGAGAGGTCAGAGGACCAAGATTTGGTTAACAGCGAAGGCGGAAAGTGCGGTATCTAATCCTGGACTAGGCATATTTATAACTGATGCAGGGCCAATGATTAAAAAGGCGGGAAAATAAGGGGGAGAGGAAGAGTCGACGCCTTTTCTCTCTCCTATGCCTCGAACGGCGCGACCCGTCACAATCAGGAAAAACTATAAATAAATATTTAGCATAAATTAAAAAGGAGGATTAAAAAAGAGAGAAAAATTAAGCCTTGAAAAATATATATATGATCAGACATCATCCCGCAGGTGGCCAAGCTCTCTGCGTACTTTGGCGGGACTACCATTATTACAAATCTTTCGAGAAGAAGAAAAAGATGGATAGCGGAACGGACATTCTTCAGTATGGGCGCCATTCCCAGCGTCCGCCGCGAGCTCCCCCGCGAGGAGGTCTACTCCGCGAGTGGAAGGAGCGGATGGTTTTAAGACCACGCCGTGCGAGACGGAGCTGCATGTCGGTCTCATTAATGATGGCCTCGGGGTCGGTGCCGTCGACATCCAGCTCGGCATTGGCTCCAGAAGATAGACGAGCGCACTCGCCCTCCAGCGACTCGATGCGCTTCTCCGCGGCCTGTTTGTCTAAAGTCAAGGAGTGAATGAGGCGCGCGTGCTTCCGGAAGAGCTCAGCCGTCTTCCGCTTCATCTCCACTGGATCTGAGGGATCGCCCAGATAGTCTTCAATCCCGTCTGCAAGAGGAGGCGAGACGGAGAGTTGCTTTGGCTGCTCCTCAATAGGAGAGTTGGCCCGAGAATCTGCGCAAGGAGTGCAGGGGCAAGGTGGAAGAGGCACTCGCAGGAGAGAGTGAGAGTAGCGAAGGGGATTCAAAAGGGCGAGGAAAGGTCCCTTACCAGGATGGCGAGAGGTATCGGCGGCCGGGGAGGGGTCGTCCCTCCTCTCGCTAGGAGTAGTTGGAGGAGTAGATGAGGGCAGCGAATCAAGCTCCTCGCAACGGACAGCAGAACCATCTCGCGGACTCTTCGGGGACGGCGGAACCACAAGAGCCCCCTGAAAAAGCATTAGTCAACAAAAGAGCACCCGGTCGCGAAAATAACAGTGGTAATAGCGAGTACCCACCTCTTTTTCCGTGGAGGGCGCATGGGGAGTGGGGACAGGTTTCAAAGCGACGCGAGACGAATCTACTGCTACAGGTGAAGGGCCCCCAGCCTTCGTCTTTTTCGAACGAGACGACGAGGCGAGGGGACGAACCAGAGAAGAGGTAAAAGCAGCCACGTTGGCCTTATGTTGCTCTCGCACCAGTGCGAGACGTTCGCGAAAACTTTGACTGTGCGTCATTCTATAAAACTCGAGAATATGGAAGAAGAAGAATATGCAGAGCGGGGCATCAGGAGTGCAGGGCAGGAGTCATATATTTATAGGCCCCGGTGGGGGCCTCAGAAGATTCCTCATAAATACGTTTTTTAATGCACCTTGAATAACGAGCCTCGGTTGAACATTCTTTTTGAGCTTAGAGTAATCTCAAAAAGAGCGGGGATTGTGTACAACCTCGGGCTCGCAAAGAGCCCTCAAGAAGCAAACAGAACGAGATAGGCAAAGGGGACCAGGAGGGCCCACTCGCAAGCGGCGAGATGATGGGCTCTCCAAGGGGCAAAATGCCCCCAACCAGAGGCGAGAGGGCCTCCAGAAGCGAGATGACCTCCAAGGGCGAGAGGCGCCAGCGAGACGAGCGGTGGGTCCTTCTCGCCGGCAGGTGCCTTTCCTCTCGCCAGGGGGAGAGAAGGCTTTTTTATTTTTCCCTAGCAAAGCAGGGGTTTTTACTCTTCTACCCCGGGTATTTTTACCCTCTTACCCTTGGTGGACTGCGTATAGCTCCTCAGAACAGCGGAGTTCGGCTGTTGGCAGACCCAGCCAAGGGTACCCCGGTAATTTCAGGCCGGTGCAGTTTTGTTATTGACAGTTCAGATTCTGAAATCTATAAATAAGCCCATAGGGGTTCTTCAAAAGAGACTTTTTTTTCAGACTCTTAAGAGGATCCATTTGGCACAGTCTTCTGAGGAACTCCAAGCCCAGCTTTTGGCTTTGGAGGGGAAGCTCTCTGTGACCTTCCGGGTAAGCGGTGGGACCTCCCTGCTGCGGCTTTGGGCCAGTTTTCCTTAGTCCTTCACGACTAGTCGGAGGTCGAGCTTGGGCCAAGTAGGTGTCGGCTACGCCCCAATTTTGTGAACGCTTGTCGGAGTCAAATTTTGGCTTCAACATGAACCAAACCGCGAACAGCATTGGAACCGAACCAAACCGAACCGTTCAGTTTGGTTTGGTTCGGTTTGAGTGGTTCAATAAAAGAAAAGAAATTTGCTACTGAGAACTGACAAGAGCAATACTAGCATTGATGAGTGTATTAATGTCAGACCAAGACATTGTCGAAGTTATCGTCATAATGAAAAAATCATCAACTGGTTTTCTATCCCGATATATGTATAGACCTTGTGTGGCTAATCAAGAATAATTTCTCCCTTTGATCCTACTATAGAAAGAAAGTGACACTGAATCATGAAGCTATCATACAATGAAAAATGTTAATGTTAAAAATAAATTAAAAATTTAATCTTAAAAATAGCTATGTTGTAAATACTTTATTAATATATTATACTCAACATAAAACATTAAAAGTTAATAATTATATTGTTTATTTTTAATAAATTAGGCTTAGAGCTTATTCATAAAGTATCCATAATAAAATAAAATATAATTAAAGCTAATATGGTTTGGTTCGGTTTGACACTTCGAACCGTGAACCGAACCGAACCACGTGATTTTTCAAAAAATTGGAACCATCACCGAACCGTGGGCTACTAAAACTAAATCGAACCGTGCGGTTTGGTTCGGTTCGGTTTGGTTAGGCGGTTCAGTTGGTTCCAGCTTTCCCGCGTTGTAGATCATCTCTCTCCCATGTTGTAGGGCATCTCGCTCCCACGTTGTATAACATCTTTCTTTCACGCTATTGGTCATATCTATCTCACGTTATAGAGCATCTCACTCCCACGCTGAAGGGCATCTGGTTTCCGCATTGCAGAGCATCTCACTACCATGCTACAGGGCATCTGGCTATCCCATTACAGAGCATCTCGCTCTCATGCCGCAGGGCATATTGTGCGAGCATTACAGAGCATCTCCCTCTCATGATGTAGAGCATCTCGCTTCCGCATTGTAGAGCATCTCCCTCCCATGATGTAGGACATATTGCTTCTGCATTGCAAATCATCTCGCTACCATGTTGCAGGGCATCTCACTCCCGTGTTGAAGAGCACCTCGCTCCCACGTTGCATGACATCTTTCTCTTGTGTTGCAAATCATCTTACACTCACACTGCACGACATCTCGCTCCCACATTACAGAGTATCTTTCTCCCACTCTGTAGGGCATCTCACTCCTGTGTTGCAGAGTATCTCGCTCCGACACTATAGGGCATCTTGCTCCCACATTATAAATCATTTCACTCCCATGATGTAGGGCATCTCGCCTCTACAATGAAGAGCATCTCACCCCCATGCTATTAGGGCACCTTGCTTCCGCGTTGCCTGAGCCTCCCACTCCAGCACTGTTTCGTCAAAAATGGACATCAGAAGAAATAAACTCAACAAACTCTGGCAAGGAGAACAAAATCCCTTCTATGCCATAACAATACGTCGACTTCAAGCGTCAATACCAAGAGATGAGTTCTGGCACATACACATAAAAATAAGCTCATAACAACGCAAGTCACGACGAATCCCCTAAAGGAGCTTGTACACACAAAGGTATATACATTTACAAGAAAATATTTTGGACTCATTTTCTACAAAAAAATGACCTCTGAAAATTGGGGGACAATTAATGAGGTTCCCCAAATATGTTCGGTCAAACTGATGGTTTTTTTCAAGCTCGGCTGGCTCACCGTTATAATTCCAACAGACTCATTCTCATAAAATTCCAAGTCCGTTTATTCTTCTTTACGAACATCGTATCCCACTCTAGCCACAACACTTGTCATGGAATAGTGGGTAACCCCCACTCCCTTAAGGAAAAGAGTCGCACTCCCTTAGTGGGAGGAGAGGAAACCTCCCACAATCAAAACCGCCCACTACCGCCCGGGACAAGAGCAAGCGGACGCACGTCCCTGGTCATGCCATGCAAAGCCCCGCAAAACGGCATGGGTAACTATGGGACGACTGCCCGACCACGCGACTACCGTCGACTGGTCGGCCACCCACCAGCATGGCTACTCGTAACTGTGTGTGTTTCGGGCTGGTCACGTGCAACCCCCCGCGCGGCCCAAGTTGCGTACAACTGCTCACGGTCGTGGCTAGTCACACGCAACCACGTGATGCCCTGGAGGGACGTGCATAACCCTGCCTGTGACCCTGGCTGGTCGTGCACAGCCCTACGCACAACCTTGATAGCGCCTCGCCCAGGCTGAATATGCACAATCCTAAGTGTGGCCACGACCGCACATAATGGAACGCGACCCCGAAACCTCGCGCAGCCCCAACAAGATGCAACCATGCGCACGACCCCGGTCGTGCGTAACCAGAAGTGCGCGGTAGCTTCCATGCATGCCCGCTCCTGCTCGCGCTTACTCCCACACACGCCCGCTCCAGTGCACTCTAGTACACCGCCTTGGTGGCACACTGCAGCCGGCCGGAGTCTGCTCCCAGCCGGCCTCCGCTATCTGACCGGCCACTTGGTCGCCGCCCAACATCTGCTGCCTGTCCTCCACTACCTCGGCCTGGTAACATCCGCGCCACCGTCATTATGCCCCACTATCTTCGTAATCACCAATTATTGGTGTGTGTGTGTGTGTGTAGCAAACCCACATAATGGGTGTACAGATAATAAATATTTGTGATTGGAAGACGCAAATAGTAAATGTCATGATGACGGTCTGTTTATAGCAAAATATTTCATCATGAGTGTGCACATATCAAAATATACATCGAGTGTGTATAAAGAAATAGTAAATGACAGGATGAAGGTCAAACCGATGATTTTCTCCTTAATTAGTTGCGATACACATGCAGCTGAGAGATATATATTAATTCATGAAGTACATGTATATATACTATATTGTTGAATGAAAATAGGAATGTGAATAGCTGGGGCATCTTGCTCTTGCATTTTAGAGCATCTCTCTCCCACGATGTAGGGCATCTAGCTCCCATGTTGCAGATCATCTTGCTACCATGATGCAGGGCATCTTGCTCCCACATTGCAGAGCATCTCACTCCCATGTTGCATGTCATCTCGCTCTTGCGTTGTAGATCATCTCTCTCCCACGCTGTAGGGCATCTCGCTCCCACTTTGCATAACATCTTTCTTTAACACTACTGGGCATCTCTCTTGTATGTTGTAGAGCATCTCACTCTCACGCTGAAGGGCATCTCGTTTCCGCATTGCAGAGCATCTTGCTACCATGCTACAGGGCATCTAGTCTTCCCATTACAGAGCATCTCGCTTTCACATTGTAGGGCATATTGCTCGCGCATTGCAGAGCATCTCCCTACCATGATGTAGAGCATCTCCATCCTATGATGTATGACATATTGCATCTGCATTGTAGGTCATCTCAATACCATGTTGCAAGGAATCTCACTCCCGTGTTGAAGAGCATCTCGCTCCTATGCTGCATGACACCTCGCTCCCGTGTTGCAAATCTTCTTGCACTCACACTGCAGGGCATCTCACTCCCGCATTAAAGAGTATCTGTCTCCCACTATGTAGGGAATCTCACTCTTGCATTGCAGAGTATCTCGCTCCGACACTGTAGGTCATCTTGATCCCACATTATAAATCATCTAACTCCCATGCTGGAGGGCATCTCGCCACTACATTGAAGAGCATCTCACCTCCATGCTACTAGGGCACCTCGCTTCTGCGTTGCCCGAGCCTCCCACTCCAGCGCTGCTTTCGTCAAAAATGGACATCCGAAGAAACAAGCTCAGCAAACTCTGGTAAGGAGGACAAAATCCCTTCTATGCCATAACAAATTGTCTGAATTCAGGCGTCAATACCAAGAGACGAGTTCTGGCACATACACATAAAAACAAGCTCATAACAACGCAAGCCATGACGAATACCCTAACGGAGCTTGTACACACAAAGGTATACGTTTATAAGAAAAAAATTTGGACTCATATTCTACAAAAAAAATGACCTCCGAAAATTGGGGGGCAATTGATGGGGTTCCCCAAATATGATCGGTCAAACCGATTATTTTTTTCAACTTCGATTGGCCCGCTGTTATAATTCCAACAGGTACATTCTCGTGAAATTCCAAGTCCGCTTAGTCTTTTTTACGAACATCGAATCACATGCTAGCCATAACACTTGTCATGGAATAGTGGGTAACCCCCGCTCCCTTAGAGAAAAGAGTCGCACTCCCTTAGTGGGAGGAGAGGAAACCTCCCATAATCAAAACTGCCAACCACCGCCCGGGACAAGAGCAAGCAGACACACGTCCCTGGTCGCACCATGCAAAGCCCCGCAAAACGGCATGGATAATTAGGGGATGACCGCTTGACCATGCGACTACCGCCGACTGGTCAGCCACCCACCAGCATGGTTGCGCATAACCGCGTGCGGTCCGGGCTGGCTGTATGCAACCCGGCGTGCGGCCCAGGCTGCGTGCAACCTCTCACGTGGCCCAGGCCGCGTGCAACCACACACGACCGTGATTGGTCGCGCACAACCACATGCTGCCCTGGACGGACACGCATAACCCCGCGTGTGACCCTAGCTGGCCGTGCATAACCCTGCGCACAACCCTGATAGTGCCTGGCCTAGGCTGGCCATGCGCAATTCTGAGTGCGGCCACGACTGCACATAATGGCACGCGGACCTGAAACCTTGTGCAGCCCCAACAAGACGCAACCTTGTGCACGACCCTGGTCGTACGTAACCAGAAGTGCGCGGTAGCGTCCATGCGTGCCCGCTCTTGCTTGCGCTCACTCCCACACACCCCCGCTCCTGTGCACGCTAGCACACGGCCTTGATCGCACACTATCGCCGACCGGATTCTGCTTCCGGCCGTCCTACGCTACCTGACGACTACTTGGCCGTCGCCCAACATCCGCCGCCCGTCCTCCGCTACCTGACCGGCCACTTGGCCATCGCCCAACATCTGCCGCCCGTCCTCCACTACCTCCGCCTGGTAACATCCGCACATCATTGTGCCTCACTATCTTCGTAATCACCAATTATTGGTGTGTGTGTGTGTGTGTGGGAGACCCACATAATGGGTGTACGGATAATAAATATTTGTGATTGGAAGACGCAAATAGTAAATGACATGATGTCGGTGTACGTATAACAAATATTTCATCATGGATGTGCGTATATCAAAATTTTCATAGTTGCGATATAGATGCAGCTGAGAGATATACATTAAATCATGAAGTATATATATAATATATATATATATATATATATATATATATATATATATATATATATATATATATATATATATATATATATATATATATCAAATAAATGTATATGTGCGTAACACGTATATAGCATTTATACGCGCACAGTATAAAGACGGTGGCGCTTCACATCGGGGCGGTCGGCGGCTACGGGCTCGCCGGCCGCCCCGATGTGAAAAACTTTGCAACAGCGGCGGCTCCGCCACCGCCGCCGATGTTGCAATTTTTTTTGCAATGGGGCGGCCGACGGCTGCAGGCTAGCCGGATACCGACCGCCCCAGTATATATATATATATATATATATATATATATATATATATATATATATATATATATATATATACGAGTGCCCGACACGGGGCTCCGCTCTTATGGACTTGCGCGATAGAACTTGACCGATAACATATACATATATGACTACTCAAAATGACAAAAACAATATATATATCAATATTACAAATTTTATTTTGTAAAACGATATACATTTAGAGATAAAAAAATTTAATTTCTCTTCATCTCTCTCTTTTTATCCCTTAGTGGTGCGCATAAAGCCCGACGGGCTAGGGCTTGGCCCGGGCCTGCAGGGCCCAGGCTTTTCCGAACCGGGCCCGAGCCGGGCTTAACACTGTAACCGGGCCGGGCAGTGCCGGGCTCTGCTCCCGGGGGGGGGGGGGGGGGGGGGGCTGGTAAGGCCCCCCAGGCCGGCCCGGGCCGGGCCCAGGCTAAGCCAGGCCCGATTATTTGTTTTTAAAAATTGTTTTTTTATTTTTTTTAATTCATAAAAAAAAATCAAAACATTAACATATGATTTACAAAAAAGAATAAAAAAGCACAACATCGCAATATTGAAAAATAAAATTTTTATTAATGTAACGAAATTATACAAATTTAGAAATGTGCAAATATACAAAAATTTGAAAATTCTAAATTATTAAAAATTACAAATGACAAAAATTCTAAATTATTAAAAATTACAAAATTACAAATGACAAAAATACAAGAAGTTGTCTAGTTTAAGTTGATCGCGTCCATCTCGTCTTCCATGTCCGACGAGCTATCCTCGATCGCTGAAATATGATGCTTCAACTTCATCGCATCTAGGTGGTCCTTGTACCATATGTAGATCTCGGGCGATTCTTCGCTTAGTAGACTTCTCCGCTCGTTCAAAACCCTGCCACTAATAGGAAAAGCAGACTCTGAAGCTACTGTGCTAGCTTGGATCGTTAGTAAATCTCGGGTCATATATGTCATAATAGGATAGGTATTTACTTTACCTTTCCACCATTTTAAAATATCGAAATTTTCTAATTCGTCCATGGACATAAAATCACGAAATTGTGTTTTTGTGTACAACCCTAATTCATTTATACTACTAGATGTTGTGCGCGCTTTTTTCCTAGAGGCTAACTCTAATATTTTATTTTTAAAACTACTAGATGTTTTTGGTTACGACACATCCTCTCGGCGCCGCGATCCGTATAAATTATCATAATAATTATAACATTCAGTAAAAATATTGTTAAAATTTAAAATACTCAGATTATCTAAATCTGAATCACTTAGATTTATGTCTATATTGTTAATATTTATTCAATAAAATTTTCTACACCGTCTACGCCGAAAAGAGGATTCAAAGCGGCGGCGCATGAAAACATAACTGAGATTTCTCTATAATATTTTAAAAATTTCCTTTCCATTATTTCTATTAATTCGCTCCATCCGGCGTGTTGTTTAAAATAATTTAATTTTTGTGAAATATTAACAATATTTTCAATAACTAGCAGACTAGTATGATAATATACGCCCGATAAACTATTTGTCGCCATATAAAAAACTTCTAATAAATTCATGTAATGTTCTAAAATTGTCCAATCGGACTCGGTTAATTCATGTTGACCTAACAAAGTATAAAATTTCATTAGTAGTGTTTTTTGGCGAATCACTCGTTTTAACATTATATACGTAGAGTTCCATCTAATTGACATGTCAAATAGAGGTTTCAAAAATTTTTGACCTTGCCCGGTTACGAATTTTTTAAAATTTTGACGTCGTTGTTTAGAACTATAAATAAATTGTAACATTAAACGTATTTTATTACTGTATGGTTTCATATACGACAAACTATCTTGTACTACTAAATTTAAAACATGACACGAGCAACGAGTATGAAAAAAATCGCCGTTTAACATAGGTTTCAAATCACGTTTTAACCACTCAATTAAGGTGATATTATTTGTGGCATTATCGAAAGAAATACTCATAATTTTATCTTTTATATAAAATTCGCGCACACATTTTGAAATTATTTGATAAATCGCCTCACCGGTGTGCGGGACTTCGAAACTTTCAAAACAAATTATTCGCTTATTTAGATCCCAGGAAACGGGATCGATCCAGTGACACGTTATAGACATATACGATAATCCTAATTTTATACTACTTGTCCAAACGTTGCTCGTTAAACTTACTCGACCCTCAAATTTTTTAAAAAAATTAATTAAAGTTTGTTTTGCTTCTAAATAATATTTAAGTGCGTCGCGCCTTATTGAAGATCGACTTACTTGGTGATATTTGGGTTGTAGCCCTTGGTGGATGTACTCAGTTTCTTCTTCGTTGTCGTAGTGGTTGAACGTCAACACATCTGATGATGTTCTTCACCTGCAGCTCCCGTTGCCGACCTTGATCGTACGTCCAGATTTGTCCGGATGCCGATAATTACGCCTGGGTCGACTCGGGAGGAGCTTGTTTGGCTGCGCAAGACTTAACGTGTCTTGCGAGTGTCGAGTTGCCAGCGATCGAAAGTAATTTCGAGCACTGTTTGCACCTCGTCTTTTACTTCACGCCGACTTGCACTAAGTCGAAATATTCCCAAACCGACGTCGTACGCTTGTGCTCCACCACTTCGTGAGCGATAGATGATGAAGAAGACGTCTGCGTTGACGACATATTAAAGAGAATAGAGATTAGATGACGACATATTCGAGAGAATAGAGATTATAGAGAGAGAGGGTGGGCCGGTGGGGGATGCGGGGGTAGAACTAGTAGAAGAGGGAAGGAAGGAGGGGGGGGGGGGGTTTATAGTTTTTTTTTAAAAAAAATTTTTTAAAAAATTATTTTTAATGGGCCGCAAATTATTTTTAATCGGTTGTTATTTGCAGCCCATGTGGCAGCCATGAGCCAACGGCTCTTAGAGCCGTTCGTTTCCAACGGCTCTAAGAGCCAGCCCGGGCTTAGCCCGGGCTTTTGCAGTCCCGGGCTTTTCCCGGCCCGGCCCGGGGCGGGCACCGGGCCGGACATTTGACCGACAATGGGGCCCGGAAGGGCCCCATGGCCCGGCCTGGGCCCGAGGCGGGCTAGGCCCGGGACCGGGCCTGTCGGGCTTTTCACCGGGCCGGGCCGGTCCGGCCCGGTGGGCCCAATTTTTTAGGACACCCCTATTATCCCTACTTCTCTCTCTTCCTCTTTGAAATAATTTTTGGCTAAGAGTGGCGTTCTCAGAGGAAGGAATGCGAGTAGCCTGCTCGTCGTTGGATCAATCCTACTCGTCGTCCAATCAAAGTGTTTACTTGCCTTTTTAAAAATATTTTCTCGCCTTTATTGCCGATGGTTAGAATGGTCATCCAGCGGCAATCTTTTTACTCGCTCCCAAAGCTAGGAACGCTACCCGTACCGAAAAAAATTTCTCCTCTTTGCCGCACACTCCCCCCTCTCCTTTCTCTCTCTCTCTCTCTCTCTCTCTCGATATATATAATAATATATACTATTATTAAATATAGAGTAAATTTATGTGCAAACCGGTTTTGGCTACGTGCAAACCGCCCTTTCAAAAAAACTGCCAGAACAGCTAGGTGTAGACCGGTTTTTACGGGTTCACAAGTATTCCTGGTTTTTTAGTTTGGTTTGCACTTAACTTGGTTTGCACATAACAGCACCCTTAAATATATCCTTATATAAATAATATAATCCGTATAATATAATTACTGCCGCCCCTAATAATCTATCCTATTATTAGCTATATCACTAGCCGTCCCCTCTCTCTCTCTTCCGGCTTTCTTAAATTAATAATATAATTTATGTAATATAATAATTTGGCAAATTACTCATTTTAGTCTCTAACTTTTATTCCCTTTAATATTTGAGTCCTCAACCTTTCATTTTGATCAAATCAGTCCCCAACCTTATCATAAATACATATTTCAGTGCTTAACATTTCATGCCTTTAATATTTCAGTCCCCAATTTTTCATTATGAGTAAAGTAGTCCCCAACATTTGAAAGCTTTTAATTTCAGTCCCAAATAAATAACAAAAAGTTTTTCCATTCACTTTAGGTCACGCGATCCTATTCCTCTCCCTCCCACACGCTAACTCCACCGCAAATATTCCACGCGACGAATCCAAGGTGCGATCACACCGCGTATTCAGCAGCGATGACGCGGTACCCGGCGACCGGCGATACCACCACAGAGGCGGCGATTCCAGGTGATACCACCATCGGGGTGGTGATTCCAGCAGTAACCGGAACCTTTATCTGAGTTTCTGCGATTTGGGGTTTCTGTAATTTAATGTTTCTGCAATTTACGATATAAGTTTTGAAAATCATCCTTGTTTCTGCGATTTCAGATATTGAGGTTTTGATGTTTTAGATATTCATGTAAGAACATTGATCTCTAATTTCTATTTTTGAGTTTCTGCGATTTAGTCATTAGAGTTTCTAATAAACCTCTACAGGGCCTATTAGAACCCAAATCTAGCAGGTAATCAGAGTTTAATGTTGAACAATAAAATTTTGATTGTTTTTTGGCAGTGTTCAGATTTTGGCCATTTTGTCGTTTATTTCTGCAATGTTAAGATTTTTTTGGCAATGTTGAACAACATGATGTTAATTAGGACTGAATTTTTTTTCGCCAATGTTCAGATTTTTTTACAGGTAGATGGATGGAGAAAAATTCAAGAATATGAGCTATGCTCAGCTTTTTTTAGTCCCTTTAATATTTCCGCAATGTTCAGTTTTTTCCCGCAACTTTTCTGTTGTTTTAATACCATGACCCATTTAGCTAGTTAAATAGGACTGAAATTTAAAGTTATGATAAAGTTGGAGATTGATTTGATCAAAAAAAAAGGTTGAGGACTGAAATATTAAAGAGAATAAAGGTTAGAGACTGAAATGAGTATTTTGCCTAATAATTTCATAGCTCATCCTCCCTCTCTCCGCCTGGCACCTACCACTCCGCCGCCCTCTCTCCTCTCTATCTCTCTCTTCCTCTCTTTCTCTCTCTCCCCTCTCTCTCCATCTCTCTCATCTCATCCCTCAACCGGCTATAGCTTTAGGAGGTCCAGTCATTTTTAATATTTTAATAGTAAAAGATTGGATGACTTATGAAATATGAAGACTAGAGCTGTCACTTAAAACCGAAAACCGTAAACCGAACCGGAATCGAACTGGAACCGCAAAAAATCGGACCGAACCGTTTGCAAATTATTCGGGTTCTGGTTTGAATTTTGGAACCGTGAACAACTTTGGTTTGGGTGTGGTTCTTACATTTTATTATCCGAACCGGAACCGGAACCGGAACCATAACATACAAGTCTCAAGCGGTTTCAAGATTTTTGGACCCGATCCGAACTGGACCGAAGTAGAACCGAACCGCAACCCGTTTATTATTATTAATTTTATTATAATATTGTTATAATTTTATAATCTATCTATAATATTTATGTTAGAAAAATAAAGGTGCGTCGCTACGCAATTGTATTATCAAAAATTTAGGATAATTACAAAACGATGAATGTAGTGATGACGGATGAAAGATCGTCTTATTTAAAATCTAATAATCTCCATTGGAGTAATATGTAATATTAACTTTTCTAATTAGTCAAATTAATTTAAGAACACACAAATGAAATAGAGCTCGAATAAACGGTAACTGAAGTGTCAAAAATTTATACTGTCGTTTGTTCTGCTTCGTGATAGCGGATGTTCGCAACAGTTGACATGCATTTTCTTTATGAACTTGCGGCGCTAGCATATCCCGTTAGCATACAAAATTATATGTTGTTTAGATTACTACAACAATAGATAATTAGTATAATGCATGCATATAAAATAATCTCTCCACCCGAGTCAGTAATTTATGAATATGCTAATAAAACTCTTGATCAAACATTAATAGTTGCAATTTAATGAATGATAGTATTCAGAGCTTGCACACCCTTAGGAATCAATTACCAAAAACTAAATAACAGTGAACATAATGTCTGGAATTTCGGATTATTGTGATTTGTAGTTTTCTACTACTGTGTATGTATATTCATATCAATTCAAAGCCTAGATTTTGGTCAAAAATTGAAGACCTGTATAGGTATAGGTGTGCATACCTTTTCATGGTCAAAAATCTCCACCAATGAAAAGGCGACATATACTAACCCACTGATCGTGGAAAAGATCGTCGAACAGTGTGCAACTTAATTATTTATATTTTGAATGCGTTTTGAGTTTTTTGAATACCGCTTTTATTTCATTCTGTTAAATTTTGTTTTAGTTGGAACCGATTGGAACCGAACCGAACCGCATAGAACCGGACCGAACCGTTAGTGACCGGTTTGGTTTTTGTTCTCGTTAAACCGGAACCGGAACCGTTGACACGACGGTTCCAAAAATTATGATGGAACCGGAACCAGAACCGGAACCGGTCAAACCATATAAGGTTTTGGTTCTAACTTGAAGAACCGTTACCTTAGCGGTTCGGTTCATGGTTTTAGAAGAACCGGAACCAAACCGGAACTGTGACAGCTCTAATGAAGACGGATCTGATGGCCACAATCGTTTCAATGAGTTTTAATTCATGAATTTGATATATCGTGTCCCGTTTAATGGTAAAAGATTGAAGATTGGACAGCTTATGAAATATGAAGACGGATCCGATGGCCACAATCGGTTCAATGAGTTTTTAATTCATGAATTTGATATATATATATATATATATATATATATATATTATATATATATATATATATATATATATATATATATATATATATATATATACGAGCATCTTCGCACGGGCTACGCCCGTGCTCGATGCTCTCGGGCGGCCTTCGGCCGCATCCTGGAGGGCTTCGCCCGCCTCCGAACGGGCTTCTCCTGTGCTCGATGCGTCGTTGTGAGCTGCGCCCGCATCAAAGTGGGCTGCGCCCGCATCAAAACGGGATGCATCCACATCAGGACGGGCAGCGCCCGCAATATATACATATGATTACTACCGTAAAAAATATTACAAATTTTATTTTGTAAAACAATATATATTTAAACCTAAAAAATTTAATTTCTCTTATGTCTTCGTATCCCCTCTCTCTTTTCTTAATATATATTATTATTAGATATATCTTTATATAAATAATATAATCCATATAATATAACGCCCCCTATAATCTATCCTATTATTAACTATATTACTGCCTGCCCCCTCTTTCTCTCCCCACTTTCTTCAATTAATAATATAATTTACGTAATATAATAATTTCATAACTCATCCTCTCTCTCTCCGCCTGACACCTATCATTACACCGCTCTCTCCTCTCTTTCTCTCTCTCTCCCCCTCTCTTTCTCTCTCTCCCCTCTCACTACCTCTCTCTCTCCGCCTGACACCAACTACTCCACCGCCATCTCTCGTCTCTTTCTCTCTCCTAGTCCTACATGTCTACCCTCATAAATTACCGCTCTCTATCTCTTCATTTCTCTCTCCGCCATCTCTTTCTCTCTCTCTCACCGTTCTCTACTTCTCTCACCCTCCCTTATTTGTATCTGACGCAATCAGCTCCCCCTCTCTCCTCTTTCTCTATTTCTCCCAACCCCTCTCTTTCTCTCTGTGGTCCGTAACCCTATGTAGCTCCAGGGCACCTAGATTTATTTTTGGACGGTGATGAATATAGGAGCAAGATCTAACGATCAGGATTGTTTCAATGAATTTATAATTCATCCATTCGATATTTCTTTATATATGGTAAAGATATATATATTATATATATATATATATATATATATATATATATATATATATATATATATATATATATATATATATATATATATATATATATATTTAACTAAATTAAAGAAGTGGTTTTGAATTTTAGAATCAGAACATGATCGATCACGACCGTTGAATATAAACCGAACATTTGATCGCAGCCGTTCATCACAGCAACGAATCAGGACCGTTCATATTTTTTCATAGGCCTCCTAAACCTATATAGGGCCTCTAAAATTTAGGGCACCCTACAATTCATCAGCTCAGTCCAAAATAAAAGCCCGCCGGCCCGCAAAACACAACCCGCCCGCCATCCTGGATAACCAGCCAAACCCGCCCCTTTGAATTACATCTTCACACTTAAAGAGACAAAATACCTTATATACTCATAAAACAAAACCAAAATTGGCGGTGTGGGACTAAATCTCACACCGTCAATTAAGTATACGGGTTGTACGGGCAAGCCATTTTGAGGGTCACGATTGTCCCAAATTGAAAAGTGATCAACATGAAAGTTGTAGACCTCGACGAGACGAATAACTTTCATGTTGAACACTTTTTGATTTGAAGCCGTCTTGGACCTTGATTTGGGCCCCGAAATCGGGGGCGGCGGAACTGCTACTGTAGCAGTTCCGCCGCTCCCGATTTCGGGGCCAAATCGAGGTCCAAATCGGACCCAAATCAAAAAATGATCAACATGAAAATTGTTCGTCTCGCCGAGATCTACAACTGTTATGTTGATCACTTTTCATTTTGAGACCATATTGACCCTCAAAATCACTTGCTCGTACGCCCGTACGCCCGTACGCCCGCACCTAATGTTTGCCCGCACAGTATATGCCCCCTATATAACCCTCAAAATCACTTGCCCGTACGCCCGCACCTAATGTTTGCCCGCACAGTATATGCCCCCTATATATATTCGTATGCATCCTGATTTGGGAGAAACGACAAGAAGTAGTTGACATTTCAAAATACCCAATGAATTTTGAAGACTACCACATTGTAGCAACTAAAACATTCCATAGGAGGTTTGTGATAAAAGGAAACTAAGGCTTTGGAAAATTTAGAATGAGAGGTCGCAGGAAGATCACTCTCAACTAATCAAGAAATGTAAGTCACTAACAAGAGAAATGATGAAAGTGACGGGGGGGTGGGGGGGGCGGGGGGGGGGGGGG